>QRFJ01001324.1:238304-486955 GCA_006176705.1 Cocos nucifera | reverse complement strand
TCATTAGGATGAGGTTCTCCTCCTATTTCTAATAAAATTAATCTCCTATTTAAGAAATTGGAAGCCTTCGCAATCCCTCATAAGGGTCTTGCACCCTTTTTAGGATAAGGTTCCCTCTCCTAACGAGGTTAGAATCTCTATTTAAAGAACGAAGCCTTAATATTCCTCGTTAAGGTTCATTGGCGGCTCAAAAGGACCATTGAAAGACCTCTTCTATTAGACCTTTGAAGGGACCTCTCCTTGAGGACAAAAGGATCGATGCCACTGGGCCTTCTCCCCTAGGGCACAAATGATTATTGGGGCACAAAATGGCCATTGAAAGAGCCTCTCCCCATTGGGCTATTGAAGGGGCCTCACCCCAAGGGCACAAAAGGGCCATTGCAGGAGCCTCTCTCCTAAAGCATAAATAGTTATTAGGATACAAAAGAGCCATTGAGAGGGCCTTTCTCCATTAGGCTGCTGAAGGCCTCTTTCTAGGGGCACAAAAGGACCGTTGTAGGAATCTTGCCCCTAGGGCATAAATGATCTTCACTCTCATTAAGACGAGATTAACCTCATGTTTAAGAATCAGAGGCCTTCATATCCCTTATAAGACCCTCATTAGGATGAGGTTCTCCTTCTATTCCTAACAAAGTTGACCTCCTATTTAAGAATTGGAGACCTTCGCATCCCTCGTAAGGCTCTTCACCCTCATTAGGATAAGGTTTTTCTTATTCCTAATGAGGTTAACCTTCTGTTTAAGAACTGGAGGCCTTCAACTTCATTTAAAAATGAAGTTTGGCTTAATCATTTCCTACCATGATTCAATTTGCACTAAAGATAGAAATATTAAAATAGAAAAGTTTTATTGAGAAGTGGCTATTGATAGTACATTCATAGATTTTCTGAATTTCAAGACTAGGATAGTGTAGCTCCTTCTAGCTCCTTTAGATGGTAAGTCCTTGGTTACATAATTTTCTTGACTTCATTAGGACCTTCTCAATTTGGAGCAAGCTTGCCTTGATTTTGCAGTTGAGAGACCTCCGCTCGATCGCAATACCAAGTCTCCGATCTTAAATGTCTTACTCTTGACTTTCAAATTGTAGTACCAAGCTACTTATTCCTTATAGACTGTCATTCGGACTTGTGCCTTTTCCCGTCTCTCTTCCAATAAATCAAGATTCTCTATGAGGTCTTGCAAATTATTTTATTCATTGAAGTTCTCCACTCGTGCCGAAGGAAGTCCAAGTTCAATTAGAATAACTATTTCAGTTTTGAATGCCAAAGCAAATGGAGTTTCTCCTATGGGCTGCCTTTGGGTGGTTCATAGGCCCAAATAATATGGTAAAGTTTGTCCACTCATGTTTCTTTTGCTCACTCAAGCCTTGCTTTTATCTGTTATAACAATGTTCTGTTAGTCATCTTAGCTTCACCATTCATTTGAGGGTGCACCACAAATGTGAAATGATGAGAAATGTTCAAATCTTCGTAGAATTCAGCAAATTTTGTCCCTATAAATTGACGCCCATTATCACTAACCAATGTTCGAGTTAGACTGAATATATATACTATTAACTTCCAAACAAAGTCCTATATTTTAGTCTCAGTAATTTTTGCTAGGGGTTTAGCCTCAACCCACTTGGTGAAGAAGTCCATTGCCACTAAGAGAATTTTTTGTTGTCCGAACGCCATGAAAAATGGTCCAAGTATATCCACTCCCCATTGTGCGAATGGCCAAGGGCACTTAAGGGTGTGAGTAGTGAAGCTAGTTACTGTTGGATGTTAGCATTTTTCTGACATCGGTCATATTTTTTTATATAATTAATTGCATCCTGCTACATGGTCGACCAATAATATTCATGCCGAAGTATCTTGTAACATAATGATCTCACTTTAAGATGATTTCCACAAATCCTTTCATGAACTTTCCTAAGAGCATAATCAACTTCAGATGATTGAAGATATTTAAAGAGCGGTAGAAAATAAGACCTCTTATATATTTTGTTTTCATATAAAATGTAGCAAGAGGCCTGGTTTCTCAGCTTTCGAGCTTCTTTGGGATCTCTAGGAAGGATACCATATTTAAGATCTAAGACCAATGTATCTGTTGGGGTTGAACCCGCTCCTACCAAAGTTAGGCTTGGGATCTAATCACGGAACCGTCCCATAGTAAGCAATCTTCAAACCACCGGCCGATCCTCTGGGCAGCATGAATAAAACTCCTGAGCCCGTGGCATGCAGCGGAGCTCGCCCAAGACAAGTTTGATGGCAGATTGTGAGAGTAGCCAAGTTCCTTCATTACAAGTGGCCGGCTCCAATTGTGTTTCCTTCCAGATGAACTAAAATAGTGAAATCAATCGTCTAAGCAGTTAGCTAAACATTCAATTCCCGCATCACCTGACCCAGCCAACCTTGAAGTCGGTAGAACCACCATCTAACCAAACTCCCCTCAAGCCGAATTTCTTCTCCATAGATGAGATCTCACAATAAGAGCCACAGATTGATAGAACTTGCTTCCCCGCCTCCCCCGGACGAATTTCTGCAACATGATAAGAATTGCAGATCTTTGAATTCTCATGCTAAGAACCATGAAAGTGCAAACAAAAGGATCTTGTCACTACTCTGTTTGCCTCCGGATGACCCTGAAAATGATTGAGCTTCAAATGAGCGATTGAATCGCCAGGGTATTATAGTTGTCTGCCCATCGAAACCATCAACCAAGCTCCTTGATGCGGGAGCATCCGAGACTACTGATCAATCCTTAAGTCCTGAGCAGATTCCTTCGGCAAAACAAACACTATCGGTACTTATTCATGCCAAGACTAACTTCGGTTACAACTTGCTTCGATGGGTTAAGGAATGATGATACCAATATCAAAATTCATTGCTGATCGATGATATATCAAAGGGGAGTTATTCAGGATCAGTTCCATAGTGATTTAATACTCTTTGGAAGTAGATATTTGCTAGTTATTGTTGGTGGACGAATTTTGAAGGCTGAAGAGATAAGACTCCTAGTCCCCATGTCATTTATTTGCTAGTTATTGTTGGTGGACGAATTTTGAAGGCTGAAGAGATAAGACTCCTAGTCCCCATGTCATTTATTGCATTCCCTAGTTCCTAGACCTTTAATGCTATTTCTGTTTTGTTTAGTCTTTAATGTTTGGGTAGTTCCCATGTTGTTTTCAATTCTGAGTCTAATATCTATATAATGAGACATATTCTCATTTTGTAATCAGACTGGTTGAATGAATGAAAATTCCTCTTTGTGAGTTGAATTATTATCTCGATTCTTTATCCAACGTTGTTGGTGGTGAATCAAACAGTTCTTTATCCTTGGCCGGTGGAATTTCCTTTAAGCCTTGGTGGTGAACTGCAACTATCTCGGTCCTTCATCCTTGGCTGGTGGCTTGTGCCTTTAGGCTTAGGTGATAAACCTTCCATATCCTCGAGTTACACACATCCCCACAAACACAGTGCCTCGTCCACTTCCTCCCAGAATCGCTCACTCCACAGAGCTTATTTGTGGAAAACTCAAAACACGAAAGTTGTAGATCTACGAGTCCTTGATCTGTGACTTTTGGAATCGGGTCAATCCGACCTGTATTGAGGAAGTTACGCCCATTTTCCCAAAATCCAAAATCGCGCAATCCTGAAATTTTCTGTTCGGAGTCACTCGCCCACGCACGCATCAAGTTTGGTATCAGAGCTCAAGGTTGAACTTATCTTGAGTGATTCCTTCTACTTATCATGGGTGACGAACAAGTTCCACGAGGCTTGACTTTGGAGCAAGCGCAAGACCTAAGGCGAGATCGTGCTATAGAGAATCTCCAAAGGCAAATGGAGCGAGTTCTCAATCTCCTAGAGAACCCGGCAAGACAAGAGCAACCAGCAAGGCATCCCGATGTTCAGCGACACCATGACAATTCAGATTCGCATCACAATTCTAATGATGATTCTAATTCCACTGGAGGCAACTCTAGTGCTTCTGAGCACCGAGTTCGGAGAAGAAGAAGAAGACACCATGAGAATGACCGTGAGATTAAAGCAGATGCACCTGAGTTCGAAGGTAGTCTCAATCCTGACAACTTTGTTGATTGGCTCCATGCCATTGAACGAGTTTTTGACTTCAAGTCCTACTCGGATGAGAAGAGGTGCAAGGTCGCTGTTCTGAAACTTACTAAATATGCTTCTCTATGGTGGGAGAATTTAAAGCATCAGCGAGCTAGAGAAGGGAAAAGCCGAATCAAGTCTTGGGATAAACTCAAGAAACTTATGAAGAAGAGGTTCTTGCCCGATACCTATAAGCAAGATCTGTTTCTCAAGTTGAATTCCCTAAGACAACAAGGGATGAGTATTGAAGAATATATTCGTGAGTTCGAACAACTCATGATGAGGTGTGAAGTTCCAGAAGTTCCCGAGCAAACCATCGCTCGATTCCTTGGTGGCATGAATCAGGAAATTGCTGATTTGGTTGAACTTCAGCCTTATTGGTCCTTCGAAGATGTTTGCAAGCTAGCAATGAAGGTTGAGAAACAACTAAAGAGTAGCAAGAGGTTTTCTTCCAGAACCTCCTCGAAGGGGACATCCTACTTTAGGGGTGCTTCCTCAAGCAAATATGAAGGTGTTTCGTCGAAAGCTAAGGGTAAAGAGAAGTTGGTGGAACCCGTCAAAGAAACCAGCAAGAAAGTTGATGGTGACACAAGGAAGTGTTTTAAGTGCCATGGCTATGGGCATTTGCAAGCTAATTGTCCAAATCGGAGAGTTATGACTCTTCAAGAAATTGAGAAGATCGATTTGGAACTTCAAGAGGCCAGCGATGAACATGACCAGAATGATTCTGAAGCTAAAGAATCCGAGAATATCATTGAAAAAGCTGATGATGGCGAGTTGTTGGTGATACGGAGAGCATTACATGCTGAGATATCTCCCGAAGAAAATGAGCAAAGGGAGAACATCTTCCACACCCGTTGCACTATTAACGGGAAGGTGTGTACGATGATTATCGATGGAGGAAGCTGCACCAATGTCGCCTCGACAACCATGATTGAAAAACTGAAGCTACCAACATCGAAACATCCTCAACCTTACAAGCTTCAGTGGCTTAGCAAAGGAAGTGATGTGAAGGTAACCAAACGAGCCCTTATATCATTTTCCATTGGGAAGAATTATCGAGATGAAGTTCTGTGCGATGTTATTCCCATGGATGCTTGTCACTTGTTGTTAGGTAGACCTTGGCAATATGATAGAAAGGCTGTACATGATGGGCATAAAAACACATACTCTTTTCACAAGGAACGAAAATGCATTACTCTTGAATCTTTGAAACCGAGCATGCTACATCGAAATCAACCTGGGGAGGGAAACACTAGTAAGGAAAATCTTTTCTTGAGTAAAACACAGGTTGAGAGAGCCATTACCAAACAGAAAAATGTATTTGCTTTGCTTATGGTTGAGAAAAAGAGTGAGAAAGAGAGACCTATACATCCGAAAATGCATTCCTTGTTAAGAGACTTTGCAGATGTGTTCCCCGAAGAATTGCCATCTGGATTACCTCCAATAAGAGGTATTGAGCACCAAATTGACTTGCTGCCCGGTGCCCCTCTACCGAACAAAGCAGCATATAGATGCAACCCGGAGGAAACAAAGGAGTTGCAAAGACAAGTCAATGAACTTATCGACAAGGGATATGTTCGAGAAAGTATGAGCCCATGTTCTGTTCCGGCTCTACTCGTACCAAAGAAGGATGGAACATTCAGAATGTGTGTCGATAGCCGAGCCATCAACAACATCACTATTAAGTATAGGTATCCTATACCTAGACTTGATGATATGCTTGATGAATTATATGGTTCTACTGTGTTTTCGAAGATAGATTTGCGAAGTGGCTATCACCAGATCCGAATGCGGGAAGGAGATGAGTGGAAAACAGCTTTCAAGACTAAGGGAGGTCTATATGAATGGTTGGTTATGCCATTCGGACTTTCTAATGCTCCAAGTACTTTCATGAGGCTTATGAACGAGGTTCTTCGTTCCTTTATTGGTCGATTTGTTGTTGTATACTTTGACGATATCCTTGTTTATAGTCGAAGCGAAGAGGAGCATATTTCTCATCTGAAACAGGTCTTTAAAGCCTTGAGAGAACAGAAGCTTTATGCCAAAATGGAGAAGTGTGAGTTCTTCTCTTCCAGCATTATATTCCTTGGATATGTGGTTTCGAAAGATGGAATTTCTGTTGATCAATTGAAGGTGGATGCAATGAAAACCTGGCCGGTTCCGAAATCCATTACCGATGTAAGGAGTTTTCATGGCCTTGCTTCTTTCTATCGTCGTTTTGTGAAGAACTTCAGTACAATCATGGCCCCTATCACTGAATGCATGAAGAAGGGTTCTTTTGAATGGACAGGAGCTGCTCATGACGCTTTTGAACTCATCAAACAGAAGCTATGTGAGTCCCCCGTTCTTGCCCTTCCTAATTTTGATAAAGTATTTGAAGTTGAATGTGATGCAAGTGGAGTTGGCATTGGAGCTGTTCTTGTTCAAGAACAAAGACCATTGGCATATTTCAGTGAAAAGTTAACTGATTCGAAGAAGAACTACTCAACTTATGATAAGGAGTTCTACGCCATTGTGAGAGCTCTTGATCATTGGAGTCATTATTTGAGGCCTAAACAGTTTGTACTTCATTCTGATCATGAGGCTTTGAAGTTTATTAGTGGCCAACGCAAGCTCAACTCAAGGCATGCCAAATGGGTAGAATTTCTTCAATCCTTTTCTTTCGTTTCGAAGTATAAACCTGGCCATACTAATGTTGTTGCGGATGCTTTATCAAGAAGATACTGTATGCTTGCTGTTCTTGATTCTAGAATTCTTGGTTTTCAATCCATGAAAGAACTATATTCTGAAGACCCGGAGTTCTCTACTATCATCGATAGTTGCAAACATGGAATTCAAGGTACATATTCTCTCCAAAATGGCTTCCTTTTCAAGGGAAATCGATTATGTGTGCCGAAGAGTTCATTTAGAGAATTGTTGATCCGAGAAGCACATGGTGGAGGTTTGGCTGGTCACTTCGGCGTGAACAAAACTCTTGAAATCCTTCAAGAGCACTTTTATTGGCCAAAGATGAGTGGAGAGGTACATGCTATCATCTTGAGGTGTGCAACTTGTCAAAGAGCAAAGAGTCATTTCCATCAAGGGCTGTATACTCCCCTCCCAGTACCATTACAGCCTTGGGAAGATGTGAGCATAGATTTTATTGTGGCTCTTCCAAGAACTCAGAGGGGAAAAGATGCCATTATGGTGGTCGTTGATCGGTTTTCTAAAATGGCTCATTTTATTCCATGTCACAAGACGGATGATGCATCTCATGTGGCTGATCTTTATTTCAAGGAGATCATTCGCCTTCATGGAGTACCAAAGACCATTGTATCTGATCGTGATTCTAAGTTTTTAAGTTATTTCTGGAAGACCTTATGGAGAATGCTTGGAACCAGACTTCTATTCAGCACCACTTGTCATCCTCAAACCGATGGCCAAACAGAAGTAACCAATCGCACTCTCACTACGTTACTTCGAGGAATGGTTAGTAAATCTCTAAAAGATTGGGATTTGAAGCTTGCACATGCTGAGTTCGCTTATAATCGATCACCGAGTTATACTACTGGTCGATCACCCTTCGAAGTTGTGTATGGAATCAATCCGCTCACACCGATTGATTTAATTCCTATTCCATCCAATTCACAAGTGAACTTTGATGGCAAAGAGAGAGCTGAATCAATGAAAAAACTCCATGAGCAGATTCGAAGCAAGATCGAGAAGGCTAACGAGTCTTATAGGAAGAAAGCTAATAAACATCGGAGGAAGGCTCATTTCCAACCAGGTGATCTTGTGTGGTTACACTTAAGGAAGGAAAGATTTCCTTCTCAGCGGAAGAATAAGCTTATGCCTAGAGCTGACGGTCCATTTGAAGTTCTCGAGAGAATTGGCGAAAATGCTTACAAGATTGATCTTCCTGGAGAATATGGAGTTTCGGCAACTTTTAATGTAGGTGATCTTTCTCCTTACTTGGAGGATGATGACTTGTCAGATTTGAGGACAAATCTCAAACAACCCGGGGGGAATGATGCGGGAGCATCCGAGACTACTGATCAATCCTTAAGTCCTGAGCAGATTCCTTCGGCAAAACAAACACTATCGGTACTTATTCATGCCAAGACTAACTTCGGTTACAACTTGCTTCGATGGGTTAAGGAATGATGATACCAATATCAAAATTCGTTGCTGATCGATGATATATCAAAGGGGAGTTATTCAGGATCAGTTCCATAGTGATTTAATACTCTTTGGAAGTAGATATTTGCTAGTTATTGTTGGTGGACGAATTTTGAAGGCTGAAGAGATAAGACTCCTAGTCCCCATGTCATTTATTGCATTCCCTAGTTCCTAGACCTTTAATGCTATTTCTGTTTTGTTTAGTCTTTAATGTTTGGGTAGTTCCCATGTTGTTTTCAATTCTGAGTCTAATATCTATATAATGAGACATATTCTCATTTTGTAATCAGACTGGTTGAATGAATGAAAATTCCTCTTTGTGAGTTGAATTATTATCTCGATTCTTTATCCAACGTTGTTGGTGGTGAATCAAACAGTTCTTTATCCTTGGCCGGTGGAATTTCCTTTAAGCCTTGGTGGTGAACTGCAACTATCTCGGTCCTTCATCCTTGGCTGGTGGCTTGTGCCTTTAGGCTTAGGTGATAAACCTTCCATATCCTCGAGTTACACACATCCCCACAAACACAGTGCCTCGTCCACTTCCTCCCAGAATCGCTCACTCCACAGAGCTTATTTGTGGAAAACTCAAAACACAAAAGTTGTAGATCTACGAGTCCTTGATCTGTGACTTTTGGAATCGGGTCAATCCGACCTGTATTGAGGAAGTTACGCCCATTTTTCCGAAATCGCGCAATCCTGAAATTTTCTGTTCGGAGTCACTCGCCCACGCACGCATCACTCCTGCTGGTCGACTTTCATCCAGTCGATCTCTTGCCAGCTGAACTCCATGTAGTCACCCAAAGGACCTTTCTAGCAGAACACCTTTCGAACTCCTTTTGGATTCCTTCAAGCTAGGCTCCCCCCAGTCGAACTTCTCTAGAACTTCTCCAGGCGAACTTCTCTAAGACTCCTCCAGTCGAACTTCTCTAGGCTACCTTCAGCCGAATTTCTTCTAATCACCCGAAAGGTTCTCCTTAGCCAAACTCCTTCCAGTTGCCCGAAAGGCTTCCTTCAGCCGAACTCCTTCTAGTTGCTCAAAAGGCTTCCTTCAGCCGAACTCCTTCCAGTCGCCCGAAAGGCTCTCTGCAATCGAATTTTTTCAAGACTTCTCCGATCGAACTCCTTCTAGATCCATCCAAGCCGGACTCCCCCGGTCGAACTCCTTCAAGATTCCTCCAGTAGAACTCCTTCTAGATTCCTTCAAGCCAAACTACTCTAGTCAGACTTCTTCTGGACTCCTCCTGGTTGTCCAAAGGACTCCAACCAATCGAACTTTTCTCTATCGATTAGAAGGACCCTGGCATCAACTCTTAATGTAGTAAATATTAGTTGACACAAACAATATCAGAGGCATTCGGGCTTCTCTTGAACTACTGAACTACTTCACCACCTATAGCTGACCCATCCAATCTTCAACAGTCTGACATATCATGACAAACGACCACTCACCCTCCATAACAAACCTCATGTGGCCCCAACGGCTCATTATCAAGCAGTTATGGTCGTCACTATTAGTTTGTTACAGGCTCTACCTATATAAGGGATCCTCTAGATATGTTTTCTCTCTAAGCTCACATCTTCTACTCAAAACTCTGCTCTAATTTCTCTGAGTGCTCCATTTATGTTGGTCGGAAGAGCTGACTTGATCGTCAAAGGATCTTGTCGGAGCCACTACCCCCGACTCCAGACAAGACTAGTTTTGCAGGTCATCGATGACGACCTCACCTTCTCAAACTCTAGCACTGATTTTGGTATCAACCAAATTTTGCACCAACATAATTAGCGCTAGAGGAAGGAACTTTTTTAGATCCCTTGTTCTTAAAGGAGTGCTTGGCAGAAATCCTTCTTCTTCCTTCTTCAAAGTTCTTCTTCTCCGACTGACTTTGCGAAGATGCCACCCAAGAAGGCATCGACCAGGCGATCAACCACCTCCACGGTTAGATCTCATCCAAATCTATCAGCCTCGACTTCATCTCCAGCACCCTACACTCCTCCACTAGCAACAGCAGTTGATGTGGAGCAGTTCAACCTGCTGATCCAGTAGGTTAGAGGCTTCACCAAAGCAGTGCAGGCCAAGCAGCAGCAACAACCATCGATGTTAGTTCGGCCAGAAAGAACTTCACTAGAGTATCAAGATCCGGTACTGGGATGACCCTCCTGGGTTGGTCGACCAATGTCCCCTTGGAAAGGGAAAATAGAGGGTGGGGAGTGCCTATTCAAATCATGACTCCACTCCTAGAGGATCTCTACCTCCATTCTACTAGAAGACCCTCAAGATCCATGATCGAGAGGACCTTCTGGATCAAAAACCCCAGGAAATGAACTAGTGGATCAAGGAGTTTCGTCAAGCTCCCCACGTCCATGGCAATGATATCTGCACCGACCCTCCTTTCTCCTAGCAAATCATGCAAGAACCCATCCCGCCAAACTTCAAGCTCCCCCAGTTTGAGAGCTATGATGGGACTATCGATTCAGTTGACCATCTGAAGGCCTTTCAAACTCTGATGTTGCTCCATGGTGCACTAGATACCATCTTGTGCCGACCCTTTTCATCCACTCTGAAGGAAGCAACAAGAAATTGATACTCAGCATTAAAGTCGGGTATGATCTTCTCTTTTGATCAAATGAACCATCAGTTTGTAGCTTATTTTGTCAGTAGCCGGCATCTAAGGCAAGGCTATAGGACTCCCTCATGAACGTCAAGCAAATGGAAGGAGAGTCCATTCGAGCTTATATTAGCCGCTTTAATGCTGCTGCTTTGGAGGTCCGAAATCTGTACTAATTTTTTACTATGGTCGTATTGAAAGATGGCCTTCAAAAAAATGATCTTCTATTTTTCCTAAAAAAGAAGTACCCCATGTATTTTGTTGATCTACTGGCTCGGGCAGATGGTTACGACCGAGCGAAAGAGGCCTTTAAGGCCAAGGACGATGAGACCGCAAGAAAGCGCCAAGCAGGTGAATCAAATAAACCTGCACTTGAAGAGAAGCCGAGTGAAGGTTGACCGCACTCTCGGACCCCTCCTAAGCATAGACAAGCCCAGACTCCTCTCCGAGCTCATCGGCAAAAGAGTCTCAATCGAAGGGTACGACAAAAGTTTCCTTCAGAAGATTCCACAACTACGCCTCCCTCAATGCTCCAAAGACTTTAGTACCGATGGCAATCATAGAGCAGCTACCAAGGTCTGAGAGGATGCGCACTCATCCTGGCAAGTACAATCCCAATAAGTACTACCTCTACCATCATGATCACAATCATGATATTGAGAAATGCATCCAGCTCCAAGATAAGTTCGAGGAGCTCGTCAAGCGAGGCAGACTTGATCGATTTTTGTGATGTTGGCCTAAAGGAAGGAAGGATCAGCCAAGAGAATTACCATAGTCAGAACCATCGAGGAGGGAAGAGCAGCTAGAAGATCGACCATCCCTCGGCATCATCAATACCATCTCTAGGGGACTTTGATGGGGAGAGACTAGTGGAGTGGCACAGCAAATGAAGAGATGGAGGACTGAAGAACCCATAACCTTTACTGAAGAAGATGCTCCTTGAAGGAAAAAATCCTGTTTCCCGATCAGGTTCATTCAGATCTGATTGGATCAAGAGGGATATTTCAAAAATTTTTCTTCTTAGATCCAAATCAGATCTGAGACTCTTTAGATCTGATTTTATCAATCTAATAAAATAAAATAAATTAAATTAAATTAAATCTAATTTAATTATACCTTGTTATGGATAATCCTATTATCTTGTGATGATCTTGATGTTTGCCTGAGGTTCTGGATGTAGCCATGCAAGCCCCTGACCTCTATCGATATTCACTCAGGCAGAATCTAGTAGATCTTCTTCTTCTCAATCTATCCTCCAAAAATCAGATCTGGATCTGATCTTGAAGGTCGTCAAAATGGCTTTTGAAGATCAGTCGTTGTCTCTTGTAGCAGTGCTGCCTTCTTTCTTTTCTGTTGCCTTTCTCTTGCTCGGATCACACCAAACTCGCACCCTAAAACTCTTGGATGTGGTAGGAGAGAGAGGATCTGAAGGTGGCATGGAGAGGGAGGGAGAGAAGCCTTGTGTCATGGGCAAAGGGTAGAAACTCTTTCTTCTAAGTGCAGATAGGACTTATATAGACCCTGCTGCATCATGCAGTGCCACATCATCCCGGTCAATCATGGCTTTTTATGCAATCAGATCTAAATTTGATTGGTGGGATGACATCATTTGATCCAATCAGATTAGAGTTCCTCATAAACCTCCTTAGGTGGCACCAAGACCGATCAAATAGGACTCTTTGGTGCCACCTAAGTTGAAACCATGAAGCAACCTAGAGTCCCATCTGTATGGGACTCCAAGCGTGATCATCATGGGGCGCATGGCTCTCTAGGTATATGCCCCCTTCCTATCTGCCTTTTAGTAGGGGGACAAAGCCCCATATTCTCTCCTATGGGTGCATGACACATGGACAGATGTCTAAGTGTCAAAGGTCAACATTTGACCAAAGTCAAAAGACAAGATTTAGCATGTGACGAAAAATGGCAGATGTTGTCTCAAATTTATCTCATAAATTAAGACAACCTTTTTTTGATTTGGACAAGCTCTAGTTAGACTAAGTAAAAGTTTCTGAGTGAGGCCAAATATATTTGGCTCAGTCGAGACAAGCTTTAATAATTGTTGAAGGAGAACATTAGGCTCAATCGTGTGTTAGCACGATTTTCTTGAACCTAATTGAATCTTATTCAAAACAATTGAACTGGGTTAGTCCAATTGATGATATCTATATCCAAACCCTTGTTTGTGTGATCCAGTTAGGTTCAACTTTGTCTGGTAATGGGATATGTCACGATCTCTATCGTCGATATCATCGAAATACCTTCCGATGGATCAGAACTTTTCTGATTCAGACAACTAGTATGATCGATCATCCATATCATTCTAATTGCTCTCAAAATCCATCAGTGACACCTAGCAGCATATGGTGGCAATCCATCAGAACTAAAAATGAACCTCTTTGTGTAATTACCTATGTGATTAAGTTCCTCTATCTTGAGCTCCGATCGGATTAGGGTTAAGGTGATCTCGTCAAACCCTAATTTTCGTCATATGAATTAATCATTCGATTCAAGTCTAATGTGAAAAACCTAATAGAAACTTTCTATTATATCACTCTGCCATGGCCATGGGCTTATGGACTTGATTCTCATGATTTTCATAGGGCTGCTCCTCATCTACTGAGGTAGACAGATCTCTTATCAGTGCAATCCAATTCCTACAATGAACATGCTATAGCCAACATACACCTCAGGATTCCGAATGGCTAGGAGATCGAGTTATGGTGTAGTCAAACTATAACACCCTCAAGGTGAGCTACTGATGCACCTCAGATCAAAGAACCAGATACACCACTGCAGCTTTGAGCCAGTCATCGATGAGAAGGTAGACTTCCTCATGACTGCTCGAGGTGGTCACGCTCAGTGCCCTCGTTCTCTACCTGTACTCTCGCTCCGGTGTCTCTACACCATAGACTCAAGACTCATCTATCCTAAAGAAGTGATCGTACGCCAATCTTTCGGATCAGTCACCATCCTCATGATGATCCTACGGTCAAGAGCATTTTATGAGTTAATAATGAAAATTCATATATTAAATTTTTAACTCTTGAAAATATGAACTATCATTACCATTAACTCAAGGAATGTATCACAGACGCTTTCAAATACACATTATGATAGAAAATAACCCATTTTATTATTTATAGTCAAAATTATAATTTTGCCCTTAGATGTGTATTACAAGTGTTAGCCAATTCTGGCTTCTTGGGCATACATATCTAACAAACTCCCACTTGATCTAAAGCCAATTGGCTACAAATCTGAGTCACATCTTCTCAATGTAGGTTTCGATCTTCTGCTAGCCCAACGACTTTGTAAGTGGGTCTGCCATATTGTATGTGGAGTCGACTCTCTTGACCTCGACATAACCTTTCTCGAGGTAATCATGAATGAGATAATATCGCTGCTCGATGTGCTTGAATTTTTGGTGAGATCTTGGCTCCTTAGCAAGAGCTATGGTGCCATTATTATCGTAGTACAGAGGAATGGCATCCGATGGCATTACTCCAATCTCTACGGTAAATTTCTTGTACTAGAATGCCTCCTTCGCAACTTCTGATGCAGCGATGTATTCTGCTTCTATGATGAAATCTGCTATCATGTCTACTTGACAGCACCACCATTACACACAAATAGACTCCACATGTTGGCTTTCGATCATCTATATCGGATATAAAATTCGAGTCTGTATATCCCTAGACTTGGAGTTCTCCAGTACCAAAAACTAACAACATATCCTTAGTTCTTCTCAAATACTTAAGGATACATTTCATGGAAGTCCAGTGTTCTTTATCTGGATTCGACTGATATCTGCTCATGACACTCACAGCATGGGCTATATCCGGACATGTACATAACATGGCATACATGAGGTTCCCTATTGCTGAAGCATAAGGAATCTTGCTCATGCGTTCTATCTTCTTAGGTGTGCTAGGGCACATCTTCTTGAAGAGATGAATGCCATGTCTGAAGGATACCAAACCCCTCTTGGAGTTTTCCATGCTAAATCTTTTTAGCACTTTCTCTATGTACATCTTCTGTGAAAGACCTAGCATTCTATTTGGTCTATCTCTATAGACCTTAATTCCTAGAATGAAGGATGCTTCTCCTAGATCTTTCATGGAGAATTCTTTTGATAACCATATTTTAACTATAACATGGAAATATCATTCCTAATCTTTTTTCCTAATCTTTTTGAAAACACATAGTTCCTCCCCATTTTTTATGAAACTAAATAATTTGATCCCATCATTAAAACAAGTATTCCAGCTCCGAGATGCTTGCTTAAGTCCATATGTGGACCTTTGCAGCTTGCATACTTTATGATCAGCATCACTGGATGTGAAACCTAGCGACTGTTCCATATAGATATCTTCCTCAAGGTATCCATTTAAGAACACTATTTTTACGTCCATTTATCATATTTCATAATAGAAATAGACTGCAATACCAAGCAATGTGTGGATGGATTTTAGCATAGCTACTGGCGAAAAGGTGTCCCGATAGTCAATGTCTTCGCATTGACTATACTCTTTTGCCACTAATCTAGCTTTGAATGTCTCTACATTCCCATCTGCACTAATCTTTCTCTTGTAGATCCATTTACACCCAATAGATACTATACCTTCTAGTGGATCTACTAAGGTCCAGACTTGGTTTGAGTGCATTGAGTCAATTTCTGACTTCATTGCCTCTAATCATTTCTCGAAATCGATATCTGATATCGCCTCGTCATAGATTTTGGGATCATCACCATGAACCCCATTACCTACGAGGAACATTTTCTCTACTTTCTTTGAAATAGTACCTAAGTACCTCTCAGGAGGATGGAAGATCATTTTAGATCTACGAGGTGGAGGTAGTGATTATATTGGCTCAATCTGATTTGGTTCCATGGGGTCCTTAGCTCGTTGCTCTTGTGAGACTTTCTCCTCGAGCTTAATCTGCTTTCCAATGCTGCTATCTTGAATAAACTATTTTTCAAGAAAGATGACATGCCGACTCACAATCACATTATGGTCTTCTGGAATGTAGAAATAATATCCTAATGACTCTTTAGGATATCCTATAAATCGAGCTCTAAAGGACCTATACTTTAACTTGTCCACTTGTTGTCTTTTGACATGAGCCAGACAACCCCAAATTCTGAGATGACTTAGACTTGGTTTCTTACCATGCCATATCTCATACGGTGTGGTAGGAATAATTTTAGAGGAAACCCTATTCAGTATATATATAGAAGTTAACGAACTATGTCCCTAAAAAAAATCAGAAAGGTTTGTGAAGCTCATCATGGATCGGACCATATCTAATAGGATCTAGTTCCTCCGTTCTGAAATCTAGTTGAGTTGAGGTGTTCCAGGTGGAGTCTATTAAGAGACTATGCCATTTTACTTGAGATAGTCTAAGAATTTTTGACTAAGGTATTCACCTCCTCAATCTGATCAAAGAATCTTAATGGATTTTCTAGTTTGCTTTTCTACTTCATATCTGAATTTCTTGAACTTTTCAAAAGCTTCAGACTTGTGTCTCATAAGGTACACATACCCATACCGAGATAAATCATCGATAAAGGTTATGAAGTAGTCAAAGTTGCCTCTAGTCGACACATCAAATGGCTGCACACATCAGTATGTACTAGGGCAAGTAGTTTCGTGGCTATTTCCCCATGTCCTATAAAAGGAAGCTTAGTCATTTTGCCATGAAGACAATGATTCATAAATTGGATATGTCTCGAAAGTCAACAGACTCAATAGTCCGATTTTCTCCAATTTGTTAATCCTATCTTCTACTATATGACCTAACCTTAGGTGCCATGGATACCTATCATTTGGACTATCCCTAGGTTGTTTTGATCTTATGGCATTCATATTTTGCTCGATATTAAAAATAGATACATCAATATGTAATTGATAGAGACCGTTAATGAGGAAACCATTTGTAATTTTATTTTTTTCATAAAGAATATAATAATGGTCCTTAAGAAAACTAATTACATAGCCTTCTAGTGCTAAACATGAAACAAAAATCAAATTTCTGCCTGCAGGCACATTGTAACAATCTCTAAGTACTAAATCTAAGCCAGATGGTAGTCGAAGAGGATAGGTTTCCATGGCCACAGCAGCAATGCTTGCTTCATTTCCAACGCATAGGATCATCTCACCATCCCTCAGCCTCCTACTATCCTCAAGATCCTGCATGGAAGTACACAAATGAGCATTAGAACCAGAGTCAACAGTAATCAGTATATTCATAAGTTTGGCCAAAGTATTCTGATGTTTATGCATATGGTAGTTCATAATGAACTGCCCATATGCATCAGTTAAGGATTGTAGAGTTATATCATTCTATAGATCCTAGTCTAACTTCACTCCGAGCTTCTCAAGCTCTTCCAAGTTTTTGATCATCATCAGACAATGATCTTGGACTGACTGTCCATCACGCATTTTAGCCTTAAAAAGTCATTTAGTGACCTAATATTTGGATGCGCAACTTTGTTCACCAAACAACTCTTGCTGGTGAGCCAACATTTAGCGGGCAGTCTTGATATCTTCATATTGGCATTGAAGCTCATCAGACATCGAGCCCAACATGTAGTATCTGACCTTGTTATCTTCATCCATCCATTTATCAAGAGATGTTCTCTGTTCAGCAGACGGACGAGCTGATAAGATGGGGGTATCCTGGTCCAATACATAAGTTAACTTCTCAAAATTCAAAATGATTTTGAAGTTTCGAAGCCAATCCTTGTAATTGAATCTGGTCAATCTATGGATGTCCAGAATACAAGCTAGTGGGTTAGATGCAGATATTTTCTTTTTTCTTGCAAAGAGTCAAAGTTTCTAGTTAGATTTTGTAATTAAGACTTGACCAATTTTTTTAGGAATTTAATTTTTAAATAAATTAGCTTCCACTATTTTCTTTGGATCCCTACACTCTCTTTGTAGAGATACGAAAATCTTCATGATTAATGATTTCTAGTGGATGGTGCAGTCCCACCAACTGACTCATCACCTCACCTAATAATTATTGATGATGGGTTAGCCAATGAGTGAAGAACTCTTATCTAATAATTCTCTAATCATGGTACACCCAAGCTTAGTCTCTAATTCATGAATTTTATCATGCCCGAAATATTAATCCACTTCTTAGTTAAGTCAGACCCACCATTTGCATAGATTGGATTTCTAATTGGATCTCTCATCGTATCCAGAATATTAAGCTCAATCCATCCTCCAGCCCATAGCATCCAATGCCTAATAGATATGGTTGTGTCTTCTCGGTACAACTGAATCACTGTGACCAGCTGAGAATAATCAACCTCGGAAAGAACCCGCATATCTACAATGGTGGAAGACCTTAGACTTAATTTTTCTTAGAAAGATTTGATTTAGATCTCTTTAAACTTGACTTGATATAGCCATAACCATTATGACTAACCTAGTGGCATGGGTTAGCTCGGATTATTAGCCACCTTAGATCAGGACTGAGCCGATAAATATGGCCAGATAAGTGAGATCGATGGAAGGGATATGCCATTAACTCAACAAGAACGCATTCGAGTCGAGTAGCTCCCAATTAAAAACCAGTCGATCGTATTTGCCAAACTTATCTTAGATACCAAATTGTTGAGCCAGAACCAATCGGGTTAGCCTACAATCCAGACTCTAACCACTGAGCCTAATTAGGTCTTAACTTGATCGATCACTCATGTGACTCGACCTTGACCTAAACTTAATCCTATTAGGCTGGTCAATTTAAGCACTCTTGATCCCATCTAACCAACTCTTGATTCAGTTTGATCAACCGCTAGACCTAATTGAGCTACCCAAGCCCGAACCCAATTTTATGAATATGTCTTAGATCTAAAAATTCTCAATTTTAGACCTAATATATTTTATAATCTTAATTCTTAATTAAATTTATGATTCATAAACAAAATATGTAAATAAAATTTTAGGATTTCGGGATCTAGGATTTTGTAGAAAATAATTTTTTTTTTAATTTTTGATTAAGAACGAATGCGCAGCATCCTTACACATCATAAGAACACCCCATCAAATAAAAGAAGAGGGCCTTTAAACCCTTCTTTGTTCTTATGATCAGACGACCAAGGAGAATGCCTTAATCAGAAACATGATGAATCTACAAAACTAGTTAGATCTACATCATATATCACATATAAAAATTGATCTAACTTAAAAATATATTTTGCATACATCTCATGTATCATATCATGCATGTTTTTAGATCTAAATTATCTCATAAATATCTAAAAAATAAAATTTAAATTTGATCATATCAAATTAAATTTATTCAAGACAACTTTGTAGATCTATTCTATAACTAGTCTAAACATGCATCAATCATATCTCATATGAACAAATTAAATAAATTTATTTTCTATTTTTTAGATCTAATTATAATATTTATAATATCAAAAAATAGTAAATAAATAAATTTAAAAATTATAATTAATAAAATTAAAATTATGATCATGTTAGCCTATACAGAATAATTCTATTCCTAGTCTAGTCATGCATCTCATACATCTTAGATCTAAATTATTTAATTTTAATTTTTTGATTTCAAATCTAATCACATCTCATGTGATATCTAAAATCATCTAATTATCATATCAAAATTGAAACAAAATCAGATATAATGAATTTTGGAAACCTGGCTTTGATACCAATTGAAGAAAAAAATCCTATTTTCTGCGTCAGATTCGTTTAGATCTGATTGGATCAAGAAAAATATTTTAAAATTTTTTTTCTTAGATCCAAATTAGATCTGAGACTCTTCAAATCTAATTTTATTGATTTAATGAATTAAATTAAATTAAATTAAATTAAATCTAATTTAATTATACCTTGTTATGGATAATCCTATTATCTTATGATGATCCCGATGTTTGCCTGAGGTCTTGGATGTAGCCACACAAGCGCCTGGCCTCTACCGATATCCATCTGGATAGGATCTGGAGATCTTCTCCTTCTCAATCTATCCTCCAAAAATTAGATCTGGATCTGATCTTGAAGATCTTCAAAATAGCTTTTGAAGATCAGTCATTGTTTCTTGCAGCAGTGCTGCCTTCTTTCTTTCCTATCGCCTTTCTCTTGCTTGGATCGCACCAAACTCGCACCCAAAAACTCTTGGACGTGGATAGGAGAGAGAGGACCTGAAGGTCATGTGGAGAGGAAGGGAGAGAAGCCTTGTGGCATGGGCAAAGGGTAGAAACTCTTTCTTCTAGGCACAGACAGGATTTATATAAACTCTGCTGCGCCATGCAGTGCCACATCATCCCAACCAATCATGCCTCTTTATGCAATCAGATCTAAATCTGATTGGTGGGATGACATCATCTAATCTAATCAGATTTGAGTCCCTCATAAACCTTCTTAGGTGGCACCAAGACTGGTCAAATAGGACTCTTTGGCGCCACCTAAGTTGAAACCATGAAGCAACCTAGAGTCCCATCTGTATGGGACTCTAGGTGTGATCCTCATGGGGCGCATGCCTCCCTAGGCATGTGCCCCCTCCCTTTCTACCTTTTAGCAGGGGACAAAGCCCCATATTCTCTCCTACGGGTGCATGACACATAGGCAGATGTCTAAGGGTCAAAGGTCAACATTTAACCAAAGTCAAAAGATAAGATTTAGCAGATGATGAAAAATGGTAGGTGTTATCTCAAATTTATCTCATAAATTAAGACAACCCTTTTCTGACCTGGACAAGCTCCAGTCAGACCAAGTAAAAGTTTTTGAGTGAGCCCAAACATATTTGGCTCAGTCGAGACAAGCTTTAATAATTATTGAAGGAGAACACTAAGCTCAATCGTGTGCTAGCACGATTTTCTTAAACCTAATTGAATCTTATTCAAAATAATTAAACTAGATTAGTCCAATTGATGATATCCGATCCAAACCTTTATTTGTGTGATCTAGTTAGGTTCAGTTCTATATGGTAATGGGATACGTCGCAATCTTTATCATCGATATCATTGAAAAATCTTTCGATGGATCAAAACTTTTCTGATTCAAACAACTAGTATGGTCGATCATCCATATCATTCTATTTGCTTCTAAAATCCTCCAGTGACACCTAGCAATATATGGTGGCAACCCATCATAACTGAAAATGAACCTCTTGATGCAGTTATCTGTATGATTAAGTTCCTCTATCTTGAGCCCCAATCCAATTACGATTAAGGTGATCTCGTCAAACCCTAATTTTCATCATATGAATTAATCATTCGATTCATGTCTAATGTGAAAAATCTAATAGAAACTCTTTTTATTATTTCACTCTACCATGGCCATGGGCTTATGGACTTGATTCTCATGATTTTCATAGGATGCTCCTCATCTACCAAGGTAGATAGATCCCCTATCGGTGCAATCCAATTCCTACAATGAACATGCTATAGCCAACATACACCTCAGGATTCCGATTGGTTAGAAGATTGAGTTATGGTATAGTCAAACTATAACACCCTCAAGGTGAACTGTTGATGCACCTTAGATCAAAGAACCAGACATACCACTGCAGCTTCAAGCCAGTCATGGATGAGAAGGTAGACTTCCTCATGACTGCTTGAGGTGGTCATGCTCAGTGCCCTCGTTCTCTAACGAGTACCTATACTCTTGCTCCGGTATCTCTATGCCATAGACTCAAGACTCATCTATCCTAAATAAGTGATTGTACACCAATCTTTCGGATCAATCACCATCCTCATGATGATCCTTTGATCAACAATATTTTATGAGTTAATAATGAAAATTCATGTCTTAAATTTTCAACTCTTGAAAATATGAACTATCATTACCATTAACTTAAGGGATGTATCACAGACGCTTTCAAATACACATTGTGATAAAAAATAATCCATTTTATTATTTATAGTCAAAATTATAATTATACCCTTAGATGTGTATTACAAGTGTCAGCCAATTCTGGCTTCTAGGGCATACATATCTAACACTCATGGGGTTCGGTTCTCTTATAACGATGCAGTTGTAGTTTCTTTAAATATTGCAGACTATGATGTACGCCACGTTGTTATAGATAATGGAAGCTTTGCTGATATCTTATTTTATGATGCTTTCTCTAAAATGTCGATACTTAATAATCACCTGAGATCAATGAATTTCTAGTTGGTGGGCTTCACTGGCAATGTTGTGCTAGTTGAGGAATAATAACATTAACTGTGGCTGTAGGATAATACTCGAGGTAGTTTGAGGCATGAGTGGATTTCTTGGTAGTAAGAGCTCCATCTGCTTACAACGCAATTCTCAACCGACCTGGTCTCAACGCACTCCGGGCAGTGGTGTCTACTTATTATTTGAAAATGAAGTTTCTAACAAGCTATGGGATCGGGAAGGTTAGAGGTGATCAAATCCTAGCAAGATATTGCTACTCAATTGCTTTACAAAAGAGCGGTCAATCGGATATTGTCCTATTGATGGGTTGGACGTCCGAGATGACCTTACTAAGGAATTCGTCGAGCTTGTGGAAGACCTCATGGTTATTTCTTTGAATGATGGGAATAAGGAGCATATAGTGAAGATCGGCTCCAACTTGGGAGAAGAAGTCCGACAGCAGCTTATCGCCTTTTTGTAGAAAAATGCTGGTGTCTTTGTCTAGGTTTCTGCAGACATTTTAGGAATCGATGCCGAAGTTATGGAGCATCGTTTAGTCGTTGATCCCAAGCATTGATCGGTGAAAGAAAAAATATGGGGCTATATACCAGAGAGGCAGAAGGCAATAGTGAAAGAAAGTAGACAAACTCCTTAAAGCTTGGTTCATCCGAAAAGTCAACTATCTGAATTGGATTTCTAATATGGTCCTTGTCAAGAAGGCGAATGGCAAATAGAGAATGTGTATAGACTTTAAGAAGTTGAACAAGGCTTGTCCAAAAGATAGCTACCTCCTGCCCAAAATTGATCAACTGGTGGATGCAACTTTGGGCCATGAACTCCTCACTTTCATGGATGACTTTTCTGGCTACAATCAAATCTGGATGGCGTCAGAAGATGAGGAGAAAATCACTTTTATTATTGACCGTGGTCTCTATTATTACAGGATTATGCCCTTTGGGCTAAAAAATATAGGTACGACTTACTAATGCCTAGTGAACAAGATCTTTAAGGAGCAGATCGATCGTAAGATGGAAGTCTATATGGATGATATACTTGTTAAGAGTCGAATTTCAACAAGTCATTTAGCCGACCTTGAGGAGACTTTTAGTGCCCTCCAGAGATACAAGATGAAGTTGAACCCAACCAAGTGCGCCTTTAGTGTAACTTCTGGGAAGTTCTTGGGGTTCATGGTATCAAGGCATGGAATTGAAGTAAATCCAGAGAAAATTTGGGCCATCCAAGAAATGACTGCTCCAAAGTTAATAAAGGAGGTTCAGTGCTTAATGGGGAAGGTAGTAGCTCTGAATCGATTCATCTCAAAGTTGACTAAGTGGTGCATGTCCTTTTCTTAAGTGCTCAAGCAGCCAAAGAACTTCTACTGAATAGCCAAATGTCAACAAGCATTTGAAGAATTGAAGTACTACCTTGGCTCACCTCCCCTGTTGGCCAAACCCAAACCTAGAGAGGCACCATTCCTATACCGACAGTCTCCCCAGTAGCTCTTGCAGTAGTCTTGGTCAAAGAAGCAAGAGTGCAATGGCCAATCTACTACATAAGTTGAGTTCTAAGGGATGTCGAAACCAGGTATACTAAGCTAGAAATGCTAACCTATGCTTTGCTGGTTACAACCCAAAGGCTCCAACCTTACTTCTAGGGGCATACTATAATGCTTCTCACTGATCAACCAATCAAGGCAGTTCATCGAATGAATGCCTCTAGGAGAATAGCAAAATGAGTAATTAAGCTTATAGAGTTTGACATCAACTATCAACCTCGGCCATCAGTCAAGGCCCAAATATTAGCAGACTTTATAGGCACCATTCTGGATGAAGCCAAACTTGAATAAAGTGAAATCAGTGTTCCATGGTTGCAGCCAAACTCCCCCGAAGAAAGAGCAGACCTCCCTGAATGTTTTGGGCTTTGTATGTGGATGGCTCATCCAATGCTTCCGGTGTAGGTGCAAGTCTGATCCTGGTCAACCTAGAAGGAATTATTGTAGAGTATGCATTGCATTTTGAATTCCCTACAACCAACAATGGGGTCGAGTATAAGACACTGATCACGAGGTTGAAGATAGCTAAAGAATTAGAAGCAGATCGGCTCCAAGCTTACAGTGACTCCTAGTTAGTAGTGGAACAAGTCAGTGGCAATTATGAAGCTCGGGAGGATAACATGATCAAATATCTAGAAAAAATGAAGAGTATGACCCCAGCTTTTGGTAGTTTTGGTATCAAGCAAATTTCGAGAGTAGAGAACAATAAGGCCTACCTTCTCTCCAAATTGACCATGCTAGTCCCATCTAATCTACCATGGAGGTCTTCTTTGAAGTTCTGAAATGCCCATGTTTGGAGGAGCTGCAGTTTGTGATGTAGGTCAACTATGAGCCCAGCTGGTTCGATCAACTTGTCGCTTATCTCAAAGATGGAGTTCTCCCTTATGATCCAAAAGAAGCTCGAAAGCTTAGAAATCAGGCCTCCCGATATGTTCTTTATGAAGACAAGTTATATAAAAGGTCATATTCTTTACCACTTTTAAAATGTCTCTGACCTTCTGAGGCTAATTTTGCACTATAAAAAGTGTATGAAAGAATTTGCAAAAGTCATCTGGGTGCCAGATCCCTATTCCATAAATTACTTTGGCAAGACTACTATTGACCGATGATGTACTATGATTCTGTAGAATATGTCAGAAAATATGACCAATGCCAAAGGAATGTGAATATTCAAAGACAATCAACCACTGAGCTAACCCCCTTGAGTGCCCCATTACCGTTTGCATAGTGGAGAATTAACATATTCTTATGGTATCTAGATGGCGAAATTTCCTCTTGGTTGCAATTGGTTATTTCACAAAGTGGGTTGAGGCCCAACCCTTGATAAAGATTACTAAAGTCAAGGTGCAGGACTTTGTCTAGAAGTCAATTATTTGTAGATTTGGCCTACTTCGTACTCTTATAATAGACAATGGACGGCAGTTTGCCAAAGCAAAATTTATTGAGTTCTATGAAGACTTAAATATTTCCTATAATTTTATATCAATAGCTCATCCTCAAGCAAATGGTTAAGCCGAGGTAACCAACAGAATCCTGGTGCAAGGTATCAAGGCGAGACTTAGGAGAGCAAAGGGGACTTGGGTAGATGAACTCTATCATATACTTCGGGCATACCAAACTATCCAAAGATTGCCAACTTAGGAGATTCCATTCATCTTGGCTTTTAGAATAGAAGTGGTCGTCCTAATAGAACTCAAACTTCCATCGACATGAGTCATGGTATTCAGTGAGCAGCGCAATCCGTAGGATCTCAAGGCTAACCTCGACCTGTTGGAGGAGAAACAGGAGGAAGCTCAAGTTCGGATGGCGGCCTAAAAATAGAAAGTAGCTCGCTATTACAATTTCAGAGTTAGAAGCAAAGTACATAGAGTGGGAGAGTACTTCGGCAAGTAGCTGTCTCACAATCCCAGAATTAAGAAAAATTCGCTCTAAATTGGGAAGGCCTGTATGAGATCAAGAAGATTGTATGGTCTGGAACTTATTATTTGAAGAAGTTCGGAGGTGCAGATCTCCCACACCCATGGAACTTGGAGAATTTATGAATGTACTGTCAATAATCTTATTTCAATAAAATTTCTTTACTTTAACATCCTGAATTTTGGTGCAAAACTATGATGACAGAAAACAACTGTCTGAATTAATCAAAACTAATAGTGTCAAGAATAGGAAGAGAATCTCGTCTTGACATAAATGAAGATCCCATTAACCTAAGATGGGCGGAGGGGAGAGGCCCTTTCAATGGCCCTTATGTGTCCTTATAGCACTGTTAGGAGCAAGAGGAGAACCTCATCGTAACATGAGCAAAACAATGACCCTCATTAACATAAGATGGGAGGTGGGGAAAAGTCCTTGTAATGGCACTTGTATCCCCCTACGACTGTGTCAAGAACAAAAGGAGAACCTCATCCTGATTCAGGAGGTCTCCGATTAGGTATCTTTAGCAACTGTATCAACAAAAGATGGAGTAAAGAAAACAAAGCAAAGACAATGGGAGAAAACACCACTTCATTAAAGTTAAAGTTGATTACAAACTGAAGGCCTGCAAGACCATATACAAAAAAGAAAAAAAAAGAAGGAAGACAGACAAGGTCCTAAGATGGACCAAACTCCTCAGACTTTGGGCTATCGGCCCCAGCTAGCACCAGAGCCTGCTTCAGGCTAATGACCTCCTCCTCGAGCTCTTTCCTTTTTAGCAAACTCTCTACGAACATCCTGTCGGCTCATCAGAAATTGTCTAGACTCCCCTAGTTGCTTCCTCAGGACCGTTGATTTGGCCTTTGCATCCTTAACAGCCTGATGCTCATTGGTCATTTGTATCTTCAACTATTGAAGTTCAGCCTTCTCCTTCTCGTACGATAGGAAAAGATCGCCAAAGAACTTTAAAAAGGCAAGCTGCGTCGACTTCCTGGTAACATCGGCCTGTTGACTATCGGCTAGCTGCTTCTGAAGATGAGCCACCTCCTCATTGGCTGATTTAAGTTGGTGCTCGATCCTAGTCATCTTTTCTGCCCAGCTGACCCTATAACTATTATGCCAAACCTCGGCAGCGTGATACTATTTCTGAAGCTCTGAAAACTTCTTCGACCAATCCCAATCGTAATGTGCCTTATCGAAAGACAATGGTGAGCTCCCCTCCAATAGCTGAAATTTTTCCTTAGCCGCATTGAGCTTTACTTCAAGGGAGCCGGCCTTAGACGTCAAGGCCCAAACCTTTTCGCTGCTAAGCTTCTTCACCCACTCTAGCTCCTCGATTAGAGCCCATTTTCGATTGATGAAGCTTATGGAATCCTTCTTATGTAGATTTTGGAGGTGGGTAACTTCAATCGTGGCCTCTGAGTGACTTTTCTTCAATCTTTGGAGTTCGCACTCTGCCTTTCTTAATTTTTTCCTCAAGTGATGAACTTCTTTCTTCAAGTTTTTAATGATAGACTGCAGAGAAACACCCTCAGGGAGGGGTGCAGCTTCAGCAGGAGATGGTGTATCATGACCTCGATTGCTAGGGGAATTCTGAATAATGCACATCATAGCACAAGTATAAAAAGAAGAAACATGATTTCATTGCTCAAAATATTTTCAGTACATCAGAAGAAGAAAGAAGAAAAAAGAAATAGGACAAAATACAACTATCAAAAGTTTTCAACCTCAGGTGGCATGGCCGTAGGCAAGGTCGGTGCATTCTCCGTGATCTTGGGCTCAGGAACAAGCTTGGGGGTTGCGGTCGCAAGTTTGGAAGCTTCAGAAGAAGGATTGGCAGTAGAGGGGCGGCATCAATGTTGGAGGGGCCTCATCTCAACATCAGTCTCGTCCGTCAGGAGATCGAAATCCACGTTCGAAAAGTTTTTGGCAACCCTCCTCATGCAGATCTCGAACTCCTCCAAGAAGGCTTATCGGGCAAAAGTAATCTTGATGTCCTCCATAGCCTTGGAGGACTTGAAGCTTCGACAGCCCGTTCCTTTTTGGCATTGATCACCTCCTCTACCTTCTTCTTCTCCTCCCCCAATAGAGTCAAAGCAGCCTTTAGTTTGGTTGTTGCTTCCTCTTGCCTCCACAGCGCCTCTCGAACACGCTCGACCTTGGCAGTCTGGATCTCTGAGGCCACCTACAGACTGTCGGCCTTGGCTCGAACATTTTTAATCTCCACCTGGGCCTCCTAAAGGATTTTGGAAGCCTCAACCTGGCAGAGATTCATTGCCTTCGAATGGGCAAACAGATAATCCTGCAACTGCAGAGTAGAAACTAAATCAGAGCTTTAGGATATATACAACATTTAATTAACATCGATAACAATCAATTACCTTAAGGTAGGCAACGAAGTATTGGTCAAACCTCTCCACACTCTTTGTCTGAACCATCTTGTCTACAATGTGTGGGAGAACGCTGCTTTCAATTAGAGAATGGACGATCTCTCGATCATCCAATGAAGCTCATTCCTAGCTGAAACTTTCACTACCAGAGTTCCCGACCTTTCTCCTAACCCGCTTGCCAATAGCCTTCTTCTTCCTCTTCTCAATAACTTCTCCCTGCTCGAAGGGTGCAGGGGCGGCATCTTCATCTGGTTGAGTCGGACTAGGCACGGCCCCAGCAACTTCTAGGATTGGAGCGGCTTGGATCAGCATGGCCGAACTTGGCTCCTCAACATGAGCCTTCTTCAAAGTTTCCCCAGCACCACCGCCCTTCCTTTTAAGGGACTTAATCTCCTTCACTAGGCGGTTCCATTCTTCAAGAGTCATTTCTATAGCAAAAAAGAAGAAGAAGAAGGAGAAGAGTTAGAATCAGAAGAAAGAACATTGCATCATTAATTAGCTAAGGAGAACTACTTGCTGGATCAAGGGGACTAAGACCGAAGTTGAATAAGGTCTGATCATTGAGGAGTTTAGAAACCAAAGGAGATTGATAATTCCTCAATTTGTCAGCCGAGTCCCGATCTTCACTCTCCAGCCTAGGAGCTCGGTGGACTAAATCCCTTATTTCCCCGCACGAAGGAAGTCCTAACTCTAAGAAAAGATATGAAACAAAAAAAAATTTCTCCTTCCAATTATGTACGGAAGAAGAGGTGCTCTTAAGCAACCCTTTCTTGCCAAACTGGGAAGAGACGTACCATCAATCTTTGGCAATAGGATGATGCTTGAAGGTAAAGAAGTTACAAAACAACGAGATGATAGGTTGGATGCCTGCCATGATACACAAAGAAAGAAATCCTATGGTGAACCTAAAGGAGTTTGATGCTATGGTAGTGAAGAAAATGTTTAGGAACTTAAACAGGCTGACTACAAAAGGAGGTAGGGGTAGCCAAAGTCCTGCATGGAGGGTTTCTACATACATGCAAGTTCGGCCTGGAGGAGGAGAGCAGGCTTGGTCATTGAGACCAGAAAGTTCAATCTCATATTCAGGAGAGATTCCAAACTAGATCCTGATCAAAAAAAGGTCTTCCTGACGAAGTTTGTAGGAGATAGTGTCGGGAATGAAAGGAGGTTGGGATGTTTCTATGGATTCAAAGTCAATATGGGATGAATCCATTAAAGCCAGATGGGTCGGACTCTTGGAACAAGTTGACTAGGACCCTTTGGTGGGCATATGGATCAAACTAAATCGAGAAAAAAACACCCAAAAAAATGAGAAAAATAAGATTCAAGACTCTGTTGAAGAAATCGAATGAACGGAGATGCCAAAAGACAGCAATAATCAAAAGAAGGGATTAGAAACTAACCTAAATCGATCGAAAAGAGCGAGGAGATGACGAGCTCGATCAAACTCGAGTGGGAGAACCCCTAGAAATCGAAGCAAGTGGCGGAAGATGCTGGTACTCTGGAGTGGGAAGGAGATGAAGGCCTGAAAAAAGAGAGAAGAAACCTAGGTGAAATAAAATTCTGAAGGAAGAAGATGAGCTTAAATAGCCATAGGAGCCTGAGGCAGTTATGATTGCAGGCCTTCCCTGCCCGATCTTTGGTCGATGTGTGTTTCACTCATTATGGCATAGGGGTGGTAATGGGTAGAACCTTTATTGCACGGTACCTTGGGCAGCAATTCGGTGGAAACTTCAAAAATTTATCTTTTCAAATCAAGTCATATTGAAGAAGTTTTGACGCCAATGTGCAAAAAGCCAAGACCATCCATTTCGAGAAAAGACTTCAGCAGTTGTCTTCCTTCTACTCCCTTCCTTCGAACTCCAAACTCGAGAGTGGAGGGACTATTGTTGGGGTTGAACCCACTCCTACCGAAGTTGGGCCTGGGATCTAATCCCAGAGCGATCTCGCAGTAAGCAATCTTCAACCCACCGGCTGCTCCTCTAGGCAGCATGAATAAACTCCTAAGCCCGTGGTGAAGGAACTAGATCTAGGATTTAAGGGCTAGATCTTGAAACTTTTTCAAGATCAAGCAGTGGAAGACTTAAATAAATTAATATTTATTTATAAAAATAGAAAATCTTTAGATCTAAGATCTTATTATATGATTATTACATGGCATTAAATCAAAAATTAAAAACAAAAGAAAAGAATAAGTGTTGATCATATCAACACAGATCTACATTAGATCAAAATCATATAAGTAATAGGAGATCAGATCTTTATTACCTATGCAAGTTAGACATTCTAACTTGCTGATCCAGGCTTAAGGATGATGTTGTGAGCCGCACATGCATTCAACCTCTAGGAGTCATCCACACAAGCCCATGAATCACGATCAGAAGTCCTACACAGGAAATCAGCATAGTATGCTAGTACTGTGCTGATCCTTCTTCGACGGTCAATCTGGATCCATCTTCTTCAAATCTTAAACTCTTCAATTTTTTAGAAAGAAGGAGAAGAGATTTTGAACCTGTGATGCCTCTCAAAAATCTCTAAAGAAGAAGGAAGAGATCAAAGAAAAAACCTAGAAGAATAACCCTTCTTCTTCTTCTTATTTTCTCTCACCTTGACACCTAGATTGGTGTCTACGAAAACCCAATACCCCAATGCTCTTTCTCCCTGATTTTTACACTTCCTAAAGCTCTCTCAATAGTCTAGAATCCATCCAAAAATCAGTCCAAAATTCATCCTATATAGTGAGATATAGAGGAGTCCATGTTGGGTCAAATTCTTAGACAAGGAAAGAACCAATTACTAGTTGGGGCGCCCAACATTTGGGCGCCCCCTTCTTTCTTTATGCTGTGGTTGGGTGCCCCCTTCTTTCTTTATGCCATGGACCACCAGGAATAAGTGCACAAAATCCTTCTCCTTCCCATTCAAAAATGAGAGAAAAATCAGGGATGTGGGCGGCACAAAGCAAAGAGGAGTTTTAGGTGCTTAAAATTATATCTCATCGAATTTAAATCAAAACCAACTCCTAGTTTGACTTGGTCCACAACCAAATGCCATCTAAGGAATAAGGGAAGGATTATGGGCATGCGTGAAGGCCTGGGAAAAGGTTTCTCCATGTTCAAAATCAAAGAGAAGGGGCATGGGGGGCGTGAGGAGTCAATGGCGCAAGGAATAGGGAGTCCTAGTCATACTAGGACTCCTATTTTGACTTGGTCAAAGTGGTTTCTCAAATCAAATTAAACCAAAAATAAGTCAACCTAATTAAATTAGGCCCTAACCCAATTAAGAACTTAATTAAATCAAATTTAATTTTGATTTAATTTTCTAATCAAATTAGAAAATTGGGTTGATCCAAGTCCTAATTGAACTAGGACAAGTTTTTTCTTGCATTTGGCTTATCCAACAAATCAATTGGACTTGATCCAATCAAGTCCAAACCAAATCTAACTAAATTATATTTAATTAGACTTAATATCAGCTCTTTGGCTTAATCAAATTAAGCCAATTAGCAACTAAATTGCTAGTCGATCCTCCTATAACACTTGCACTAGGTTATCAATCGTATTGATTGTTTAATCCTAGAATGATTCTTAATCATTGATCAACCATCCGATCGAATTGTAAACTCTAATGTCCAATAAAAGGTCTGAATCTAAGTCGGTAGCATAGGAATAAATCTCTGTACTAATCAAAATAACCATCTAGCAATGGTACCCGATGGTCGGATAGATCGAATGTGTAAACTAACATCCTTAGAATTCATGTGGATATAATTTTCATATAATTCATTTCCTTGACCAAAATGCTCATAGGACGCCTCAGAGTTCAACTATCAATTCTGATCACATTGTCCATATTGTATTTCAAAATATCAAATCCATGTGATGGATTATTTAGGCCAAGATTTTGCTATATTGAAATATAGTGATGCATTCTTCTCCAACTCTTGGAGTGGTCAATCCCATCTTGATCACACACCGACTTTGTAAGTACTTGACTATGCCCAGAAGCCTTCCGTTACTGAATTAGAAATTCAGTTAGTTCGGTACCAAAGCATAGTGAGTTGCTTGTAAGTTACTGAGGTGATCTCAGGTCTAAAAGATACTTATACCTATATTCCATCAAAAACATTCTTGATAATAGAATATTCTGAAATTGGTCACATTCAATGATGATGTATCTTTACATCTCACCTGTATGCCACACCAGTATCTCCACACTCCTTGGTTAAGAGGATAACCAATCTATATGGCTTATAGCAACCTATGCTCGATAGACGCTGTCGTCCTTATTAACAACCTATCATTTGGTCGTGAACAGTTTTAAGAACTAATCGATAAATTCTTTTTTTATCGAACCTAAATAGTCTGAAGGACTTCATCACAATAATAGAGTTCGTTAGAAGATGAAAACTTATGATGAAAATACTAAAAATATATTTTATTCATTAATAAATTAATTATAATTATAATATAGCTCAATCATCAATAGACTGATGATTGGCTTTAGGATACATTTTTCAACAACTTCCACCTATCATAAAACCACTTGGCACAGTATTTAATACCCATCTTCGACTTATGGTTGTCGAACTCCTTATTGCTAAGGCTTTAGTGAAGGGGTCGGTCAGGTTCTCTTTTTCATCGATCTTCTAAAGGTTGACGTCACCTCTATCCATGATCTTTTGGACAAGGTGGAAGCGGCATAGAATTTGCTTCGTCTGCTAATGTGCCTTTGATTTCTTCGCCTAAGCTATGGCACCAATGCTATTGCAGTAGAGCAGGATCGGACCATCTTGGAAGGATGCTACTTCGAGCCTGGTGATAAACTTTCTCAGTCACATAGCTTTCTTCGCAGCATCTGATGCTGCCATGTACTCTACTTCGTAAATAGAGTCACCATAGTATGCTGCTTGGAACTCTTTCGATAGATAGCTCTACCATTCAAAGTAAAGATATATCTTGACACACTTCTGCCGTCATCATGGTCAGATTGAAAGATGGAGTTTATAGATTCCACAAGTTTCAAATCTGACTCGCCATAAACCAACCATTGGTCCTTAGTATTTATCAAATACTTAAGGATGGCTTTAACCATTTTTCAGTGGTTTTCTCTAGGGTCAAACTGGTATCTACTAACTACTCCTAGTGAGTATGCCATGTCTGATCTCGTACATGATATGGCGTACATGATAGATCCCACTGTCAAAGCATATGGGACTCTACTCCTATGCTCTCCCTCTTCAGGAGTTATCAGACAATCCTTGTTAGAGAGAGAAATTTCATGGCCTATCAGGAGATAGCCCTTTTTGAAATTCTTCATGCTGAACCTCTTCAGCACAGTATCTATGTACGTAGACTGAGATAACCCAAGCATCCTTTTAGATCTATCCCTATAGATCTTCATCCTTAGGATGTAGGATGCTTCTTCCAAGTCCTTTATGGAGAACTGTGATGACAACCAGACTTTTATTCCCTACAGTGCGGAGATGTCATTTTCATTTAAAAGAATATCATCTACGTACAAGATAAGGAATACTACTGCTAGACCATTTGTCCATTTATAAATATAGGGCTCTTCTTCATTCTTAACGAAGCCATACGTTTTGATCACTTTATCAAAATGCATGTTCCAACTCCGAGATGCCTGCTTCAGTCCATAAATGGATCTCTAAAGCTTGCACACTTTGGACTCATTTATGGATGTGAGCCTTTTAGGTTGTATCATATACACCTCTTCAGTCAGCTCTCCATTTAGGAAAACTATTTTCACATCCATCTACTAGATCTCATAGTCCGGACGAACAGCTATCACAAGCATTATCCGAATGAATTTGAGCATTGTCATAGGAAAGAACGTCTCATCATAGTCAATGCCATAATATTGACGATATCCCTTAGCAACTAGATGGGCTTTATAGGTCTCCACCTTTCCATCTGTGCCCCTTTTTTTTTGAAGACCCATTTATATCTAATGGATTTAACCCCTTCAGGTGGGTCAACCAATGTCCACACATCTTTGATCCTCATGGACTCCATTTTGGATTTCATGACCTCAAACCATTTCTCAGAATTGGGTCTCTATATAGCATCTATATAAGTGATCGGATTCTCATCATTCTCATCGACTTCGATGGGATCACCATTCTAGACCAAGAAATCATAGTTTCTATTCGGATGATGTGGTACTCTACCAGATCGTCTTAATGGTGCAGGTATACTAGGATCTGGATCTAATATTATCAATCTGATTCAGGTTCAGCTACATGTGTCAGTTTTTCTAACTATTGAACTTCATCATGTTCAACCTTAGAGACAACAGTTCCTTCACCAAGAAATTTTTTTTCTAAAAAGATTGCCTTAAGGCTGACGAACACCTTTTATTTATCAACATGGTAAAAATAGTATCGTCTTATCTTTTTTGGGTATCCTATAAATATGCACTTATTAGACAAGGATCCAAGCTTATCTGTATGCAAATATTTGACATAGGCTGGACAACCCCAAACCCATAGGTGAGAGAATATAGGCCTACGCCCAGTCCATATTTTAGATGGAGTCTTTGCGATAGATTTACTCGGTACATTACTCAATATATAACATGCAGTCTCAAAAGCATAATCCTAAAATGAAACAGGCAGACTAGCAAACCCCATTATAGATCGAACCATATCCAACAAGGTTTGATTTCTCCTTTTCGATACACCATTATATTGTGGTGTGCCAGGAGGAGTCCACTATAAGAGAATCTCATTCTCTCTTAGATATGTCAAGAACTCACTGGATAGATATTCACCTCCTCGATCCAATCGAAGAGTTTTAATACTCTTTCTAGTTTATTTTTCTACTTCACTTCAAAATCTTTTGAACATTTTAAATAAATCCGACTTATGTTTCATCAGATAAACATATCCATACCTGGATAGATCATCTATAAAAGTGATGAAATAGAAATATCCACCTCTAGCACTTGTACTAATAGGTCAACATACATCAATATATACTAGACCTAAGAGCTTAGTGGCTCTTTCATCTTTTTCAGTAACAGATGACTTGATCATTTTTTCAAGAAGACAGAACTCATAGATTGGAAGTGATTTATAATTACCGACTTCAAAAATTCTCTCTTAGGTTAACCTGTTTATCCTATTCTTGTTAATGTGACCTAGCCTACAGTGCCATAAGTAGATATCAGAGATATTATTTAATCTACGATGTTTTTTAGAAGTATACATTACACTCACAGACTGTGATAAAATATAAATATTATTTCTCTATTATCCTTGCATTATTGTAACATGATTCCTAATGATATCATAATAATCTTTCTTTATAGATAAATGATAACCATCTTTAGCTAAAAGGCTAATAGAGATTATATTCATCAGAAAGAAAGGACAATAATGATATTCATTTAAAAAAAATAATATTAATATTGAGAATAAGTTGAACTATTTCCATAGCTAGAATTGGAATAGACCTTCCATCTCCAACATTCAGGAATCGCTCGTTATTCTAAAATCTTCTACTAATTTGAACTTCTTGCAATGTATTGCAAATATGAACTAGACTTTCAGTATCTAATACCCAAGTAGAAGTATCACAAATAGAGAAATTATAAGGTGTTATCATATAACATCCTTGATCAGCAACTACTTTCTCATCTCTCTTATTCAGCCTGTTGGGATCATGAGAATCATGATACTGAGGACAGTTTCTCTTCCAATGCTCCTACTTCTTACAATGAAGGCACTCTGCCTGATCTAGGTTATTCTTGAACCTTATGTTTAAATTGGGCATAGAGGCCCCAGCACGAACCACTTCGTGTTACTAAACAACATTCAACTTTCGATACTTATTATTGAAGTTGGGTTCCATAAGTTAATCACTATCTAACAGTGAATGAAACAACTGTGGTTTGGATTTAACTGTATAAAGAAAAACCAAAAGTCTAATTAGTAATTGATTCATTGAACTTAAAGATTTGGACTTTAATAAAAAAATTTCTCCTACTGGTAGCCTCTATCTCCAACTCGAGGAATTACCCTAATTTCTTAGTGGGTACTAGAATCCACATAAACTGTACACAAGCCCAACTATAGTTAGTCAACCCATGTACATCTAAGGGTAGGTTCATAATCAATTATTTCTTCAAATAATTTCTAGTAATTTAATTTTGCCCCAGGTATCTTTTCAGTAGGCTAGGGCCTCCACTGAAAGTCTCGGTTAGGTCGAACCATTAACATGATCATACTCGGTCTATCTAAGTAATGAATGACTAAGCCCAACTATGGTTAGTCAACCTAACCACTATTTAGAGAGACGTGGCCAAGAAATCATATTATGAATGATAATTCCATTAGCAGATATACACCAAGCCTATGGGCCTCCAATGATTATCCAACTAATGGACCCATTATCATCAATTTAATGAGAGGCTATGATCTAGTTATCACCATAACTATTTTATTTTAAAAATTTAATAATTTTAAAGAATTTAATTGATTTAATTTAGAGAGAGAAGGTCAAATGAACCATCTTGTCATGATCCTCTCATTGGCTTCATCAAGTTAGCTTAAGGGAGACCACTAATAGGCTGGTCTAGGAGCACCTAAATCAGTCATACTGATTTACCTAGCTGACATGGGTCAACCTGAATTATCAAGTGATCTGATCAAAATATAATCTCACCAAGAAGGCCGGGTAAGTAAGATCGGTGGGAGGGTTTGCTAAACCTTGTCTTAGACACCATTAGAAATGGCTAGGTAAGCGGGCTGCCAATTAAAAATCACTGGTCGTATATGCCAGACTTACCTTAGACACCAACTAGTTAATTTATTTTAATTTGATCAACCTAACATTTTGGATTAGACCACTTATCCAAGAATCAAGTCCATATGGTTCTTGTTAAAGACATAGACTTGACTAACTACAACTATTATAATTGATCTAGAGAATGCTTGACCTAATCTAAGATAATAATTGATTAGATTTAGTCAATTCTCTAATTAAGTCCATTCTTTAATCTAATCCTAGGTCTAACCCAATTAATGGACCTAATCTCCACTAACCCATTTAACCCAATGTGTTATGATTTGTGTGTTAGGATCTTCAATTCACAATTCTAGATCCTATCAAAAAAACTTCTTAATTCTTAATTAAGTATTTGGGCCGAGGGTTGGGGCTCAGCTTTTCGAAAATAATTTTCAGGTTTGTAAAATTTTACAATATGATTCTACCAACCAAGTTGCATGTTTGATTCATAACCAATATGCAAGTAAAATAAGCATAAAACTACTTTAGATCTAATCTAAATAGGTTCATGTAGTTGAAATAGTTTCAACTCAAAAATGTGCAAATCGTCAGGTGAATACATCATGGTCGAGCCGACTCTTCATTGAAGTCAAGTTGGTCAATTGTGTATCACCTGAGCACCGATTCTGTTTGCTTGAGATGGCTAGCTTGAATCAACATTGAGCTAGCTCGAATCAACATCGAGTCGGCTCGATTCAAGCCCTTGTTGGCTCGGCTGAGTGCCCGAGCTGGCTCGGCTGCGTGCCCGAGCTGGCTCGGCTGGTTTTAGCAGAACAGTAATGGCTCCTTGCATGGGAACATATACAAAGAAAAGATTTCTTTGCTTTTAGATTTAAACATCTTTTAAATCTAATAAGTTATAAATTTAATCTAGATCACATCTAATAAATTTATGATTAATAATAGATCTACACGAACTGGGATAACCTTTTTAATGTAAGGGTTACACCTTACAGCAGGACAACCTTATAAGATCAGTCCGTGCAATCTAAAACTTTTATTTTTAGATTTAATTTTTTTTAAATCTAATAAATCATAAATAAAATTAGATCATATCTAATAGATTTATAATTGAAATTAGATCTACACGAACAAGGACAATTTTTGCACTGTTAGGGATAAACCTTACAGCATGAAAACCTTATAGCAATTCGTGTAATCAAAATTTTTAATTTTAGATTTAATAATTAGATTATAAATTAGATTTAACCTTAGAAATAATCTAAACATATATAAATAATCATGTAATAAATAATCTAGCTCTAATTCTAATTGAAGGAACCAAAACTAGGGTTTCAAGGCTAGATCTTGAAACTTTTTCAAGATCAAGTAGGAGAAGACTTAAATAAATCAATATTTATTTATAATAGTAGATAATTCCAAGATCTAAGATTCTATTGCATGATTATTGTATGACATTAAATTAGAAATTAAAAATAAAAGAAAAGAATAAGTGTTGATCATATCAAAATAGATCTACACTAGATCAAAATCATATAAATAACAGGAGATCAGATCTTTATTACCCATGCAAGTTAGACATTCTAACTTACTGATCTAGACTTAAGGATGATGTTGTGAGCTACACATGCATCTGCCTCTAGGAGTCATCTACACAAGCCCATGAATCACAATCAGAAGTCCCACGCAGAAAATCAGCACAGTATGCTAGTACTATGTTAATCCTTCTTCGACGGTCCATCTGGAACCATCTTCTCCAAATCATGAACTCTCTAACTTTTCAAAAGAAAGAAGAAGAGATTTTGAACTTGAGACACCTCTCAAAAATCTTTAGAGGAAGAGATCAAAGAAAAACCCTAGAAGAAGAACCCATCTTCTTCTTTTTTCCTCACCTAGATGCCTAGATTGGTGTCTATGAAAACCTAATGCTCCAATGCTCTTTCTCCTGATTTTCACATGTCCCAAAGCTCTCTCAATGTTCTAGAATATCTCTAAAATTTAGCCCAAAATTCTTCCTATATAGAGAGATATAGAGTCCTTGTTGGCTTTAATTCTTAGATAAGGAAAGAACCAATTTGGCAACTAGTTGGGGCGCCCAACACTTGGGTGCCCCATCATTTCTTTATACCATGGACCACTAGGAATAAGAACACAAAATCCTCCTCTTTTCCATGAAAAAATGAGAGAAAAATCAGGGATGTGGGTGGCACAAAGTAAGGAGGAGTTTTAGGTGCTTAAAATTCTATCTCATAGAATTTAAATCAAAACCAACTCCTAGTTTGACTTGGTCCACAACCAAATGCATCTAAGAAATAAGGGAAGGCTTATAGTCATGCGTGAAGGCCTAGGAAAAGGTTTCTCCACATTCAAAATTGAAGAGAAGGGGCGTGGGGGGTGTGAGGAGTCAATGGCGCAAGGAATAGGGAGTCCTAGTCATACTAGGACTGACTAGGACTCCTATTTTGACTTGGTTAAAGTGGTTTCTCAAACCAAATTAAACCAAAAGCAAGTCAACCTAGTTAAATTAGGTCCTAATCCAATTAAGAATCTAATTAAATTAGATTAAATCAGATTTAATTTTGATTCAATTTTCTAATCAAATTAAGAAATTGGGTTGACCCAAGTCCTAGTTGAACTAGGACTAGTTTTTTCTTGCATTTGGCTTATCCAATAAACCAATTGGACTTAATCCAATCAAGCCCAAACCAAATCTAATTAAATCATATTTTAATTAGACTTAACTCAGTCCTTTACCTTAATCAAATTAAGCCAATTAGCAATTAAATTGCTAATCAATCCTCCATAACACTTGCACTAGGTTAAACATCAATCGTATTGATTATTTAATCCTAGAATGATTCTTAATCATTGATCAATCAATTGATCGGATTATGAACTCTAATGTGTGTGACCTCATAGGTTTGAACTTAAGTCAGTAGCATAGAAATAAATTTCTTTACCAATCAAAATAACCACCTAGCAATGGTACCCGATGGCCAAATAGGTCGAATGTGTAGAACAACATCCTTAGAACCCATGCGGATATAGTTTCCATATAATTCATCCCCTTGACCAAAATGCTACCAAGACACCTCAAAAGTTCAATTGTCAACTTTGATCAGATTATCTATATTGTATTTGAAAATATCAAATCCATCTGATGGATTATCCTGGCTAAGATTTTGCTATATTGAAATATAGTGATACATTCTTCTTCAACTCTTAGAGTGGTCAATTCCATCTTGATCACACATTGACTTTGCAAGTACTTGACTGTGTCCAGAAGTCTTTCTTTACTAAATTAGAAATTTAGTTAGTCCGATACCAAAGCATAGTGAGTTGCTTGCAAGTTACTAAGGTGATCTCAGGTCTAAGGGATACTTATACCTATATCCAATTAGAGACATTCTCGACGGTAGAATGTTCTAGAGTTGGTCACGTTCAATGACAATGTATCCTTATATCTCATCTGTATGCCATACCAGTGTCTCCATACTTCTTGGTTAAAAGGATAAGCAATCTATATGGCATATAGCGACCTATGCTCGATAGATGCTATCGTCCTTATTAATAGTATATCATTTGATCGTGAATAGTTTTAAGGACTAATCGATAAATCCTCTCTTTATCAAACCTAAATAGTCCTAAGAACTTCATCACAACAATGGAGTTCATTAGAAGATGAAAACTTATGATGAAAATGCCAAAAATATATTTTATTTATTAATAAATTAATTATAATTATAATATAGCTCAACTATCAACAGGCTGATGATTGACTTTGTAATACATTTCCTAACACGTGGCATGCAGCGAACCTCACCCAAGACAAGTTCGGTGGTAAATTGTGAGTGCAACTGAGTTCCTTCATTACAAGTGGTTGGGTCCAGTTGTGTTTCCTTCCAGATGAACTAAAATAGTGAAATCAACCATCTAAGTAGTTGGCTAAACATTCAATTCCCGCATTACTTGACTCGGCCAACCTTAAAGTCATCAGAACCCCCATCTAATGAAACTTTCCTCAAGCTGAATTTCTTCTCCACAGACGAGATCTCACAATAAGAGCCATAGATTAATAGAACTTCCTCCCCCTCCCCCTCTCGAATGAATTTCTGCAACATGCTAAGAATAATGGATCTTTAAATTCTCATTATAAGAACCTTGAAAGTGCAAACAAAAGGATCTTGTCACTACTGTGTTAGCCTCCGAATGACCCTAAAAATGACTAAGCTTCAAATGAGCGATTGAATCGCCAGGGTATTATAGTTGTCCGCCCATCGAAACCATCAACCAAGCTTCTACTAGCCCACCTTCATCCAGTCGATCCCTTGTTGGCTGAACTCCATGCAGTCATCCAAAGGACCCCTCCAGCAGAACACCTTCCAAACTCCTTTCGGATTCCTTCAAGCCAGGCTCCCCCCAATTGAATTCCTCTAGGACTTCTCTAGGCGAACTTCTCCGAGACTCCTCCAGTCGAACATCTCCAGGCTCCCTTCAGCCGAATTCCTTCCAATCGCCCAAAAGGCTCTCCTTAGCCGAACTCCTTTCAGTCGCCCGAAAGGCTCTCTTCAGCCAAACTCCTTTTAGTTGCCCGAAAGGATCCCTTCAGTCAAACTCCTTCTAGTCGCCCGAAAGGCTCTCTCCAGTCAAATTTTTCAAGGACTTCTCCAGTTCAACTCCTTCTGAATTTCTCCAGTAGAACTTCTTCTGAACTCCTTCCAATTCCTTGAAGCTAGACTCCTCCAGTCAGACTTCTTCCGAACTCCTCCCAGTTGTCAAAAGGACTCCAACTAGTCAAACTTTTCTCTATCGATTAGAAGGATCCCGGCATCAACTCTTAGTGAAGTAAATATCAATTGACACATAAACAATATCAAAGGCATCCAGGCTTCTCTTGAACTACTGAACTGCTTCCCCATCTATAGCTGATCCATCCGATCTTCAACAGTCTGACATGTCATGACAAATGACCACTCATCCTCTATAACAAATCCCACATGGCTCCGAACAGCTCACTACCAGGCAGTTATGGTTGTCACCATCAGTTTGTTATAAGTTCCACCTTTATAAGGGACCCTCAAGATATGTTTTCTCTCTAAGCTCACATCTTCTCTTCAAAACTCTACTCTAAATTTCTCTAAGTCCTTGATTTCTGTTGGTCGGAAGAACTGACTTGATCATCGGAAGGTCTTGCCAGAGCCACCACCCTCGACTCTAGATAAGACTTGTTTTATAGGTCATCGATGGTGACCTCATCTTCTCGAACTCCAGCACTAATTCTGACGTCAACCAGATTTTGCAACAATAGGATCAGTCCAGCTAGGTTCATGATCTACTTGCATTATTGCCTAAGGTTCCTTCGAACTTGATTGTTGGAGCACTTCAAAAAAACCTTCTTTTGGCAGATCATTCGGAGCCAAAGTAGCCAATTTGGATAGAAGCTCAGCTCTAGAATTTTCTGCTCTTGGAATTTGCTGAATGTTGAAGCTCATAAACGCCGAGGTCAAATTCTTCACCTTGTCCAAATATTTTCTCATATTTTCCTCTCGAGCTTCATAGCTACCATTGAAATATCCTACTACTAATTATGAATCATTATAGATTTTTAGATGATATATCTCCAATTCCTTGGCTATTTTCAACCCCATGATTAGAGTTTCATGCTCTACTCCATTGTTAGTCACAAAGAATTCAAAGCATAATGCATATTCAGTAATAACTCCTTCTAAATTGATAAGAATCAAGCCTGCATCCGCTCCAGAGGTATTAGATGAACCATCAAAATACAAAGCCCAAAATCTTTAGGAAGGTCGGCCTTCTCCTTAGAGGAGCTTGTCTAGAGGTTAGAAGTACTAGCTTCCTATTACTCAGGCTCGGATGGATCCGGAATAGTGCATTCTACCATAAATCAGTCAATATTTGAGCTTTAATGGATAGCCGAGGTTGAAACTTTATATCAAATTCTGTAAGCTCGATCGTCTATTTTGTAATTCTTCCAGAGGTATCAGACTGATGAAGGACTGTCTTTATAGGTTGATTTATAAGAATTACTATTGTATACACCTGGAAGTAGGGTTGGAGCTTCCTAGCTATAATCAACAAAGCATAAGTCAGCTTTTCTAATTTTGTATACCTTGTTTTGATATATCTCAGGATCCAACTTATATAATAGATTGGCTTTAGAACTTTATTTTCCTCTCTGATTGAGATAGCTCCAACTACTGTGGGTGATACCACCAAATACAGAAATAATTCTTCATGAGATTTAGGTTTGGCAAGGAGCGGAGGCGAGCTGAGGTAGCTTTATAGTTCTTCGAAGGCTTGCTGATATTCAAAAGTCTAGCAAAAGTTCTTCGATTATTTGAGTACATGGAAGAAAGGCATACAACATTCCACCAATCTTGAAACAAAATGATTCAAAGCTGCAATCTTCTCCGTCAGGTACTGAACTTCTTTTATTATCTTGGGAACGGTAATCTCTTGAATAGTTTGAATCTTCTTCGGATTTGCCTCTATGCCACATCTTGATACTATGAATTTCAAGAACTTTTCTAAGGTTACTTCAAAAGCACATTTTATCGGATTCAGCTTTATCTTGTACTTTTAGAGAGTGTTGAATGTCTCCTCCAAATCAGTAATATGATTTCTTAAAAATCAACTTTTGATAAGCATATCTTCTATATAAACTTCCATGTTGTAGTTGATCTACTTCTTAAAGATTTTATTCACCGGTAGATTACATCTACATTTTTAAGTCTAAATGGCATGACCCTATAATAATAAAGACCACGGTCAGTAATAAAGATAATTTTCTCCCCATCTTTAGGCACCATCCGGATTTGGTTATAATCAGAGAAGGCATCCATGTAGGTGAGGAGCTCATGGCCTAAGGTTGAATCCACCAATTGATCGATTCGAGGTAAAGGATAGCTATCCTTTGGGTAGGCCTTATTTAAATTCATGCAATCTATGCACATCCACCACTTTTCATTTGCTTTCTTTATGAGGACCATCTTACTATCTAGTCTGGGTAAGATACTTCTCAAATGAACTGGGCTTTAAGGAGTTTGTCTACCTCATCCATGATTGCTTTTTGGCATTCTAGTGTGAAGCTTCACTTCTTCTGTTTTATGGGTCGGCACTTATGATCCACACTCAGATGGTGCTCTATCACTTCTGCATCTATCCCGAGCATGTCTATGGGAATCCAAGCAAAAGTATCTGCATTTTTTTGCAAGAAGGTAACCAGCTATCTTTTAACTTCTTCATCTAAATTTGAATCAATTTAAACTATATGGTCTTTGTTCCCATCATTTAGAGAAATTATGACAAGATCATCAATAGGTTCTCTCGGTTCTTCAATTAGATCATCCTGAGCATCCAAACCATCCATAGGATAGACTTCAGACCATTTACCATTTTGCAAAGCAATTATGCAATAATGTTGCACCAAAGCTTGATCACCTCAAACTTTTCTGACCCCAAATTTTGTTGGAAACTTGACGTTCAAATAGTATGCTGACACCATAGCTCGGAGTGCATAAAATCCATGCCATCCAAGGATAACGTTATAAGCAGAAGAAGTTTTTATCACTAAAAAATCAATCTGAGCTCAAAATTATTTTGGATACTAACTTGCCACAACCGATAGGGTAATTATTCCTTCGATTGGTATGGTGTCACCAGTAAATCCTACTAGGGGAGAGCTTCGTAATCCCACATGACTATCAGGTATAGACATTCTAGAGAAAACATCATAAAATAAGATATCAATAGAATTTTTATTATCAAACAAGAACAGCATACATCATAGTTTGCAATATTCAAAGAAATTACAACTGCATCATCATGCAAAAATTGAACCCCTTGTGCATCTTCTTCGATGAAAGTAATGGGTTTTTCAGTCCTCCGCCTCTTCGTTGGTTCTACCAATTCACTAGCTTCTTCTTGTCGATGTCCCCCAACTATAGTGTTGATGATTCCAAGCGATGGTCGGGCTCCTTGAGGTTCTTCCCTTTGAGGTTGCTCCGACTGAGGAAGAGCTCTTGACCGCTATTCTCTCCTCTCAGGCCAACATCATAGGAATCAGTCTAGTCGACCTTGCTGATTAGCTTCTTAATTTCATCTTGGAGCTAGATATATTCTTCAGTATCATGACCATGGTCATGATGGTACAGACAGTACTTATTGGGATTGCTTCTATTTGAATGTGATCGCAATCTCTCTAGCCTCGGCAGTTGCTCCTTAATCTCCATCAAAGGAGTATCATGACCATGGTCATGATGGTACAGATAGTATTTGAGTTTTTGGAGCATTCAGAGGGGCATAATTATTGAACCTTTTGAGAGAGGAGCTTCGCCACATCCTTCTATCAGGGCTTCTTGGATGACGAGCCTGAGGTGGGGTTCAAGCTCATCTGCATTTAGGAGGAGTTTTAGAATTGGTCGATCCTCTTTTGGTCATTCCACAAGCATGGGCTTGCTGGATTCCCTCACCTGCTGCTTTGTCGCGGCATCATCATCCTGCAATTTGAAAGCCTCTTCAGCTTGGGCATAGCCTTCAACCGAAGCCAGCATGCCAGTGAAGTCTCGAGGATATTTCTTCTCTAACGATAAGAGAAGATTGTTCTTCCAAAAACTATCCTTTAAAGTAGCCATTGCAATAGATTGATTGAAATTTTGAACCTCTACAGCAGCAGTGTTGAAGTGGCTAACATAGGCTCGAATGGACTCTCCTTTCTTCTACTTGATGTTGATAAAAAAATTCGAGCCCTGTCTCTGACATTGGTTGCTAACAAAATGAGCCACAAACTGATGGCTTAAGTAATCAAGGAGTAAATGGTATTCAGTTTTAGGTCTAAGTACCAGTTTCTTGCCGCACCCTTCAGCCGACGAAAAAGCTTGGCACATGATGATGGCTAGCGCACCATGGAGTAGCATCATAGTTCAGAAGGCTTCGAGATGGTCGATTGGATATCAAGTCCCATCGTAACTTTTGAACTAAGGAAGCTTGAAGTTCGATAGGATGGGCTTTTGCATAATCTGGATGGTGAACAGTCGGTCGATCTAAATTTCATCATTTTGGATAGGGGCTGCATGGTGGAGCTCCTCGATCTGTCGATTCATTTCTTAAAGCTTCTGATCGAGGACATCATCTTGACCATGAATCTCAAGTGCAGTAAACTTGGTGGGGGCAAAGACTTTTCGGGGATGGAATCATGCTCAGAATAGGGACTCATAGCTCTCTATTTTTTCTTTTCAGAATTTTTTCACTGGCTTCTCCAGGTGGGCCTTCCTTGCTCCAAATTCTATTACTTCGGCAATGGGTTTTCAAATGGTGCTGGTGTCAGAATCTGCTGCATCGCCTGCACGACTTTGATGAGGCTTCTCACCTGTTGCACCAGCAAGTTGAACTGACTTGCATCCACTATTGTTGCCGACTGGGGAGGTTGCGGTGTAGATGAAGGTGTTGGAATTGGACGATCAGCTGGTTCTAGCTCAGATTGAGCAACGATGGCGGCAAATCACTCGTGGAGGCTCTTTTAGGAGGCATCCTTGCTTGATGTTGGGGATGACTACTAAACTGGGTACTCCTATCAGAATAAGGGCTCATAATCCTTCCTCTAGCGCCAATCTTGTTGGTGCAGAAAATGGATGGCTGCTAGAGATTGCTAGAGGTGGGAATCAGGATTTGTCGGTGGAACCTGCAAGAAAAGTCTTGATCAGAGGTGGCTCCGGCATAGACCCTCTGACGGTTAAGTTAGTATTCTAGCCAAAAAGAATGGAGTACTCAAAAGATTTTTAATGGAGAAGAGAGCTTAGGGAGGAAGATGTATCTAGAGGGTTCTATTTATAGATGGAGCCTATAATAGATCAATGGTGACAACCATAACAAGATGTTAGTAGGCCATTCGGACTGCTCAGAATTTATTATGAAGAGTGGGCTGTTGTTTGTCACGACTTGCTGGCAGGTGGATATTATTTGCTGAAGTTCGAATGGAAGATTAGATGCTTTCGAGCTTAATCGTGAGCCATTTATCCTGAGGTTAAGATGTTGGGGCTTAGAATGGGCTGAGCTTGAAGATTGGTCTTTAGGTTGAGAGTGATGAGCTTACAGATCGAATTCTGGATTCGAACTGCAGTAGAAATGTTTCAACTATTTTTGGAAGCTCAGTCATTTTCAAGGTCGGCTGATGATGGGAGTTGGTGCTTTGGTTTGAAGGAACTTGAGGTCAAGAAGAAATCGATTACGTGAGCTAGGTTCATAATTGAGATATCAAAATCGACCGGAGTTGGGAGCCACAAGAGTACTAGGTTCCTCAATGAAAATTTGCGACAAAACTACTTCACAGCTTTAGACATTTTGATAAAGTTCGGCCAATATCCAATGTAGGCCCGAATTTGGGGTTGGACAGCACTGAAGTTCAATGTTTGTGAAGTGGCCGTTGCTTATCCCAGACTGAAGATCAGAATCAAGTGGATGATGAGCTTTCTTTACTGGATTAAGTTTGTCTGGTTGAGATTCAGGGTGTGGCCTTGGCAAGATCTATTGTTGTCAAGATTAGGTTGGAGGATCGGAGTGGAGGAGCTCGACTAACACATAAGATCAAACATCGATAGAAATTATTGTCATTTCTGGGATAAGTCGCATTTGATTGAAGCTCTAAACTTAGCTAACGTCGGAGGCCAATCCTTCAGTGTTGGCTTGGACCAAGGGACTAATTTGATTGAACCTTGGATTAGAATGTATCTTGACTCCAAATGGCACTTTACCAAGGTTGGACTTTATTAAACTTCGACGGGAGGCATTTTATCCCCAATGACTAATAAAGGATTAATGGAGACTTGAATGCTTTTGCTCGATGGTTACTAGCTCAATTAAGTGTACATTTCCTCTCTCTTATGTTTTGTAAACATGAGAAGATGAAAATCAAATGCTTTTAGGATGTCCTTTCTCTTTCTCTTTTAGTTTTGCTCGATAGCTTGAATATTTCCTTCAATAAATTTAATAGCTGTGTTCTCAATTTGAATTCTCCACATTCATACTTTAAAAATGGCTGGAATTAATGCTCTAGCTATTGAAAACATAGAAATAGCTGTTAGATATAAAATATGGCTATTTGAAAATTTTTGAAAACTAGCTGTTATGCTGTCAGATTCTTATGAGTTGGCTCGCTTAAAATCTTAGTCAACTAACATGAAGTGCCAAGTTGGCTAAGTGATACTCTGAGTCAGCTCAACAATAGATGCACATTTTTCTATTTTGTCTGTTATATCTGCCTGAGACTTGATCAGCTCAGATATCTTCTTAGTCGGTTAACTTATTTTCTAGGTCGGCTTAGAGAACTTGTGAACTTTTACTGTTTTCTATCTTTTGCCTCTTAGACCAAGTCGACTAACCCATTCTTTGAGTCAACTAAGCTTTTGCCTTTGTTGGCTATCTTATTTTTATGGTTGGCTCAGAAGGTTGTCTGATATCTTTATTCTTTTATCTTCAACCTAAGTATGAGGCTGAGTCAGCTATCTATTTATGTGAGTCGGCTATGACCCTGTATTGGTTGGCTTAAAAGAATGCTTAGTCGGCTAAGAAAAAAGTTTGAATTTCACATCCTTGTGTCTTTTCCCTTGAATTGAGACTGAGTCGACTAAGCATTTATCTTATTCAACTCAGAGGTGTGCAAAGCATGCCAAAAGTAATTCTCTCTATTTTTAAGCTGTTTTCATTGTTCAAAGATATTCTAGAATAGACTTGCCTTCTTAAAGTTAATTTGAATAGATGATCTTGTTGAGAAGTCTTTTCAGGCTAGACTTTCTTTTTTCAAGTTCTTTTTATGCCAATCTCAATTTTTTTGCTTCTATAACTTGAATATTTGATTTTGGGAGCATGAATTTACTCAAATTTTGAGAGAATTTCTTCTTGAATAAGATGAACCATTGGGTATTATAGAAAATCTTGCAATCTCTTACAAGCATTATTAGTAACTATAATTAGTACTCAAAACTCTTTTGATATCATCAAAATCAATTCTTGAGCTAGCATGGCCAAGTTCCTAATATTAGGATAATGACAATGATAATCTTTCCTTAAGAATAAGATATGCTCAACCACATTTTCATGTAAATGCCAAATCACAACTTGAAATGTGTTCAATCATCAGAATTTTAAACAATCATTAAGCATCTTAGTAGCCAACAAAAATGTTTGCATAATTTTGTCTTTTGATCGACCATGAACAATGGAGGGGTCAATGATCCTCATTGTTGATTAGGCTCTTTATTTTGCCTTCGAACAAGGATTTGATTAGCCGATGAAGAAAATAGGAAAAAAGTAAAAGAAGCACCAAAAAGAGAATAAGGTTAAGATGGGAACCAATAACCATGTCAACTTGAATTCAAATAGAACTGGTACATGTAATATATGTTGAAAATTATATCCTAAAGCCAATCATTTAGATTATAGATGGTTGAGATCAATATAATTTATACTTGAATTATGAATGAATAAAATTATTATTCTGACTTTTCATCATATTTTTACATCTTCCTGTAATAAACTCTCTAGTAATGAAGTTCTTAGGACTATTTAGACTTGACAAAAGAGGATTTATCATTTAGTCCTTAAATCTATTCATGATTAAATGATACATTGTTATCCAAGACGACAACATTATGGAGTGTAGGTCGTTGTGTGCCATATTTGTTGGTTGTCCTCTTAACCAGGGAGTATGAAGATATTGGTATGACATGTAGGTGAAGTGTAGGGATACATTTTACTACACGTGACCCAATTACGGAGCTCTCTACTTCCAAAGAGTTGCTCACGAAGGATATGGGTATAAGTATCTTTTAGATCTGAGATCACTATGGTGGCTTGTAAGCAACTCATTATACTTAGGTATCGGACTATTTGAATTTTTAATTCAATGATGGAAGACTATTAGGTGCAGTCAAGTACTTATTTAGTCAGTGCATGAGTCAAGATGGGATTGAACCCTCCAAATGTTAGAGCAAATGCATCACTATATTTTAATTTAGCAAAATCTCGATCAAGCTTATCCATACGATGGATGCTAAAATTTTGAATTACAATATGGATGATTTTTAGGATTGACAGTTAAACCCTAGATCATCCTTTGAGCATTGAGATCAAGGAGATAAATTATATGGTAATCATATGCCATAGGTTCGTCGATGTTGCGTTGCGACTATTCGACCTATCCGGACGTCGGTTACTATTGCTAGATAGTCACATCGATTGGTATAAAAAATTAGTTCTTGTGCTATCGACTTAGGATTCAAACCTATGGAGTAACACACAATAGGAGTTCCTACCTAATCCGATGGCTGATCAAGAGTCCTAATGGTCTGGGACTATATGGTCAAGAGTTTCACTAGACTGAAACTTTGTGATTAGGAGTCCCACTGGTCTAGGACTATGGTCAAGAGTCCTACTTGACTGAAACTCTAAGTCCTACTTATTTGAAACTCTATGATCGAGTCCCATTAGTCTGGAACTCTATGATCGTGAGTTTCATGTGTTTGGGACACTGGGTTCAAGAGTTCCACTAGTTTGAAACTCTTCAAGAGTTTCATATTGATGGAACTCTATTGCCCAGAGATCCATCCAATTAGGACTCTATGTTTATTGGAGGATCAATTACCAATTTGATTGTTGATTAGTTTAATTTGATTGAGCACTGAGGATTCGATCAAATCTGATTAAATTTGATTTGATTGGGTTTGACCCAATTAGGTCATCTCATCGCTAAGGAAGATTCGACCATGATTTGATTAGGGGCTGGACCTGATAACCATATGCCATAGGTTCATCGATGTTGCATTGCGACCATTTGACCTATCTGAACGTTGGGTACCATTGCTAGATGGTCATACAGATTGGTATAAAAAATTTATTTCTATGGTACTGGCTTAGGATTCTAACCTATAGAGTCACAGACAATAAGAGTTTCTGCCTAATTAGATGGCTGATCAAGAGTCCTGATGACCTGAAACTCTATGGTCAAGAGTCCTACTAGACTGGGACTCTATGACCAAGAGTCTCACTGGACTAGGACTCTGAGTCCTACTTTTCTAGGACTATCTGATCAAGAGTCACACTGGTCTGAGACTCTATGATCGCAAGTTCCATTCATTTAGGATACTTGGTTGAAGAGTTCCACTAGTTTGGAACTCTTCAAGAGTTTCATATAGATGGGACTCTATTGCCCAGACACCCATCCGATTGGGATTCCATAATTATTAGAGGATTAATTAGCAATTTGATTATTGATTAGCTCAATTTGATTGAGCGATAAGGATTCGATCAAATCTAATCGAATTGGATTTAACCTGATTAGGTTATGTGATGACCTAATCACTATGGAAGATTTGATCCTGATTTGATCAGGGGTTGGATCTAATTAATTTCTAATTTGATTAGAAATTTATTGGATTGGATTAAGCCTAATTTGGTCGGATTTAATCTGATCCAATTGAGTTTGGATATATTGGTTTGGTTGAAACCAATTTGGAAAGGTCAAATAAGATTCGTATTTTAAACTTCAAATTCCCTGCGCCACCCAAAGAAGACCCAGCCTCTCTCCACATGAATTCTGAATTCATGTGAATTTTTCTCATGCCAGAAGGATATCTACGCCCCTTCTCATCTGCTTTTGACTTTGTCCAAGGGTTGGACCAATGCAAAGCAAGTTGAATTTTGAATTCAACTTGATTTATTAGTGTTTGAAACCAATCTCCCCTCTCATCCTTATCTCCATGCCTCCTTTTATTTTGTCATATTTTTTTTGGAGAAAGTAGAATGTGCGCACATAGAAGGAGAGTCCTTCTACGTGTTAAACACTTGGGAGGGGGCATTGGATAAGGATAAGAGCTCACTTGATATTTGAAATTAAGTGAACGGTTTAAACAACCTAACGTCCATTCGCTTATCTTTTCTTATGCAATTTTTTCACAAAAATCATGCCAATAAAAAAGTTGATTTTTTTGGTATGCATGAGGGTGAGAGAAGGCTACATGAAAAGGTTTCTTAGAGAGATGGGCATGTTGAAAAATGTATCCCAAAGCCAATTGTTAGCCAGTTGACGGTTGAGCAACCTTATAATTGTAATTGATTTATTAATAAATAATAAATATTTTGACATCTATTTCAGCACAAAGTTTACATCTTCTAATGAACTTCATTGTTGCGATGAAGTTCTTAAAACTATCTAGTTTTGATAAAGAGAAGATTTATCGATTAGTCTTTAAATCTATTCATAACCAAATGATAGGCTGTTAATAAGGATGACAGCGTTTATCGAGCATAGATCGTTTGCCATGTAGGTTGATTATCCTCTTAACTAAGGAGTATGGAGATACTGTTATACATACAGGTGAGATATAATGATACATCATAACTAAACATGATCAACTCCAGAGCATTCTGCTATCAAGAATGTCTCTGATGGGACATAGGTATAAGTGTCCCTTAGATCTGAGATCATCTTATTGGCTTGCAAGCAACTCACTATGCTTTGGTACTAGACTAACTAAATTTCTAATTCAGTAATAAAAAATTTTTGGTCATAGTCAAGTACTTACGAAGATGGTGTGTGATCAAGATGGGATTGACCACTCTAAGAGTTGGAGAAGAATGTATCATTGTATTTTAATATAGCTAAATCTTATCCAGGGCAATCCATAAGATGGATTTGGTACTTTGAGATACAATGTAGATAGCTTAATCAAGGTTGATAGTTAAACTTTGAGGTGTCTTACGAGCATTATGGTTAAGGGGATGAATTATATGGAAACTATATCCATATGGGTTCTAAGGATGTTGTTCTACACATTCGACCTATCCGACCGTCGAGTACCATTGCCAGATGGTTACTTCGATTGGTATAGAAATTTATTTTTATACTACCGACTTAGATTCGAATCTATGGGATCATACACATTAGAGTTCATAATTTGATCGGATGGTTGATCAACTATTAAGAATCATTCTAGGGTTAAATGATCAATGCGATTGATATTTAATCTAGTGCAAGTATTGCAGAAGGATCAATTAATAATTATATTGCTAATTGGCTTAATTTGATTAAGTCAGAGGATTGAGATTAATTCTAATTAAAAATAATTTAATTAAATTTAGTTTGGATTTGATTGGATCAAGTCCAATTAGTTTATTAGATAAGCCAAGTACAAGGAAGTACTAGTCCTAGTTCATTTAAGACTTGGGTCCACCTAGTTTCTAATTTGATTAGAAATTAAATTAAAATTAAATCTAATTTAATCTAATTTAATTAGATTCTTAATTGGGTTAGGACCTAATTTAATTGGATTGATTTGCTTCTGGTTTAAGTTGGTTTGAGAAACCATATTTGACCAAGTCAAATATGGAATCCTAATAAGACTAGGATTCTCTCCTTGTGCCACCTATACCTCACGTCCCCACACCCACTCTCTCTTATTTTTTGGCATGGAATCCCTCTTCCTAAGCCCTCTCATGCATGCCCTTCTCTCCCACTCCTACTTATTTGGTTTCTTGTTGTGGACCAAGTCAAAGGAGGCAATTTGTTTTGGTTTCAAATTCTATGGGATAGAGTTTTGAGAAACCAAAACTCCTCCCTTATCTTACTGCCCCCTCTCCCTATTTTCTCTTTTATTTTCCATGGTGAGAAAGGATTATTTTGTGTGCTCCTCCTAGTGGTCCATGGCATAAAGAAAGGAGGGGGTGCCCAAGTGTTGGGCACCCCAACTAGTTGCCTTATATGGTCCTGCCTTGTTTAGGTATTTGACTTAGACAAGAACTCCTTCATATCTCACTATATAAAGTGAATTTTGGCCTGATTTTTGGAGAGATTCTAGACCATTGAGAGGGCTCTTGGGCATGTAAATTAGAGAGAGAAGCATCTTACATGCTGGGATTTCATAAACATCAATCTAGGTGTCTAGGTGAGAGAATAGAGAAGAAGAAGAGGGTCTTCTTCTAGGTTTCTTTTGTTCTTCCCTTCTCTTCCTTTTTGTTGGAGATATTTGAGAGTTGTCTCAGATTTAAAGTCTTTATTCTTCTTTTTAATTCTTGGAGAGTCCAAATCATTAAGAAGAAAGAATTAGATCGATCATTGAAGAAGGATCAACATAGTACTATCATACTATGTTGATTTTCGAGCATCGAACTTTTGATCAGGATTCATGGGCTCGTATGGACATCCTTTGGAGGTGGACACATGTGTGGCTTAGAGCTACATTCTCAAGCCTGGATTAGCAAGTTAGAAAGTCTAACTTGCACAGGTAATATGGATCTGATCTCTTATTTTATACCTGAATGCGATCTAGTATAAATCAATGTTGATGTGATCAACTTATCTTTCTTTTCCAATATTTTTTAATTTTTTATTTAATCACATGCTATAATCATATAATAGGATCTTAGATCTAAGGGTTCTCTAGTATTTTTTTGAATTAATTTGATTAATTCCTATCTTCTGCTGCTTAGATCTGAAAAAGTTTCAAGATCTAATCCTAAAACCCTAGATCTATTTTCTTCAATTGGTATTAGAGCCTAGGTTCATCATTACATGATTATTTGTACTTGTTTAGATTAATTTTTAGATTAGATCTGATTTATAATCTGATTATTAAACCTAAAATTTAAAGTTTTGATCACACGAATTGATTTAAAGTTGTCCTGCTATAAGGTTTACCTCTTACAGTAGGTTGTTCTAGTTCATGTAGATCTATTTTTAATCATAAATCTATTAGATGTGATCTAATTTTACTTATGATTTTTAGATTTAAAAGAATTTAAAATTAGAAAGTAAAAGTTTTAGATTGCATGGACTAATTATAAGATTGTCCTGCTGTAAGATTTATCCCTTATAGCGGAGAGATTGTCCTAGTACGTGCTGATCTAAAATGTTGATCATAAAATTTTAGATTAGATCAAAAAAATTTTATGATCTAATTAAAAATATTTTAATCTAATTTTAATCATCATAAATGTGTTAGATTTGATTTAAGATAATTTATGATTGATTGGAATTGATACGGTTTCAATTACATGAACTTATTTAGATTAGATCTAAAGTAGTTTCATGCTTATCTTATTTGCATATTGATTATGAATCAAACATGCAACTTGGTTGGTAGAACCATATTGTAAAAATATTTTATAGATATGAAAATTATTTTCGAAAATCCAAATCCTAACTCTCAGCCCAAAACTTAATTAAGAATTAAGAAGTTGTTTGATTAGGATCAAGGATTGTGAATTGAAGATTCTAAGATACAAATCATAACACATCGGGTTAATAGATTAGTAGGGATTAGATTCATTAATTGGATTAGACATAGGGTAGATTAAAGAATTGACTTAATTAGAGAATTGACTAAGTCTAATCAATTATTGTCTTAGATTAGGTCAAGGATTCTCTAGATTAATTACAATAGTTATAGTTGGTCAAGTTCATGTCTTTAACAAGACCCAAGATGGACTTGATTCTTGGCTTCATGGTCTAGCATGAACTATTAAGTGGATCTAATCGAGACTAATTAAATCAATTGGTGTCTAAGGTAAATCAGATCGATGGTCTTTAATTGGCAGGCCACTTACCTAACCATTTCTGATGGTGTCTAAGGCAAGCTTTGGTAGATCCTCCCATCGATTGAACTTATCTGACCTTTTGGTAAAATTATGTTTCGATCGAATCACTTGACTATTCGAGCTGACCCATGTTAACTAGGTAAATCAGTGTAACTGATTTAGGTGCTCCTAGACAAGCCTATTAATGGTCTCCCTTAAGCTGACTTGATGAAGCTAGTGAAAGGATCATGACAAGCTGATTAATCTGACATTCTCTCCTCTAAATTAAATTAATTAAATCTTCTAAAATTATTAGATCCTTAAAATAAAATAGTTATGATGATCATAGCCTCCCATTAAGTGGATGATAATGGATCCATTAGTTGGATAATCATTGGAGGCCCATAGGCCTGGTGCTTATCTGCTAATGGAATTATCATTCAAAATATAATTTCTTAACCGCATCTTTCTAAATGGGTGGTTAGGTTTACCAACCATAGTTGGGCTTAATCATTCATTAGTTAGATGAACCAATATGATCATGTTAATGGTTAGACCTAGCCGAGACTTTCAGTGGAGGCCCTATCCTGCTAAAAAGATACCTGAAGCAAAATTAAATTATTAAATTTTTTTTTTGAGAAATAATTAGTTATGAACCTATGTTTAGATCTATAAGGGTTGATCAACCATAATTGGGCTTGTGTGCAGTCTATGTGGATTATCCACTAAGAAATTAGGATAATTTTCAAATTGGAGGTAGAGGCTATCAATTCAAATAAAATAGTAAGAGAACCTTTTGATTAAAGTCCAAATCTTAAGAATTAATAAATCAATTACTAATTAGACTTTTGGTTCTCCTTTATGTAGTTAAACCTAAATCACAATTGCTCTATTTACTGTTAGACAATGATAAACTTATGGAACCTAACTTCAATAATAAGTATTGAAAATTGAATGTTCTTCAGCAGCACAAAGTGGTTCGTGCTAGGGCCTCTATACCTAGATTAAAAATAAGGTTCAAAAATAACCTAGATCAGGCAGAGTGCTGTAAAGAGTAGGGGCATTGGAAGAAGAACTATCCTCAGTATCTTGATTTCCATAACCCCAATAGGTTGAATAAGAGATATGAGCAAGTAGTTGCTGATCAAGAATGTTATATGATAACATCTTGTAATTTTTTTGTTTGTGATACTTCTACTTGGGTATTGGATACCAGAAGTTCAATCCATATTTACAATACATTGCAAGGACTTCAAATTAGTAGAAGATTTGAAAATAATGAGCAATTCCTAAATATTGGATATGGAAGATCTGTTCTAGTTGTAGATATGGGAATAGTTCAACTTATTCTAAATACTAATATCGTTTCTTTAAATGAATGTCATTATTGTACTTTTTTTTTATGAATATAATTTTTGTTGGCCTTTTGACCAAAGATGGTTATCAATTTATCTATAAAAAAAGATTATTATGATATCATTATGAATGATATTATAATAATGCAAGGATAACAAAAAAATTATATTTACATTTTATCACAGCCTGTGAGTGTAATGTACACTTCTAGAAAACATCCTAGATTAGATAATGTCTCTGATATCTACCTATGGCATTGTAGGCTAGGTCACATTAACAAGAATAGGATAAATAGGTTGACCCAAGAGGGAATCCTTGAAGTCAGTGATTATGAATTACTTCCAACCTGTGAGTCTTGACTTTTTGAAAATATGACCAAGTCACCTTTTACTAGAAAAGGTGAAAGAACCACTGAGTTCTTAGGTCTAGTACATACGTATATGTGGACCTATGAGTACAAGTGCTAGAGGTGGATATTTCTAATTCATCACTTTCATAGATGACCTATCCAGATACAGATATTTCTATCTGATGAAACATAAGTCGAATTCATTTGAAATATCCAAAAGATTCTAAAGTGAAGTAGAAAAATAAATTGAGAAGAGTATAAAAACTCTTTAATTAGATCGAGGAGGTGAATATCTATTCAGTAAGTTCTTGACATATCTAGGACCAAATGAGATTCTCTCACAGTGGACTCCTCCAAGAATACCATAATATAATAGTATATCAAAAAGGAGAACTCGAACCTTGTTAGACATAGTTCGATCCATGATGGGGTTTGCTAGTCTGCCTATTTCATTTTGGGATTATGCTCTTAAGACTGCATATTATATATTGAATAATGTACCGAGTAAATCTATCGTAAAGATTCCATATGAGATATGGATTGGGCATAGGCCTACACTCTCTCACCTATGGGTTTGACATTGTCTGGCCTATGTCAAATATTTGTATACAGATAAACTTGGACCTCGGTCTGATAAGTATATATTTATAGAATATCTCAAAGAAAGTAAGAGTTACTATTTCTACCATGTTGAAGAATAAAAGATGTTCGTCAGTCTTAAGGCAATCTTTTTAGAAAAGAAGTTTCTTACTGAAGGAACTGTTGCCTCTAAGGTTGAACTTGATGAAGTTCAATAGGTAGAAAGACCAACACCAGTTGCTGAACTTGAGTCGAATTTGATTAGATCAGATCTGGTGCTCAATGTACCTGCACCATTAAGGCAATCTAGTAGAGTATCACTTAGTCAGATAGATATTATGATTTTTTAGTTTGGGATGGTGATCCCATCAAACTCGATGAGAACGATGAGGATCCGATCATCTATATGGATGCAATGCAGAGGTCTGATTCCGAAAAATGACTTGAGGCCATGAAATCCAAGATGGAGTCTATGAAGGTCAACGATATGTGGATATTGGTTGATCCATCCGAAGGGGTTAAACCCATTGGGTGTAAATGGATCTTCAAAAGAAATAGGGGCGCAGATGCAAAGATGGAGATCTATAAAGTCCATTTAGTTGCCAAGGGATATCGCCAACATTATGGTATTGACTATGATGAGATGTTCTCCCCTGTAGCAATGCTCAAATTCATTCGGATAATGCTTGCGATAGCTGTCCATCTGGATTATGAAATCTAACAAATAGATGTGAAGACAGCTTTCCTAAATGAAGAGCTGATCAAAGAAGTGTATATGATACAACCTGAGAGGTTCACATTCATAGATGAGTCTGAGGTGTGCAAGCTTCAGAGATCTATTTATGGCATCTCATAGTTGAAACATGCATTTTGAAAAGGTGATCAAAATGTATAGCTTCGTTAAAAATGGAGAAGAGCCCTACATTTATAAATGAGCAAATAGTCCAGCAGTAATATTTCTTTGCTTGTACATGGATGATATTCTCTTAATTGGGAATAACATCTCCGCACTAAAGGAAATAAAAGTTTGGTTATCATCGTAGTTCTCCATGAAGGACTTGGGTGAAGCATCCTGCAATCCTAGGGATAGATCTAAGAGGATGCTTAGGTTATCCCAGTCCATATACATAGATACTATGCTGAAGAGATTCAGCATGGAGAATTCCAAAAAGGACTATCTTCCAATAGGCCATAAAATTTCTCTCTTTAAGAAGGATTATTTGATAACTCCTGAAGAGAAAGAGCGTATGTGTAAAGTCACATATACTTTGGTAGTAGGATCTATCATATATGCCATGATATGTATGCGACTAGATGTGGTATACTCATTAGGAGTAGTGAGTAGATACCAATCTAATCTTAGAGAAAATCACTGAAAAATGGTTAAAGCCATCCTTAAGTATTTGAGAAATATTAAGGATCAATGGTTGGTTTATAACGAGTCAAATCTAAAATTTATGAGATTTACAAACTCCAGCTTTCAATCTGATCATGATAACAGTAGAAGCATGTTGGGTTACATCTTTACTCTAAATGGTGGAGCAATCTGCTGGAAGAGTTCCAAGTAGCATATTGTGGTAGATTCTATTTGTGAGATGGAGTATATCACAGCATCAAATACTACGAAGAAAGCTGTGTAGCTGAGAAAATTTATCATTAAGCTCGAACTAGTATCCTCTCTTGATAGTCCGGTCCTGCTCTACTATGACAGCACTGATGCCATTGCTCAGATGAAGGAACTGAAGGCACACCAATGGATAAAGCACATATTGCACCGCTTCCACTTGGTCTGGGATATTGTGATCAAGGTGACATTGACCTTCAGAAGATCGACGAAAAGAACCTGACCGACCCCTTCACTAAAGCCCTGGCAATAAAGGAGTTCGACAACCATAAGTCAAAGATGGGTATTAAATAATTTGTCGAGTAGCTTTAGGATAAGTGGGAGTTTTTCAAAAATATATTCCAAAGCCAATCGTCAGCTTGTTGATGGTTTAGTAATCTTATAATTATAATTAATTTATTAATAAATAATAAATATTTTAGCATCTTTTTCATCATAAAGTTTACATCTTCTAATGAACTCTATTATTGTGATAAATTTCTTAGGACTATCTAGTTTCGATAAAGAGATGATTTATCGATTAGTCCTTAAATCTATTCATCACCAAATGATAGGCTGTTAATAAGGATGATGGCGTCCATCGAGCATAGGTCACTGTATGCCATATAGGTTGGTTGTTCTCTTAACCAAGGAGAGTGGAGACACTGTTATAGCATATAGATGAGATATAATGGTACATCATCACTGAACATGACCAACTTAAGAGCGTTCTATTGTCAAGAATGTCTTTAATGGGATATAGGTATAAGTATCCCTTAAACTTGAGATCACCTTAATGGCTTGCAAGCAACTTACTGTGCTTTGGTACTAGACTAACTAAAATTTTAATTCAATAACGAAAATTTTTTTGGCATAGTCAACTACTTGTGAAGATGGTGTATGATCAAAATGAGATTGACCACTCTAAAAGTTGGAGAAGAATGTATCCCTATATTTCAATATAGCAAAACCTTAGCCAAGATAATCCATAAGATGAATTTGGTATTTTGAGATACAATGTGGATAGCCTAATCAGGGTTGACAGTTGAACTCTGAGGTATCCTATGAGCATTATCATCAAGGGGATGAATTATATGGAAACTATATCCACATGGATTTTAAGAATGTTGTTCTACACATTCGACCTATCCAGCCATCGGGTACCATTGCTATATGGTCATTTTGATTGGTATAAAAATTTATTTCTATGCTACCAACTTAGGTTCAGATCTATAGGATTACACACATTAGAGTTTTCAATTTAATCGCATTGTTGATCAACGATTAAGAATCGTTCTAGGGTCAAACGATCAATACGATTGATGTTTAACCTAGTACAAGTATTGCAGAAGGATCGATTAGCAATTGGATTGCTAATTGACTTAATTTGATTAAGTCAGTGGACTGAGATTAAGTCTAATTAAATATGATTTAATTAGATTTTATTTAGATTTGATTGGATCAAGTCAAATTAGTATATTAGATAAGCCAAGTGTAAGGAAGAACGAGTCCTAGTTCATTTAGAACTTGGGTCAACCCAGTTTCTAATTTGATTAAAAATTAAATCAAAATTAAATCTAATTTAATTAGGTTCTTAATTGGGTTATGATCTGATTTAATTGGATTGATTTGCTTTTGGTTTAATTTGATTTGAGAAACCATATTTGACCAAGTCAAATATGGAATCTTGGTAAGACTAGGATTCTCTCCTTGCCCCACCTATACCTCACGCCCCCATGCCCACTCTCTCTTATTTTTTGGCATGGAATCCCTCTCCCTAGGCCCTCTCATGCACGCCCTTCTCTCCCTCTCCTACTTATTTGGTTTTTTGTTGTGGACCAAGTCAAAGGAGGCAATTTGTTTTGGTTTCAAATTCTATGGGATAAAGTTTAGAGAAACCAAAACTCCTCCCTTATCTTACCTCCCCTTCTTCCTATTTTCTCTCCGATTTTCCATGGTGAAAAGGATTATTTTGTGTGCCCCTCCTGGTGGTCCACGGCATAAAGAAAGGAGGGGTGCCCAAGTGTTGGGCGCCCTAACTAGTTGCCTTATATGATTCTGCCTTATCTAGGTATTTGTCCTAGACAAGAACTCCTTCATATCTCACTATATAAGATGAATTTTAGCCTGAATTTTGGAGAGATTCCAAACCATTGAGAGGGCTCTTGGGCATATAAAAATTAGAGAGAGAAGCATCTTGAGAGTTGGGATTTCATAGACACCAATCTAGGTGTCTAGGTGAGAGAACAGAGAAGAAGAAGAGGGTCTTCTTCTAGGTTTCTTTTGTTCTTCCCTTCTCTTCCTCCTTATTGGAGACATTTAAGAGTTGTCTCAAATTTAAAATTTCTCTTCTTCCTTTTGATTCTTGGAGAATCCAAATCTTGAAGAAGAAAAAATCGGATCGACCGTCGAAGAAGAGTATCAGCACAGTACTAGCGTACTATGCTGATTTTCGAGCATTGAACTTCTGATCAAGATTCGTGGGCTCATATGGACATCCTTTAAAGGTCGGACATTGTGCAGCTCAGAGCTACACCCTTATGTCCGATTAGCAAGTTAGAATGTCTAACTTATACAGGTAATATGGATCTTATCCACTATTTTATACCTAAATGTGATCTAGTGTAGATTAATGTTGATGTGATCAACATGTCTTTCTTTTCTAATATTTTTTAATTTTTGATTTAATCACATGCTATAATTATATAATAGGATCTTAGATCTAAGAGTTCTCTAATATTTTTTATGAATTAATTTAATTTATTTATATCTTTTGCTGCTTAGATCTGAAAATGTTTCAAGATCTAACCATGAAACCCTAGATCTAGTTCTTTTAGGGCACATATCCTGGTGGTGAGAAACTTCCAGAGAGAGCAGTAGGTCTCTTACCTGCACTAAAATTATTTCTCTCTCACCTTCCATTTTTTCTATTCTTTTTGGATGCCCACTTTAGATATGATCTTGTTGGAAAATATGTAGGATTTCATGCATAGATTTTGAAACTTTTTCAAAATTAAAAGCAACGAAAGACATAGATCAAACAATTTAAAATATAATATGCATATAATCTAATTACTAAATTCTACATCGATTTATAACATGTCATGATGCATATATAAATCTAAAAATAAGTCACACATGATTGGTATTAATCAAATCAATACCTAGATCTAAAATAATTCTAGATCAAACCTTAGATCGCATCTAGGTAAGAGAAGAGATCAAATCTTTTACCTTCACATAGGTCGAGAACTCCGTGGTTGATTTTCATTGTTGCCTTTGGAGCTGCACACATGTCCGACCTCTACAGAAAGTCTATAGGAGCCTGCAATATAGATCGGAGATTCGTCGAACGAAGATCTACTCGAAATGCTAGCTTCTCGCAGGTCCCTCCTAATGAATAATCAAAAATATATTCTTCGGATCTCTTAGACACTCCAAGAGATGAAGAACATGAGGAGGATTAAAGAAGAAGTTCAACTCTTGGATCTCTCATAAATCAGAAAATAAAAGGTCCAAAAATTTATCCCAAGAGAAGACTGATCATCTCTTTCAGCACATCAACCTTTGATGTCCTGAATGCATCTCCATGCTAGGACAAGAGGAGACCTTCTTCTGTAAAATATTCCATGCTCCATAGCCCTCTCTTTCTCTGATTTTCTGATGGTAAAAAACCTCACAAAGGATGGAGAAGAAGGGCTCTTAAAGAGACCTAAGAGAAGACCTTCTCTTCTTCTTCTCTCATCAAGACATGATCAGATTATGTCCAAAATTGATCATCCTGCCCCAACACCTTGAAGCACAGATCTCCACACTCTCTTCCTCTCTCTCTCTCAAATTATTATCACATAAAAATATATAGAGGAGTAAGAAAGAAAATACATAAGGCATCAACGTTTCATGTCCAAAAGAAAGATTTTTCTCCAAAGATATGGGCACCCCAAGCCACCATGTTTTTCTCCCTTTCTCTGATCTCTTTTGTCATGGAATATCTAGTGGTTTCTCATGCACCTCAAACACAAAATACAGCGCCCCCTATTTATATGGCAAGATTAGGTCAAAACATAGACTTATAAGGCATTTATGGAGGCGTCCAACTCTTGGATGCCTCCTAGCTTATTTTCATGAACCCTTCATGCTTAAGGGAGAATAAGTGGGATGGAGAAATCCTAAGAAATCAGGGCACACAAAAAGTGGGGCATGGAGAAAAGAATTCCAAAAGAAATTAGAAGAGTTTTAGCAAATTAAAACTCTACTTAATCCTTTCTATGTTTGACTAATTCAAACACAAATAAAAAACCACCAGATCAAAGGGGCATGGGGGGACCATTCATAACGTGAGGAAACTCATGTAAAATATCTAGAAATAGAAAAGTGGGTGTGGGCTTTCTTAGGCGCAAGGAAAGTGAGAGAGTCCCAGTCCAACTAGGACTCTTCCTATTTGACTAGGTCAAAATAAGTTTGAACTCAATTTAAATCCTATTTAAATCAAATTAAAAGTAACCCAATTAAGGGTGATCCTAGTCTAATTAGGAGCCCAATTAAATCAGGTTTAAACCATATTTAAATCAGATTTAAATCCCAAGTCAATTTGGAATTAGGTGCACTCAAGTCCTAGTCTAACAAGGACTTATTCTTCCTTGCAATTGGCTTATCCAATAAACCAATTAGACTTAATCTAATTAAGTTCAAACTAATTTTAATTGAATCTAATTTAATTAGACTCGATCTCAGCTCGATTGCTCAATCAAATTAAGCCAATTAGCAATCCAATTGCTAATCGATCCTCCTGCAATACTTGCATTAGGTCAAACATGAATCGCATTAATAGTTTGACCTTAGAATGATTCTCAATCGTCGATCAACCATCTGATCAGATTACAATCTCTTATGTATATGACCCCATAGGTTCGAACCTAAGTCGATAGCATAGGAACCAATTTCTATATCAATCAAAGTAACCATCAGCAATGGTTTTCGACATCCGGATAGGTCGAATGTATGCAAAACAACATTCTTAGAATCCTGGCCCATGGTTACCGTATAATTCATCCTTTGATCAATAATGCTTAAGATGATTTTGAGTAAGCTGTCAAATATTCATATGAGTCATCTCTATTGTGTTCAAAATTTTGCAAATCCCATGACACCTCACAAGGATTACTCGGCCTAGGTTTTGCTAAATTAAAACATAATGAAACATTCTCTTCTTGAAGTTAATCAGGAGTGGTCAATCCCATCTTGACTCACACCCCAACTTTACAAGTACTTGACTTTATCTAGAAATCTTCTAAATCTATATTAGAAATACAGGCAGTCCGATACCAAAGTATAGTGAGTTGCTTGCAAGTCACCGTAGGGATCTCAGGTCGGAGGAACACTTATACCCATTGGCCTTAGTTAGCTACTCTTGATAGTAGAGTGTTACATTGATCACATTCAGTATAGATGTACTCCTACATCTCACTTCGATGCTATACTGGTGTCTCCATACCACTTGGTTATGAGGACAATCAACGCATATGGCATACCACGATCTATACTTGATAAGTTATTGTCCTTGTTAATAACTTATCATTTGATTATGAATAGTTTAAGAACCATCCGATAAATTCTTCTTTATCGATTGTTTGTAGTTCTAAGGATTTCATCATAATTTAGGAGTTCATTTAAGAAAAATAGAACTTCTATGATGAACCAGCCAAATAACTATTATTATTAGATAATTCATATACTAATTTCAATCATCTACCACTTAGATGATTGGCTTTAGGATATATTTTTCAATAATTCTCATTTGGACTAAAGCCAATCAGAACAATATCAAATATCTTATCTTCTACTTGAGTTCGTAGAACTTCTTAGTTTCGAGGCCTTAGCAAATGGGTCAGTTAAGTTCTTCTTTTTCATCGATCTTTCAAAAATTGATGCTACCCTGTCTAAAATTAAAGGTGATAGCAATACAGAATATGCTTGTCCTTTGGTTCTTTAGCCTGAGCTATGGCTTTAGTGCTGCGATAGAACTGGATCATCAGTAGAGGGTGCCACTCCCAACCTGCTAATGAACCTCAGCAACTACATAGCTTACATGGCAGTATCATATACCATGATGTACTCTACATCACTAACTAAATAGGCTGTAGTATTCTATTTGAAAACTTTCCAGCAGTTTGCTCCTACAATTAGGGTATAACCCGACATTCTCTTATTGTCATCTTGTTCTGATTGAAATTAAAATATCTATATGGTTTAAGTCAGTATTTTCATATTTGAGTCACTGGACCTTAGTATTTTCCAAATACTTAGAGATTGTCTATATAATCTTTCAGTGATTCTTATTTAGATCAGACTAGTATCTACTCATTACCATTAGTGAGTATACCATATCTGATTTTGACCATGGAAAAATTAGATGATAGCCAAACCTTTATTCCTTGCAATGCTGGAATGCCATTTTCAATTAAGAGAATTTCATCCACAAACAACATAAGGAATAACATTACAGAACATTTTTGCCCAACTACAAATGCAGGATTTGTCTTTGTTCATACAAAGACATACGTTCAAAATGTATGTTCCAAAATTGAGATAATAGCCAAACGGACTTTACAGATCTTTATCTTTCCGTCTGCACTCCTCTAATTCTTTTGAAAATCCATTTATACCCAAGAATTTTATCCCTTCAGGTAAATCAACTAGTATCCACACACTATTGATTTCCATGGACTTCAATTTGGATTAAATGGCTCCAAGCCATCTCTTAGAGTCAGACCACTGCATTGCATCCCTATAGGTGATCAAATCATTGTTGTTCTCATCAAGCTCAATAGGATCGCCGTTCCAAACATAGATATAGAAGTATCTATCCGACTAACATGGTACTCTACCGGATCTTCTTAAAGATGATACTTTAATAGGCTCCAAATTTGATCTGATCAAATCCGATTCTGTAGGTTTACTAGATTACATCGGTTCTTTTCTATCAGTCAAACTTTTTTAAGTTCAACTTGACAGATATCAGTTCCTTCTCTAAGAAACTTTTTTTGAAAAGGAATGCCCTACTGCGGATGAACATCTTATGTTCTTTAGTATAGTAGAATTAATAATCCTTAAACATCTATTGGACCAGGATCCAAATTTATCTGTGTGCAAATCTTTGACATGGACCAATCAACTTCAAACCCGAAGGTGAGAGAGTCTAGGTCTGCACCTGATCCATATCCTATATAGTCTTTACAATAGATTTACTTGGTATATTTTTAGAGTAAAACTAGTAGTCACAAGAGCACAATCCTAAAATAGGCAGACAAATGAATCCTATTATGGATTGAACCGTGAATAACAAAGTTCAATTTCTTCTTTTAGATACACTATATTTTAAAAAGAAATCCACTGAGAGAGAATCCTATTCTCTTCTAGATATGTCATAAACTTACTGGATAAGTATTCGCCTCCTCGATCTGATTGAAGAGTTTCAATACCTTTTCTAGTTTGTTTTTCTATTTCATTATTGAATCGTTTGAATATTTCAAATGATTCAGACCAGATGCAACCAAGCCCAGATAGGTTGTCTGTAATGAAATACTAATATCTTCCTTTGGCACTTAAGTTTATAAGTCCACATCATTACTATGTATGAGACTTAGAACTTTATCGACTCCTTTACCTTTTTTGGTAAAAGATGACGTCTTTGTCATCTTTCTAAGAAGACAAGATTCATTGGCTATCAATGATTTACAATCATTAATGTCGAGGTTTTTCTCTCAAGCTAATCCGTTTATCCTATTCTTGTCAAGATGACTAAGCCTATAATGCCAAAGATAGACATCCATGATATAATCTAACTTGGATGTATATATTACGTTTAATAGACTTTATAAATATTAAATATCATTTTTTTATTATTCATATATTATTATAACATTATTCATAATAATATTATAATAATTTTTTTATTAAAAATGATAACCATCTCTGACCAAAAGGCCAACAAAGATCAAATTTATCATAAATGATGGACAATGATGACAATCACTTGAAATGACATCTTTTGAAAATAAGCTTGATAATTCCTAAAGCTAGGATTGAACAAGACTTCCATCCCAAATATTGAGGTATTTCTTACCATTTTCAAATATTCCACTTTACTTAAAATCCTTGCAACAAATTGCATATGACTACCGATATCCAATATCCAGCTAGTAGAATTTTAAATAGAGAGACTTCAAGGTGTTATCATATAACATCCTTGATGAGCAACTTCTATTTCTTTCTCTTGTTTAGCCTGTTATATGGTCAAGGAAAGCAAGACAATTCTTCTTCCTATGATCTTGCTTCTAACAGTAGAAGCACTATGCTTGATTTGAGTTAACCTCAGATTTTTCTATCTCTTAGAAATCCCTCTACGTAGCCCCATCCTCTTAGATGCCCCGCGCTAATCCATGTACACCCATAAAAAAAAATTCTTTTAAAATGGGTGACACAGTGTGGAAAGCGTGTGCAGGGGATAAGGTTCAAACCAAACCAATCACTTGAATTCAAAATTCAAGTGGTCTCCTTATCTGCATCCAACGCCACCTCCCAAGTGAATGATGCACAGAAGGACTCTCCTTCTGTGCGCCTACACCCAGAATGCACAAAAATGTGCATGAGAAAACACAAAGGAGGCATGAGATTTGGATAAGGATGTGATGGTTAAATGGTTTCAACCAAAACAATCTAAGTTGAATTCAAAATTCAACTTAAATTTAAACTAGCCCAACCCTTGGTCCAAGTCAAAAGCAGATAAGAGAGGGGGTGCAGAAACCTTGTGGGCATGAGACAAGTTACGTACAAAAATTTTGGGGCATTGAACAAGAGTGGAAAAGTCAAAGATGGTAGACGTGTGGGAGAGTTAGAATTCAAACTTTATTTGACTTGGTCCTAATTGGTTTCAACCAAACCAATTAATCTAGACCCAATTAGACTATGTTAAATCCAACCAAATTAGGCTTAACCCAATCCAATTAATTTTAAATTAAATTAGAAATTAATTAGATAAAGATCTTGATCAAATTAGGATCAAATATCTCATAGCGATTAGGTCATCTTATGACCTTACCGAGTCAAATCCAATTGAATCCAATTTAATCAGATTTGATCAAATTCTCATTGCTCAAACAAATTAAGCTAATCAACAATCAAATTGCTAATTAATTTTCTAAAAATATTAGAGTCCAAATCGGATGGGATATCGGGCAATAGAGTCCCATCAACATGAAAATCCTGAAGAGTCCCAATCTAGTGGGACTCTTGAATCCAGTGTTCGAAATGAATGGAACTAACAATCTTAGAGTCCCAAACCAGTGGAACTCCTGATCATGGAGTCCTAGATGAGTAGAACTCAAAGTCCCAGTTCAGTGGGACTCTTAACCATAGTGTCCTAAGTCATTAGGACTCATGATTAGCCATCAGATCCGATAGGAACTTCTTATGTGTGTGACCCTATAGGTTCGAATCCTAAGCCGATAGCATAGAAATCAATTTTCTATACCAATTGATGTGACTATCTAGCAATGGTATCCGACATTCAAATAGGTCAAAAAATCGCAACACAACAATGACGAACCTGTGGCTTATGGTTATCGTATAATTTATCCTCTTAATCTCGATGCTCAAAGGATGATCTAGGGTTTACTACCAATCCTAAAAATTCATCCATATTATATTTTAAAATTTAGTGTCCATCACATGGACCACCCCGATTGAGGGTTTGCTAAATTGAAATATAATGATACATTTGCTCCAATACTTGAAGGGGTCAATCCCATCTTGACACACACACCGACTTCGTAAGTACTTGACTGCACCTAGTAGCCTTCCATCACTAAATTAAAAATTTAGATAGTCTAATACCTAAGTACAATGAGTTGCTTGTAAGTCACCATGGTGGTCTCAGGTCTAAGGGACAATATACCCATATTCTTCGCGAGCAACTCTTGACAGTAGAGAGCTCCGCAACTGAATCCCATTCAGTGAAATGTATCCCTATACTTCACCTACATGCTATAATAGTATCTCCATACTTCTTGGTTAAGAGGACAACTAACAATTATGGCACACAACGACCTACACTTGATACATTATCGTCTTGAGTAACAGCGTATCATTTGGTTGCGAACTAATTTAAGGACTAAACAATAAATCCTTCTTTGTCAAGTCTAAATAGCCCTAAGAACTTCATCATAGAAGAGTTCATTACCGAAAGATGCACAAAGTGATGAAAAGGTCAAAATAATAATTTGATTTATTAATAATTTAAGTATAATTATATTTAGCTCAACCATCTATAATTTAGATGATTGGCTTTAGGATACAATTCTTAATATACTCTTGATACTAGAGTGCTACATTGATCACGTTCAGTGCAGATGTACTCCTACATCTCACCTAGATGCTATACCAGTATCTTCATACCACTTGGTTATGAGGACAACCAACGCTTATGGTACACAGCGACCTACACTCGATAAGTTCATTTGATCGTGAACAGTTTAAGCACTATTCGATAAATCTTTCTTTATCAATTATTTATGGTTCTAAGAACTTCATCATAATTTAGGAGTTCATTTAAGAAAGATAGAACTTCTATGATGAACCAGCCAAATAACTATTATTATCAGATAATTCATATACTAATTTCAATCATCTACCACTTGGATGATTGGCTTTAGGATACATTGTGCAATAGGTCTGAAAAGTTTTTTATTCATGAAAATTGGTTTTACAAAAGAATTCCATAAAGAGTGGGAGTGAAAGGGTTTTCGGGCATCAGGATTTTTTGGATGTGTAAAACCCTAGATTTAGGTCTCTGAGTTTGGGTGGAGAGATAGAGTGCTGTGAGTGTCTGATTGCCATCAAACTTCAGACACCACCTCATCATCCTCCAAAGTACACCATCTGATCTTCTAGAGTGTTTAAGAGATTAGAAGAAAGATGATCGATTGGATCAATCGAGATCAATCGTTGAAGTTCTCGACGAGGAGCTAGCACTCCAGTGGAGCTGGTTAGGATCTAGAGCTTCATGTGGACTCACCGTAGAGGCTGGACATGTGTTTGGCTGTAGCGCGATGCGAGGCTTTCCTCCTATGGATTCAGATTATGGAGATCATCTACCCACGCATAGGTATCATATTCTGAACACGAGTAGGTTAGTTGATATGATTTACTAACCTTATGCATTTAATTTTTTATTACATATTGACATGTCTAGATCCTGAGTAGGGTTTAATGGTCAGATTATTGCATGCAGTAGATTAATATTTGATTAATTTTTGCTTCCGTTGTCATTTAATTTGAAAAATATTTTCAAAATTGCATGCTTACTAGATTTCCAGTAATGGTATCAGAGCAAGGGTTGCTTGACATATTTATATGTTAATCAAAAAAATTTAATATTAGTATATATGATATATTTTGATCTAGATAACTTAGTAATCGATGATGAATGAGCCACCAAGCCATCCGATTATAAGGGATAAATATGGTTTAAAGGCCATCTCCTCTCATTCAGTGGGGGTCCCTTTTGGCAATAGGGGTGCCACCGTGAACTCATTTATTAAGATGAATGGTGAAAGGATTTTTATTATTGAAATGGTTTTAATTAAAAATTAAACATGAATATTTTAGATTAGATCTAATATGTGATTCGTGCTTTAATTTTATTATGGTTTATTTTCTATTATGAAACTAGTAATAAGTTGCTGTTTATAAAATAAGCTGACCCATTTTTGAAATAAATCAATCCATTTGGTGAATAGAAAATAAAAATCTTTTAAAATTTAAAAATTATTTTCAAAATACCGAATTTCAACCCATCAGTCCAAAAACTTAATTAAAAGAATTAAGTATTATTTATAGGATCTAGAATTGTGAATTAAAGATCTTAAGACATAAAGTATAAAACTATGGATTAAAGGGTTAGATGAATTAGGTCCATTAATTGAGTTAAACCTAAGGTTAGTTAAAGAATGGATTAAATCTAAGAGTAGTTGATCAAATCTAACTAAGTGTTGACCTAGATTAGGTCAAGGACACTCTAGACTCAACTTCAATAGTTGTAGTTGAATGAAGTCCATATCTTTAATGAGACCAAGATGGACTTAATTCATGGCTAAGCAGTCTAGTCCATTAATTACTAGGTTGATCATTGATTAAACCTAATTAATCGGTTGGTGTCTAAGGTAAGTCTAACAGTTTAGAACAATATTTTTTTATTGGGAGCTACTCGCACTGATTTGATCCTTGACGAGTTAATGACATATCTCTTCCATTGATCTCACTTACCTAGGCCGACATGGTTGATTAGGATTTAATTGGATCACTTGGTGATTCAAGTTAACCCATGTCACTAGGAATCAGTTTGACTGATTTTAATTCAGTAAGACCGAATTAGGTGCCCATGGACCAAAATTGATTCTAGTCCTCATCAATTAACTTGGTGAGGTCTGTGAAAGGATTTGACTTAGTGACGTTAGTGGGAGAAATATGGTCCATGTCCTTTCTATCTCAAATCTTAAGTAAATTAAATTTTCTAAATTATTAGATCATTAAAATAACTAAGTTATGGGGATAACCAAGTCATAGCCTCCCATTAAGGTGAATAGTAATGAGTCCAATTTTTTGGATGGACATTGAAGGTACACCTAGTGTTCATTTGGATATTGAAATTATTATCCATCATATGATGATTAGGTTGGACTCTCTTAATTATGATCAGGTTAGCTAGAGCTTTCCTCGGGCTTAGTTGTCATTAGTTTGATGCACCGAAGTCGATCATATTAATGGTTGGACCTAATTGGACCGTTTCAGTGGAGGCCAAAGCCTACTGATTTGGCTTCTAGGGCAAAACCTAATTATTAAAAATTATTTGAAGAAACCATTGGTTATGAACCTACCTGTATATGCACGTCGGTTAGCTAGAGCTTTTCTTGGACCCGTTTGTAGTCTATATGGATTCCAGTACCCACTAAGGAGTTAGTGTAATTCCGCGAATTGAAGATAGAGGCTACCGATTCATTTAAAAATAGTGAAAGGACCTTTAGACTAAAGTCCAAGTCTTTAGGATTAATTAATTCAAGTACTAATAAGGTTTCATATTTTTCTTTTAGATAAATAGAATGGCTAGTGTAAGTCTACTCCATTCACTGTTGGACAAGCATTTAGGATCTAAGAATAAGGAGTCTAGTGTTAACCCTAGTCAGGCAGATCCAAAGAGAAATGATCCTCTTGACTTGAAATAGATTGAACAGCGAAAACCTGCAAAGTGGTTGCTAGGGCAAGGATATTATATGATAACATCTTGCAATTTCACTGTTTGTGATATATCTACTTAGGGTTTTAGATACCGGGAAGTCCAATTCACATATGCAATTCATTGCATGGACTTCAAATAGGTAGAAAGTTTGAGAATGACAATAGATTCTTTAATATTGGGGATGAAAGTAAAGTTTCAGTCCTAGCATTGAGAAACTCTTGAGCTATTTTTCAAAAATAATAATGTTGTTTTAAGTGATTATCACTATTATCCATCTTTTATGATGAACATAATATCCGTTGGGCTTTTGGCATAGAATGGTTATTGTTTATCAATAAAAGAAAATTTATTATGATATCATTATGAATGGTGTTATAGTAATGCATGAGGACAATTAAGAAATGGCATTTATATTTTATCACAACCTATTAGTATAATGTACATGTCAAACAAATGCATCCAAAACTAGAATGATGTCTCCGATGCATATCTTTGGCACTATCAGGCTAGGTCATATAAATAAGAATAAGATTAATAGGTTAGTCAAGAAGAATATTCCTTGACATCGATGATTGTGAATCATTGAATACCTGTGAGTCCTGCCTTCTTGGTAAGATGACCAAATTCACCTTTTACTGGAAAAGGTGAACAGGGCCACTGAGCTTCTGGGTCTAGTACATACTGATGTATGTGGACTTATGAGTACATATGTACTAGAGGTAGATTCTACTACTTCATTACATTTACTGATGACCTATCAAGATATGGGTACATGTCTATCTTATGAAAGAGTAAATCCAATTCATTTGAAATATTAAAACAATATTGAAATGAGGTAGAAAAATAATTTGAGGAGAGTATTAAAACTCTTCGGTCTGACTGAGGAGGTGAATATCTTTCTAACGAGTTTTTGACATTCTAAGAGAGAATGAGATTCTCTCATAATGGACTTCTCCTCGAACACCACAGCATAATGTTGTGTCTGAAAGGAGGAATCGAATCCTATTGGACATGATTCGATCCATGATGGAATTTGTAAGTCTACCGATTTCTTTCTGGGGTTATGCACTCGAGACTGTTTGTTATGTTTTGAACACTGTTTCAAGCAAGTTTGTTGCATAGACTCCATATGAGATATGGATTGGGTGTAAGTCAACACTCTCTTACTTTAGAGTTTGGGGATGTCTGGCTTATGTTAAACATTTGCAACCAGAAAAGCTTAGACATAGGTTTGATAAATGTTTGTTAATAGGGTACCCCAAGAAAATTAGGGATTATTACTTCTACCTTGCTGAAGAGAAAAGGGTGTTCATCAGTAATAGGATAGTCTTTTTGGAAAAGAAGTTTTTTAGGAAAGGAATAGCTACCTCTAATGTTGAACTTAGTGAAGTTCGATAAGTGGAAGAATTGACACTTTCTAGTGAACTCGTAGAGCTGGATTTGATAAGTTTAAACCCAGAGCCAATTGTAGATGCACCAATGAGGAGTTTCGGTAGAGTACCGCATTAGCCAGATAAATACTATGATTTTTTTGTTCAGAATGATGATCCTGTCGAACTCAATGAGAACGACAAGGTTCTGATCACCTACATGGATGCCATGCAGAGGTTTGACTTTGATAAATAGCTAGAAGCCAAGAAGTCTAAAATGGAGTCCATGAAAGTCAATAGTGTATAGACACCGATTAATCCACCTGAAGGGGTAAAATCCATTGGGTGTAAGTAAATTTTTAAAAGAAAAAGAGGCATAGATGGGAAGGTGGAGACCTATAAAGCCTGTTTGATTGCCAAGAGATATGGTCAGCATTATGATATTGACTATGATATATTTTTTTCGGTGGTAATGCTCAAATCTATTCAGATCATGCTTACGATAGCGGCATACCTAGACTATAAGATCTAGCAAATGGATGTGAAAATAGCTTTTCTAAATAAAGAACTGGACGAAGAGGTGTATATGATATAGCTTGAAGGTTTCACATCCACAAATGAGTCCATGATGTGCATGCTTCAGAGATCCATCTATGGATTGAAGCAGGCATCATGGAGTTGGAACATGCATTTTGATAAAGTGATTAGAACGTATGAGTTTGTTAAGAATGGAGAGGAGCCCTGCATCTATAAATGGGCTAATGGTTCTATAGTTGTATTTCATGTGAATGATATTCTCTTAATCAGGAATGATATCCTTACATTACAGTGAATAAAGGTTTGGCTGTTGTCGTAATTCTCCATAAAGAACATAGGAGAAACTTCCTACATCCTAGGAATGAAGAACTATAGAGATAGATCTAAAAGGTTACTTGGATTATCCCAGTCCGTATACATTGATATCGTGCTGAAGAGGTTCAGCATGGCGAATTTCAAAAAGGACTATCTTTCGATAGGCCATGGAATTACTCCCTTGAAGAGGGATTATCTAACAACTCCTCAAGAGAGATAGCATATGAATAGAATACCATATGCTTCGGTAGTGGGTTCTATTATGTATACCATAATGTGTACGAGATCGAATGTGGTATACTTATGTCACGTACGAAGGGATCTCAAAGCAAATCCCAATAACGTGCGACTTGATCAGCTCTTCATAGGGCAAAAGAGAACCGATCAACCTCCCTAGCATGGGAACCTAGTCTCTATGACTTAAGCCATGCCCAATAATAATAGAACACAGTGGAATGCGACACCAGGAAACCCCATGAAGAAGAAGAAGAAATAAGGGAAGAGAACTTTTATTAAATAACCACTTGTTGGTTTATAATAGAAGCTCTCCCGGTCTCTCGATCTCTCATAGATACAAGAGGATCCTTAGATGATCTCTTTCTTTCCCTCTCTCTCTTGATCTCTAACCCCATCCTTGAGTGTCCTTTTATATAGAAACAACCCCAAGTTACAAGTCCCTCACGAACTCAACTCTCTAAGTACAAGATAAGGATAAACTCAGAATCCCCATTCTCATAGGACTCTGTGCAGTCAGATAAAACTGCCAAGTTCGTGACTCAAACGAACTCGGATTGCAATGAAAACTTGATCCATTGGATTTGGAATGAAAAATCCTTTAAGATAATGCCTTACCCACTTTGAACCAACTTCTGTGGAGTTCCCAAAATTGCACAAAGTTGCATGGGTAAACTACATTCTATTACGCCTCATTGCACTAGCTTCTTTGCTGACCAACATACATCTCGAGACATGTGCCCCCGATCCCCATTCTCTTGAGTACTCCTTGTAGATCTTGTACACATTTCCCAGGTAATTCTAGGGCTCAGATTTGGTCTCCAAGTTGCCCAAATCTCAAGAGAGTGTAGTCAGACCTCGAACCCATCCAGCGATCCGATCTGGTTTGCACCTTGACCCATGTCCGGTCCAGCCCCGATTCGAGGAGCATGACACCCTCCCCCACCTAAGCCGAAGTCGCCCCCGATGAGGCTAGGTGGTACTTGTTGATGATGTCTTCAAACTGCCATAGTTCGTCACCATACTCCAACTCACTTCTGAGTCTGCTAGTCCTCTCCATCGGACTAAGTACTACACCCGACTGTCCTTCTTTCATGTCTACCTTGATTTTAGAAACCTTCTTGGTGTAATGAACTCTGTACGGCCACTGGAGCTCTCCCGCTTTGAGCCCGAGAAGGGTCGGTTGTGTCCTCTTTGAATGGCTTCAACAGAGACACGTGGAACACCGGATGCACTTTCAGCTTGGAAGGCAGCGACAACCGGTATGCTGTCTCTCCAATTCGATGGGTGATGATGAAGGGGCCTTCATACCTCCTCATGAGTGCTTTGTGGTAGCCCGACTTCAATCTCATGTGATGGTAGAGTTTCACCAATACCCGATCACCAATCTGAAACTCAGCTGCATGCCGCTTTATGTCAGCCCACTTCTTCATCCATTTGGTCGCCTTCAATAAGGAGACCTGAACCAAATCTGTATCCTCCTTCAGATCCCTCATGAACCTATAGGCGGTTGGGCTACGTCCCACGTAGTCCGCTGTGATACTCCCTGGAGTGTCTGGTTGCTGCCCTGTTATCAGCTCAAATGGTGATTTACCGATCGACTCCGATCGCTGCAAGTTGTAACTGAATTGGGCTTGGTCCAAGAGTCAAACCCAATCCCGCTGGTTGGCATTCACATAGTGCCTCAAATACATCTCCAGTAATGCATTTGTTCATTCTATTTGGCCATCAGTCTGAGGGTGGAAAGCCATGGACATCTTCAGCTCCATTCCAAGTATCCAAAATAACTCGGTCCAGAATCTTCCCATGAAGCGAGCATCACGATCAGAAACAATGCTCCATGGTATCCCCCAATATTTCACCACATATATGAAGAACAACCGCACCACGTCCTCCGCATGGCAAGTAGTAGGTGCTGGAATGAAGACTCCATACTTCGAGAAGCGATCCACCACTACCATGATGGAGCTATACCCTTCCACTGGAGGTAACCCGATGATGAAGTCCATGGAGATGCTCTCCCATGGATGCTCTGGTGTAGGCAATGGCTCCAACAACCCCACAAGGCCGCTGATGTTCAACCTTATCTTGTTGGCATACTAGACAAGTGCGAACATACCCCTCGATGTCATCTCGCATATTTGGCCAATAGTAGCTATGTTCTATGAGAGCTTGGGTCCGATGCACCCCCTGATGTCCTGCCCACATAGAATCATGATGCTCTCGTAGCACCTCACACCTCAGCCCTCCGCCTGAAGGCACATAGACATGCCATCCCATGTCAAAATCAGCCCACCTTCGATCCAGAAATGGCATGCCTTGCCATCCTTGATGAGTTCACCCATGGATGTGGCCCATGGATCCTTCTCCATCTCGATCTTGACCCTCTCCATTAAGTCACTTGCTGGTCCGAAAGTGGAAGAAACTACAGCCAACTGCGCCTTTCTACTTAAGGCGTCAGGAATGAATTGGTTCGGCCTGGCTTATACTCGATGTGGAAATCAAATTTAGCGAGAAATTGCTGCCATCTTGCTTGCTTTGGGGTGAGCTTTGGCTGGGTTTGGAAGTAGCTTGTGGCCACGTTGTCCGTGCGCACCACAAACTTGGATCCGAGGAGGTAATGGCGCCAGGTTCTAAGGCAATGCACAACTGCTGTCATCTCCTTCTCATGAACCATATACCTACGCTCGGTGTCATTCAACTTCCGACTCTCGTAGGCCACTGGGTGTCTTTCCTGCATGAGCACCCCTCCAATGGCAAAATCTGATGCATCGGTATGAACTTCGAAAGAAACTGAGAAGTTCGATAGCATGAGGACCGGCTCCTCTGTGACTGCCTGCTTGAGATGATCGAACGCCTCCTGACATTGATCCGACCACCGCCATGGTCGACCCTTCTTCAACAAATCCATCAATGGGGTGCATAACTTCGAATATCCAGTGATGAACCTCCTATAATAATTTGCCAAACCAAGAAAAGAGCGTAAGTGTGTAACACATGTAGGTACCTCCCACTCGGCTATGGCTGAAATCTTGGAGGGATCCATCATGAGCTTTCCATCCCCAATGATGTGCCCGAGGAATGGCACCCTCCGTTGCACAAACACGCACTTCTCCTTCTTCACAAAGAGCTGGTGTTGCCGTAGGGTGGAGAAGACTTGCCTCAAGTGCGCCACATGCTCGTCCAACATCCGGCTTGTAGACAATAATATCATCCAAGTATACTACCATGAATTTATCGATAAAGTCATGGAGTACACGTTGCATCAAAGCATAGAAGGTTGCTGGAGCATTGGTGAGGCCGAAAGGCATGACAAGGTACTCGAAGCTCCCATACCTTGTCACACATGCAGTCTTCTCGATGTCCTCCTCCATGCGAACTTGATAGTACCCACTGCGAAGATCCAACTTGGAAAACCACCATGCCTTACCAAGTTGATCGAACAAATCATCAATCCATGGAATGGGATACTTGTTCTTCACCGTGAGTTTGTTGAGGGCCCTGTAGTCGATGCAGAGTCTCAACGAACCATCATGCTTCTTCTGAAAAAGTACCAATGCTCCATATGGACTCTTCGAAGGTCGGATGAACCCACTGTCCACCAACTCCATTAGCTATCTCCTCAGCTCCTGGAGTTCAGGTGGGGCCATCCTATATGGTGTTTGAGCTGGTGGATGTGCTCCCTGCACCAAATCAATTCCGGTGATCGATTTCTCTTCTTGGCGGCAATCGCTTGGGTAATTCGGGGGGCATCACATCTCCGAATTTAGTGAGAACACCCTCGATGGGTGCTGGGATCTCTTCTCCCTCCAGCAGGTCTTCCTCTTGAATGGACGCAATGTATGTTGGAAGTCTCCTTCTCAGCCCCTTAGCAAGCTGCATTGCCAATAGGACTCGCTGCGGAGTCCCTCTAACTCGCTTCCCTTGAACCATGCAAGGTCTGCTCGAATTCAGAACCACCACCACATCTGAATCTGCCTTTACCATGGCATGTAGCTGGGTTAGCAAAGACATACCGATGACCACCTCGTAGTCGTCGATAGGGGTGACCACCGCTATCACCCATCCGATCCATGTACCGAATTGGATCTCAACATCCTTGGCTGTTCCGCTTGTAGCTACCTCTATGGAGTTGACCGTCCTTGAATGTGTGCTCATCACGTTCAATCTTCAGGTTGAGCTTCTTCGCCGTTGCTAAGTCCACGAAGAAGTCAGTGGCACCCATATCAATGAGTGCCTGGAAGGTGTGACCATTGATATTGACAGGTGCGTAGAGTAGGCCTCGTGGCCCCTTGGCCTTCAGGGCATTGAGACTGAGTGAACCCATCCTTTGGTCGGTCTCTTGCTGCTCCTCCACCATCATAGATGCGATCTTGCCCCTCAATGGACAATCCTTCACCTTATGCGGTCCATTGCAAATGTAGCATGAGATAGTGCTGGTACCTTGCACCACCCCTTTGCCCTTCGCTTGGGAAGCACCCTCCACTTGAGGAGCCCGGATTCGAGCCTTTTCCACCTCCCTTGTGCCCTGATTTTGCTCCCCCACCTTTGCCCTATTTGGATGCCTGGGCTTTGGGAGCTATGGGTTGAGTCTTGAACTCGATGAGAGCCTCCGCTTGAGCTATCGCCTCGTTCAAACTCTTGACTCCTCTTCGCTGCAACTCCATCTTGGCCCATGGTTTGAGCCCATCAAGGAAGGTGAAGAGAGAGTCCTCCTGGCTGAGGTCTGGTACCTCCAACAATAATTCGCTGAACTCTCGCACATACTCACACATATCACCCTTTTGCGTGAGTCGCCGTAGTCGTGCTCGAGCATCATTCCTTAGCGAACTCGAGGAAGAATTGCTTCCGAAGTTCAGTTTGGAACTGTGCCCAAGTGGTGATTGGAACAGCCCCTCGCTTCACATCATCAGCCCGATGTCGCCACCAAAGCATCGCCACATCCCTCAAGAACATGGCCGCCATGCTCACCTTCATGGCTTCACCCCTTACGCCGGTAACCTGTAGGTATTGTTCCATGGTGAAAAGGAAAGTTATCTACCTCCTTTGCGGACTGCTGCCCGTAGAACTCCTGCGGCTTGGAACATCAAGCTTGTGCAGGGGATGCGTAGCCTCACTTGTGACCTCCATTGTCGAGGTAGAAGAGGACACACCCATGGTAGGTTTTTTCCTTTGAAAGGTCAACCACCTGTATTTGGAGAGCCTTCACCATGGTCTCCAACTCCTTGTTGTGCTGCAGCACTTTCCTCATAGCGCCGCTCCATATCGAAGAAAATTTGATTCAGCTTGAGCAGCGATCTCACCTCGAAGGGTTGCATCCTTACCCTCGAGGTCCTCCACTCACCCTTCAACCTCAGCTATTTGGGCCTCGCACTTCCATAGTCGATTGTCGGTGGAGATAATCGGAGATGCAATCCATAGCCCTTGTAGGGAATCATCAACTGGATGCGCTCCACCCATTGCCGTGCCTCCTCCTGAGGCAGGATTGGGATCCAAGATCGAGGATGATGAATCCCCCATTCCCACCATGGATGCTTATGTAGAGGTCATCTTCTTCATTTTCGGTATCGCTCTGATACCAGCTATCAAGTACGAAGGGATCTCAGAGCAAATCCCAACAACATGCGGCTCGATCAGCTCTTCACAGGGCAAAAGAGAACCGATCAGCCTCCCTAGCATGGGAACCTAGTCTCTATGACTTAGGCCACATGCCCAACAATAATAGAACATAGCGGAATGCGACACCAGGAAACACCATGAAGAAGAAGAAGAAATAAGGGAAAGAGAACTTTTATTAAATAACCACTCGCTGGTTTACAATAGAAGCTCTCCCGATCTCTCGATCTCTCATAGATACAAGAGGATCCTTAGATGATCTCTTTCTTTCCCTCTCTGATCTCCAACCCCACCCTTGAGTGTCCTTTTATATAGGAACAACCCCAAGTTACAAGTCCCTCACGAACTCAACTCTCTAAGTACAAGATAAGGATAAACTCAGAATCTCCGTTCTCGTAGGACTCTGCGCAGTCAGATAAAACTGCCAAGTTCGTGACTCAAACGAACTCGGATTGCAATGAAACTTGATCCATTGGATTCAAAACGAAAAATGCTTTAAGATATTGCCTTACCCACTTTGAACTAACTTTTATGAAGTTTTCAGTATGTCGCACAAAGTTGCATAGGTAAACTACATTTTGTTATGCCTCATTGCACTAACTTCTTTACTGACCAATGTACATCTCAAGACATGTGCCTCCGACCCCATTCTCTTGAGTACTTCTTGTAGATCTTGTACACATTTCTTCAGATAATTCTAGGGCTCATATTTGATCTCCAAGTTGTCCAAATCTCAAGAGAGTGTAGTCAAACCTCGAACCCGTCCAGCGACCCAATTTGATTTGCACCTTGACCCATGTTTGGTCCAGCCCTGATTCGAGGAGCCGTGACACTTACTAGGGATAGTGAGTAGATACTAATATGATCCGAGTGAGAATCACTGGAAGGTTGTAAAGACAATCATGAAGTATTTAAGAAATACTAAGGACCAGTAGCTCATTTATGAAGATACTGACTTAGAACTTTTGGGATACACAGATTTTAGTTTTTAATCGAATCATGATGATAATAGGAGTGTGTCAGATTATGTGTTTATCCTAAATGGTGGAGCAATCTATTGGAAGAATTCCAAGCAGCATATTGTAGTCGATTCTATGTGCGAGGCAGAGTATGTCGCGGCATCTGATGCTACGTAGGAAGCTGTGTGGCTGTGGAAGTTTATCGACGAGATGAGAGTGGCACTCTCCTTAGATGTCCGATTCTACTTTACTATGACAACACTGAAGCCATAGCTCAAGCGAAGGAGCCAAAGGCACATCAGCGCACTAAGCACATTTTGCATCGTTACCATCTTGTACGAAAGATTGTGGAGCGAGATAACATTGACCTTCAGAAGATTGATGGAAAGGAGAATGTGGTTGACCCATTCATCAAGAAGGCTCTCGAAATCAAAGAGTTCAACAATAACAAATGAAAGATGAGTATTCGATACTATTCTGAGCGGCTTTAGTGTAAGTGAGAGTTGTTGAAAATTGTATCCTAAAGCCAATCATCTAAGTTATAGATGGTTGAGCTAAATGTAATTTATACTTAAATTATAATAAATAAAATTATTATTTTGGCTTTTCATCATGTTTTTGCATCTTTCTGTATTGAACTCTTTTGTGATGAAGTCCTTAGGACTATTTAGACTCAACAAAGGAGGATTTGCCATTTAATTCTTAAACCGATTTGTGAGGTTGTTACCCAGGATGACAATGTATGGAGTGTAGGTTGTTGTATGCCATAAGTATTGGTTGTCCTCTTAACCAAGAAGTATGGAGATACTATTATGGCATATCGGTGAAGTGTGGGGGTATATTTCACTGAACGTGATCCAACTACGGAGCTTTATGCTATCAAGAGTTGCTCATGAAGGATATAGGTATAAGTATCTCTTAGACCTGAGATCACCATGGTGGCTTGCAAGTAACTCACTGTACTTAGGTACCAAACTATCTGAATTTTTAATTCAATGATGGAAGGCTATTGGGTACAATCAAGTACTTGTGAAGTCGATGCATGTGTCAAGATGGGATTGACCCCTCCAAGTGTTGGAGCAAGTGTATCACTATATTTTAATCTAGCAAAACCTCGATCGGGGTGGTCCATTCTATGGACACTGAATTTTGAAATACATTGTAGATGATTTTTATGGTTGACAGTTAAATCCTAGATCATCTTCTGAGCATTAAGGTTAAGGAGATAAATTATACGGTAACCATATGCCACATGTTTGTCGATGTTGCATTGCGACCATTCGATCTATCCGAATGTCGGGTACCACTGCTAGATGGTGATACCGATTGGTACAGAAAATTAATTTTTATGCTATCAGCTTAAGATTCGAATCTATAGGATCATACATAATAGGAGTTTCTGCATGATCTGATGGCTGATCAAGAGTCCTAATAATCTGGGACTCTATGGTCAAGAGTCCCACTGGACTGGGACTCTTTGACCAAGAATCCCATTGGACTAGGACTTTGAGTTCTACTTGTTTGGAACTATCTCATCAAGAGTTCCACTAGTCTAAAAATCGATGATCGTGAGTTTCATTCATTTGGAACACTGGGTTCAAGAGTCCCACTAGTTTGGGACTCTTCAAGAGTTTCATATAGATGGGACTATTGTCCAGACACCCACCCGATTGGAACTTCATATTTATTAGAGGATTAATTAGCAATTTGATTATTGATTAGCTCAATTTGATTGCACAATAAGGATTTGATCAAATCTGATTAAATTTGATTCGATTGAGTTTGACCTGATTAGGTTATGTGATGACCTAATTATTGTGAAAGATTTGATCCTGATTTGATCAGGGCCTAGACCTAATTAATTTCTAATTTGATTAAAAATTTATTGAATTGGGTTAAGCCTAATTTGGTTGGGTTTATCCTGGTCTAATTGAGTTTGGATATATTGGTTTGGTTGAAACCAATTTGGAAAGGTCAAATAAGATTTGTATTTTAAACTTGAAACTCCCTGCGCCACCCAAAGAAGACCCACGCCTCTCTCCATGTGAATTCTGAATTCATTTGAATTTATCTCATGCCAGAAGGATATCTACACCCTTTCTCATCTGCTTTTGACTTGGTCCAAGGGTTGGACCAATTCAAAGCAAGTTGAATTTTGAATTCAACTTGATTTGTTAATGTTTGAAACCAATCCTCCCTCTCATCCTTATCTCCATGCCTCCCTTTGTTTTATTGTATTTTTTTTGGAGAAACTAGAATGTGCTGAAGGAGAGTCCTTCTGCATGTTAAACACTTGGGAGTCAGTGTTGGATAAGGATAAGAGCTCACTTGATTTTTGAAATCAAGTAAACGGTTTAAACAACCTAACCTCCATGTGCTTATCTTTTCTCATGGGTTTTTCCACAAAAATCATGCCAATAAAAAGGGTGATTTTTTTGGCATGCATGAGGGTGAGAGAAGGCTACATGAAAAGGTTTCTTAGAGAGAGGGGTACATGTCTTGGGGTTGAGAAAATTCTAGAGAATAGTAGGTGTCTTACCTACACAAATTATTTCTCTTATGCCTTCCATTTTTTCTTTTCTTTTTGGACACCCACTTTAGATATGATCTAAGTTCGGTTTCAATAGATAGAAAAGTGCTTTATCCATGAAAATTGGTTTCACAAAAAAATTCCATAGAGAGTGGGCATGAGAGGGTTTCCGAGCATCAAGGTTTTTCGGGTGTGTGAAATCCTAGATTTAGGTCTCTGGGTTCGGATGGAGAGATAGGGTACCGTGAGTGCTCAATCACCACCAAACTTCAGACACCACCTCATCATACTTCAAAGCACACCATCTGATCTTCTCGAGCATCCAGGAGATTAAAAGAAAGATGATCAATTGGATTGATCGAGATCAATTATTGAAGGCCTCGATGAGGAGCTAGCAGTCCAATGGAGCTGGTCGGGACCTAGAGCTCCATGTGGACTCATTGTAGAGGCCGGACGTGTGTTCGGCTGTAGTACAATGCGAGGCTTTCCTTCTATGGATTCAGATCATGGAGATCATCTATCCGCGCATAGGTATTGTGTTCTGAGCACGAGTAGGTTAGTTGACATGATTTACTAACCTTATGCATTTAACTTTCTATTACATATTGACATGTCTTGATCCCGAGTAGGATTTAATGATCAGATCATTGCATACAGTAGATTAATTTTTGCTTCCATTGCCATTTAATTCAAAAAATATTTTCAAAATTGCATGCTTTAACCCTGCTTGATTTTCAAAACCTTAAACCTGGTGTTCATCTAGATATTGAAATTACTGTCCATCAAATGATGATTAGGTCGCACTCTTTGAATGGCAATCAGGTTGGCCAAAGCTTTTCTTGGGTCTAGTTTTCGTTCGTTTGATGCATCAAACTCAATCATATTAATGGTTGGACCTAACCAGACCTTTTCAGCAGAGGTCATAGCCTACTGAATTGGCTTTTGAGGCAAAATTAAAATACTGAGAATTATTTGGAGAAATAATTAGTTGTGAACCTACCTGTAGATGCATACGGGTTGGCCAGAGCTTTCCTCAGGCCCGTTTGCGGTTTATATAGATTCCAGTACCCACTAAGGAGTTAGTGTAATTTCTCGAATTGGAAGTAGAGGCTACCAATTTGTAAAAATAATGAGAGGACCTTTAGACTAAAGTCCAAGTCTTTAGGATTAAATAATTCGAGTACTAATAAGGTCTGATGTTTTTCTTTCAGATAAATAGAATGGTTAGTGTTTGGTCGCTCCATTCATTATTGGATAGTGATAAGCATTTAGAACCTAAATTCGATAAGTCTAGTATTGACCCTAATCAGGCAGACCTGAAGAGGAATCATCCTTTTAACCCAAATAGGTTGAACAGGGGAAACCAGTAAGCAGTTGTTGGGTAATGCAGTTATATGATAACACCTTATAATTTCTCCATTTGTGATACTTCTACCTAGGTATTGATACCAGAAGTCTAGTTCACATACGCAATTTGTTGCACGAACTTCAAATTAGTAGAAAATTTGAGAATGACGATAGATTCCTAAATATTGGGGATGAAAGAAATGTTTCAATTCTAGCATTGGAAACTCTTGAGCTTATTTTTAAAAATAATAATATCATTTTAAGTGATTGTCACTATTATCCATCTTTTATGATGAACATAATATCTGTTGGGCTTTTGGCCTAGGATGGTTATTGTTTATCAATAAAAAAAAATTATTATGATATCATTATGAATGATGTTACAATAATGCGAGAATAATTAAGAAATAGCATTTATATTTTATCACAGCCTATTAGTGTAATGTACACATCAAATAAATACTCGAAACTAGACAATGTCTCCAATGTCTATCTTTGGCACTGTTGGCTAGATCATATAAATAAGAATAGGATCAATAGGTTAGTCAAAGAGAATATCTTGGACATCGATGATTGTGAATCATTGACTAACTATGAGTCATGTCTTCTTGGTAAAATGATTAAATCACCTTTAACTGAAATGGGTGAACGGGCCATTGACCTTTTGGATCTAGTACATAGTGATGCATATCAACCTATGAATACGTGTGCTAGAGGTGGGTTCTACTAATTCATTATATTTATGGTCAACCTATGAAAATGTCTATTTTATGAAGAGTAAATCTGACTCATTTGAAATGTTCAAATGATATCGAAATGAGCTAGAAAAATAACTTGGGAAGAGTATTAAAACTCTTCGATCAGACTAAGGAGGCGAATATCTTTCTAATGAGTTTTTGATTTATCTAGGAGAGAATGGGATTCTCTCACAATGGATCCCTCCTAGAACACTACAACATAATATAAAGGAAAATCAACATTTTCTGCCATAGGATCGTTCAGATTTGACCAGATATGAAGCAGATTTTTTTCAAAAATTCTATTCAATCTGATCAGATCTAAGATTTCTCAAATCCGATCCTAATGATCTAAAATTAAAACTAATATAAAAATAAAATAGGAATATTAGATGTTATCTTTAGGATAAACCACTTTTATCCTATCGATGATCTGTGGAAGCCTAAGGTTCTGGATATAGCCATGCAAATGCCTAGCCTCTACTAGAGTCCACTCGGACTGGATCTGGATGCACTCTCCTTTCAGATCTGATCTCCAAAAATCAAATCTAGATCTGATTTGTAGAGCCTTCAAAAATGAAGTTGAAGACAGCACGCTCATCTCACGAACACGTCGTCTCTTACCCTTGAAACGTTGCACCAATTGCCTGGATCTTCTTTGCTGAAATTTGGCCCAACCTTTGGGCGTGGAGAAGAGGGAGAGGAGGAAGAAGGGGCGTAGAGATAAAGGGGGTGGCAGCAATTTGATCTGGTGGAATTCCAAACTTTCAACCTAGGCGTAGGAGGTGTTTAAATAGACCTCCATGCGCCATGCAGCCTCAATGAAATACATTCGTTGATTTATTCATATCTTAATCTGATTGACTAGGTGATGTCATCTAATCCAATCAGATTAGAGACATGATAAACCACTTAAAAGTGGGACCATAGATGGATAAACATAAAAAAAGTGGGTGCCTGGCATTTGATCCTATCAAAACCCTAGAGTCCCATGGTCATGGGACTCTCTCCTTTGTGTGCATGCCCTATAGGGGCCGACCCCTCCTCAAATTCTCTATAAGAAACCATTGGGATGTGCACCCCAGATAAAATATATGGGGCACATGCCTCCTCTCTTTTCTTTCCTGTATATGGGTCAATGTTTGATCCAATGTCTTATCAGCGACAAGAATTGGTAGGTGGCGATAAGAATTAGCATGTGGCGACAAGAATTAGCAGGTTGTATCTTATTTCCATCTGATGGATTAAGTCAATCCTTTTTGAAGCTAGACAAGCTCCAGTCAGATAAGGACAAATCCATATAGGATTCTTAAGTAAGCTCAAAATCAATTTGGCTCAATTGAGATAACCCAAAAAGACTACAGAAGGAGAAAGTTAGGCTCAATCGTGTACTAGCACGATTTTCTTGAACCTAATTAGATCTAATCCAAATCAATCAAATTGGATTAGCCTAATTGATTATATCCAAATCCAAATTCTTATTTGTGTGACCCAATTAGTTTCAATTTCGTATGATAATGAGATATATCATGATCTCCATCATTAACATCATTGAAACACCTTTCGATGGACCAAAACTTTTCTGATTCACATAATTAGAATGATCGATCATCAAGATTGTTCTAATTACACTAGTGACACCTAGCGGCATATGGTCGTAACCCATCAGAACTAAAAGCGAACATCTCGGTGCAGCTACCTATGTGAATAATTCTTCTATCTTGAGCCCTGATAGGATTAGGATTAAGGTGAACTCGTCAAACCCAACACCCGTCATATGATTCAATCATTCGATTCAAGTCCGATGTGAAATCTTAATAGAAAAATCTTTTCTATTATATCATACTGCCATGGCCATGGGCTTAAGAACTTAATCTTATGATCATCATAGGACTACTCCTCCACTACCGAGGTTGATAGATCCCATCTTGGTGCGATCCAGTTCCTATAATGAACATGCTATAGCCAACATACACCTCAAAATTTTGAATGGCTCGGAGACTGAGTTATGGTGTAGTTAAACTATAACACACTCAAGGTGAACTGTTGATGCACCTCAGGTCAAAGAACCTGACATACATAACTACAGCATCAAGCTAGTCATCGACGAGAAGGTAGACTTTCTTATGATTGCTCGAGGTGGTCACGCTCAGTACCCTCATTCTCTAATGAGTACCTATACTCTCACTCTGGTATCTTCACATCGTAGACTCAAGACTCATCTATCCTAAGAAAGTGATCGTACATCGATCTTTTGAATCGAGCACCATCCTCATGATGATCCTACGATCGAAAGTAGATTATGAGTTATTTATGAGAATTTATGTCTTAAATTTTTAGCTCTTGAAAATAAATTGTCATTACCATTAACTCAAAGGATGTATCATAGACATTATGTATACAATGTGATAGAATAAAATAATTCTTTATTAATTTTTTAAGTTATAATTATAAAATTATCTTTAGAAGTATATTATAAGTGTCAGCCAATCTGGCTTCTAGGGCACATATCTAACAAACTTCTACTTGACCTAAAGTCAATTAGCTATAAATCTAAGTCTCATCTTTTTAAGATGGGCTTTGATCTTCTATTGTCCCAAAGGCTTTATCAATGGATCTGCCACATTGTTTGCAGAGTTGACTCTCTTAATCTCGATGATTTCTCGAGATAATCACGAATAAGATGGAATTGCCACTTGATGTGCTTAGATTTTTTATGAGACCTAAGCTTCTTAGCTAGGGCTATGGCACCATTATTATCGTAGTACAGAGGGACAACATTCGATGGCATCACTTCAAGTTTTGCGGTGAACTTTTTATACCAGAATGCCTCCTTCATAGCTTCCAATGCAATGATATACTCAGCTTTCATGGTAGAGTTTGTAATCACAGTCTGCTTGAAATTCTTTCAGCAACTGCACCACCATTGCACACAAATAGACTATCAGATGTTGACTTTCGATCATCTATATCAAATATAAAGTCTGAGTCTATATACCCCCAGACTTAAAGTTCTCCATCACCAAAGACTAGAAACATATCCTTAGTTCTTTTCAAGTACTTAAGGATACACTTCACAAAAGTCTAGTATTCTTCATCTGCATTTGATTGATACCTGCACATGACACTCACAACATGGGCAATATCAAGTCATATACATAGCATGGCATATATGAGGCTCCCTATTGCCGAAGCATAAGGGATCTTGCTCATGCATTCAATCTCTTCAGGTGTGCTAAGACATATCCTCTTGGTGAGATGAATGTCATGTCTAAAGATATTAGATCTCCCTTGGAGTTTTCCATACTGAACCTCTTCAGTACCTCCTCTATGTACATCTTCTATAAAAGACCTAGCATCCTATTTGGTCGATCTCTATAGACCTTAATCCCCAATATAAAGGATTCTTCTCTTAGATCTTTTGTAGAGAACTTCTTAGACAACCATATTTTGACTGTAGTCAGCATAGGAATATCATTCCTAATTAGGAGGATGTCATTCATGTACAATACGAGGAAGACAACAGCGCTGCCACTGACCTTTTGAAAAATAAAGGGCTTCTCCACATTTTTGATGAATCCAAATGGTTTGATCACATCATTAAAATAAGCATTCCAGCTCTAAGATGCTTACTTAAGTCCATAAATGGATCTTTGCAGCTTACAGACCCTATGATCATCATCACTGGATGAGAAACCAAGCAGTCGTTCTATATAGATATCTTCCTCAAGATATTCATTTAAGAATATCATTTCTGTCCATCTATCATATTTCATAATCAAAATGGGCTGCAACAGCAAGCAGTATGCGGATGGATTTTAGCATGGCTACTGGCGAGAAGGTATCCAGATAATCAATGCCTTCACGTTGACTATACTCTTTCGCCATTAACCTAGCCTTGAATATCTCTACATTTTCATCTGCACCAATCTATGTCCTATAGATCCATTTACACCTAATAGGTACTATACCTTCAGATGGATTTATTCAAGTCCAAATTTAGTTTAAGCGCATTGAGTTAATCTCATACTTTATTGCTTCTAACCATTTTTTAGAGTCGATATCTGATGTCACCTCATCATAGGTTTTGGGATCATCACCATGAAATCTATTTCTCATAAGAAACATTTACTCTATATCCTTTGAAATAGTGCCTAAGTACCTTCAGGAGGATGAAAAATTCTATTTGATTTATGAGGTGGAGGTAGTGTTTGGATTGGCTCTAACTAACTAGGTTCCTTGACTCGTTGCTCTTTGGAGACTTTCTTCTCGAGCCTAATCTGTCTTCCGATCCCACCATCTTGAATAAACTATTTTTCAAAAAAAATAGCATGTCAACTTACAATCACATTATGGTCTTTCAGAAGATAAAAATAGTATTCTAATGACTCTTTAAGATATCCTATAAATCGAGCTCTAAAAGACCTAGACTCTAATTTGTCCGCCTACCATCTCTTGACATGAGCCGAACAACTCTAAATTCTGAGGTGACTTAGACTTGATTTCTTACCATGCCATATCTCATACGGTGTGGTAGAAATGATTTTAGAGGAAACCCTATTTAATAAATAAATTGCAGTCATGAGACTATATCCCCAAAAAAAATTAGGAAAGTCCATGAAAGCTCATCATGGATCGGACCATATCTAATAAAGTCCAATTTCTTCCTTCTAAAATCTCATTGAGTTGAGGCATTCTAGATGGAGTCCATGGAGAGACTATGCCATTATCCTTTAGATAGTTTAAAATTTTTTGACTAAGATATTCGCCTCCTTGATCTTATCAAAGAACCTTAATGGACTTTCTTGTTTATTTTTCTACTTCAAGTCTGAATTTCTTGAACTTTTCAAAAGCTTCAGACTTATGTCGCATTAAATACACATACCTGTATCGAGATAAATCATCGATAAAGATGATGAAGTAGATATAATTACCTTTGGCTGGCATATCAAATGGGCCACACACATCTATATGCACCAAGGAAAGTAGGTTCGGGGCCCTTTTTCCATGTCCTACAAAAGAGAGCTTGGTCATTTTGTCTTGAAGGCATGATTCATAAATTGGATATAACTCAGAAGTTAACGGGCTTGTTAAATATATTGACTTGATAAACCAATTTGGCATCCAAACAATGAACTATAGTCGGCTTCGCCGACTAACAGGCATTCATATTTTGCGACATTACTGACAAAGTGACGAACAGGCTTACCAATTGATGACAAGCCATGATAATTTTATTTTTTTCATAAAGATCAAATCCTTGAACGACCGACTCTGAGTCAGACTACCAACCAGTAGATTGACAGATTGGCAATCAGGTCTTTCCAGCCGACTATCGGTCGACTCTTTTCAACTGATCAGTGATTAATCATTCAGCTCTCAATCGTCACTTGCTCGATGGAAATTTGATAACTTCCGATCAACGTTCCAATGGACAAACATCGATTGATCCGATTGCCGATCGAATATCGATATATGATCGGTATAACCAACATATAGTCGGCATAGTCTGCATTCTCGATGCGAAACATGCGTAACGGCTCCTCGACGATCACATAATGAGTATTAACTACTCACTTAATGCGAGAACAAGTAGGACCCCACGACTTTCAACCATTACAAATGGTTACTACTATGTTCCCCTATAAAAGGGAGGTAAACCAAGTGCTTTGGTAATGACAGGCTGGGCTAAAACTCTGCTTATCTCAGTTCAGATTATCCTATTCATCAAACCTTCTTTGACTTAAGCATCAGAGGGTCTCCATCGAAAATAATTTTGGTACGAGTGGACTTCCTTTTTAGGTGTCATTCTCCAATAACAGATGCGATGAAGGATTGGCAAGCCAGGTAGGGGCGAGTTCAGGAAAATAGGGCGATCACTCTATAAAGATGCTAAAGTTTTAATGCGAGCCCAGCACTCCACCAGCTCCAAATACTGATCAGGAAGATCAACTTCCTCCTCCACCTCCAGTAGCATAGCCCAGTTTTCCATGTCCAGCAACTCCGACGGACTCTCAAACTCAACAGTTTGCTACTTTAATGCAGCAAATGCAAATTTTGATGAAGGCTGTCCATAATCTCCAACAAGGGGTTGTTGCAACAACAACCAGTGGTAGAAGAACCACCGGCACAACCTATGCTATCAAGACACAGTTGCTGCTCTCCATGACGATCTCTATCTCCTTCACCAGAATGATGATCGACTCGATGTTCTTGCCGAAATGAACCATGAGAAAATACCATTGCAGCGCTCCCATCATTCTCGACGATCGGCCTCCCCTTCCCTTCGACGTAGTATCAAAGAGAATTGCCAAAGAAGGTTTTCTTCGATCACCATTATCTTAGTACGCCTAGTTTAGGAGGAATGCCAGATGGTAATGCAAGTTTTAACTCACGAACCACAGCTAGCTTGATGGCCATTTGAGTCGCTATAGTCTCAAAGATGACATCCTCCCTAGACAACTCGCCAAAGAAGCTTGGAAGATTGAGCAATAGGGGGATCATCTGTGCCCTAGGGCAGAGGCTCCCTGTAATGGCTCTTTTGTGCCACTGAGGAGAGGTCCTTCCAATAGCCCATGAGAAGAGGCCCTTATCGAATGAACCTATTCATAATCGCCCCAGTATGCTTTGCAAGTTAGGAACCATATGGATGGAGTGTTACATACGAAGGGATCTCCGAGCAAATTCCCAACAATGTGTGGCTCGATCAGCTCTTCACAGGGCAGGAAGAGAACCGATCCAGTCCTCCCTAGCATGGGTAATCTAGTCTCTATGACTTAGGCCACGCCCAACAATAATAGAACATAGTGGAATGCGACATCAGGAAACACCATGAAGAAGAAGAAGAAATAAGGGGAAGAGAACTTTTATTAAATTACCATTCACTGGTTTACAATAGAATCTTTTTCGATCTCTTGATCTCTCATAGATACAAGAGCTCCTTAGATGATCTCTTTCTTTCCCTCTCCGATCTCCAACCCTATCCTTGAGTGTTTTTTTATATAGAAACAACCCCAAGTTACAAGTTCCTCACGAACTCAACTCTTTAAGTACAAGATAAGGATAAACTCAGAATCCCCATTCCTACAGGACTCTATGCAGTCAGATAAAACTATCAAGTTCATGACTCAAACAAACTCAAATTGCAATGAACTTGATCCGTTGGATTCAAAATGAAAAATCCTTTAAGATAATGCCTTACGCACTTTGAACCAACTTTTGTGAAGTTCTCAGAATATCACACAAAATCACATGGGTAAAATGCATTCTGTTACGCCTCATTGCACTAGCTTCTTTGCTGACCAACATACATCTCGAGACATGTGCCTCCATTCCCATTCTCTTTAGTACTCCTTGTAGATCTTGTACACATTTTCTCAGATAATTCTAAGGCTCAGATTTGGTCTCCAAGTTGTCTAAATCTCAAGAGAATGTAGTCAGACCTCGAACCCATCCAGCGATCCGATCTAGTTTGCACCTTGACCTGTGTCCGATTTAGCCCCAATTCGAGGAGCCATGACACCCTCCCCCACCTAAGATGAAGTTGCCCCCAAAGAGGCTAGGCGGTACTTGTTGATGATGTCTTCAAACTATCATAGTTCATCACCATACTTTCAACTCACTTCTGAGTCTGCTAGTCCTCTTCATCGGACTAAGTACTACACCTGACTGCCCTTCTTTTTGTCTGTCTTGATTTCAGAAACCTTCTTGGTGTAATGAACTCATATGGCCACTGGAGCTTTTTCACTTTTAGCCCAAGAAGGGTCAGTTGCGTCCTCTTTGAATGGCTTCAATAGAGATACGTGGAACACTGGATTTACTTTCAGCTTGGAAGGCAGCGACAACCGATATGTTGTCTCTCTAATTCGATGGGTGATGATGAAGGGGCCTTCATACCTCGTCACAAGTGCTTTATGGTAGCCCAACTTCAATCTCATGTGATGGTAGAGTTTCTCCAATATCCGATCACTAATCTGAAACTCAGCTGCATGTTGCTTTATGTCAGTCCACTTCTTCATCCGTTTGGTCGCCTTCAACAAGAAGACCTGAAATAAATCTGTATCCTCCTTCATATCCCTCACGAACTGGTAGGTAGTTGGGCTACATCCCACGTAGTCCACTGTGATACTCCCTAGAGTATCTGGTTGCTGTCCTATTATCAGCTCAAATGGTGATTTATCGGTCGACTCTGATTGCTGTAAGTTGTAACTGAATTGGGTTTGGACCAAGAGTTGAACCCAATCCCATGGGTTGGCATTCACATAGTGACTCAAATACATCTGTAGTAATGCATTTGTTCATTCTGTTTGGCCATCAATCTGAGGATGGAAAGCCGTGGACATCTTCAGCTCTATTTTGAGTATCCAAAATAACTCGGTCCAAAATCTTCCCATGAAGCAAGCATCACGATCAAAAATAATGCTCCATGGTATTCCCCAATATTTTATCACATATATGAAGAACAACCACGCCACATCCTCCGCATGGCAGGTAGTAAGTGCTGGAATGAAGACTCCATACTTCGAGAAGCGATCCACCACTACCATGATGGAGCTATACCCTTCCACTGGAGGTAACCTGATGATGAAGTCCATGGAGATGCTCTCCCATGGATGCTCTAGTGTAGGCTATGGCTCCAACAACCCCACAGGCCATTGATGTTCAACCTTGCCTTGTTGGCATACTAGACAAGTGCGAACAAACCCCTCGATGTGATCTCGCATATTTGGCCAATAGTACCTATGTTCTATGAGAGCTTGGGTACGATGCACCCCCGATGTCCTGCCCACATAGAATTATGATGCTCTCGCAGCACCTCGTGCCTTAGCCCTCCACCTAAAGGCACATAGACATGCCATCCCCGTGTCAAAATTAGCCCACCTTCGATCTAGAAATGGCTCACCTTGCCATCCTTGATGAGTTCACCCATGGATGTGGCCCATGGATCCTTCTCCATCTCGATCTTGACCCTCACCATTAAGTCACTTGTTGGTCCAGAAGTGAAAGAAACCATAGCCAACTACGCCTTTCTACTTAAGGCATTAGGAATCGAATTGGTTCAACCTGGCATATACTCGATGTGGAAATCGAATTCAGCAAAAAATTACTGCCATCTCGCTTGCTTTGGGGTGAGCTTTGGCTAGGTTTGGAAGTAGCTTGTAGCCACATTATCCATGCATACCACAAACTTGGATCCAAGGAGGTAATGGCGTTAGGTTCTAAGCCAATGCACAACTGCTATCATCTCTTCTCATGAACCATATACCTACGCTCGGTGTCGTTCAACTTTTGACTCTCATAGACCATTGGGTGTCTTTCCTGCATGAGCACCCCTCCAAAGGCAAAATCTGATGCGTTGGTATGAACTTTGAAAGGAACCAAGAAGTCTAGTAGCATGAGGACCGACTCCTCTGTGACCGCCTGCTTGAGATGATCGAACGCCTTCTGACATTGATCCAACCACCACCATGATCGACCCTTCTTCAAAAAATCCATAAATGGGGTGCATATCATCGAATATCCAATGATGAACCTTCTATAATAATTTTCCTAATCAAGAAAAGAGTGTAAGTGTGTAACACATGTAGGTCCGTCCCACTCGGCTATGGTTGAAATCTTGGAGGGATCCATCATGAGCTTTCCGTTCCCAATGATGTGCCCGAGGAATGGCACCCTCCGTTGTGCAAACACGCACTTCTCCTTCTTCACAAAGAGCTGGTGTTGCCGTAGGGTGGAGAAGATTTGCCTCAAGTATGCCACATGCTCATCCAATGTCCGGCTGTAGACAATAATATCATCCAAGTATACTACCATGAATTTATCGATAAAGTCATGGAGTACACATTGCATCAAAGCATAGAAGGTTGCTGGAGCATTGGTGAGGCCGAAAGGCATGACAAGATACTCAAAGCTCCCATACCTTGTCACACATGCAATCTTCTTGATGTCCTCCTCCACCATGCGAACTTGATAGTACCCGTTATGAAGATCCAACTTGAAAAACCACCGTGCCTTACCAAGTTGATCGAACAAATCATCAATCCATGGAATGGGATACTTGTTCTTCACTATGAGTTTGTTGAGGGCCCTGTAGTCGATACAGAGTCTCAACAAATCATCATGCTTCTTCTAAAAAAGTATCGATGCTCCATATGGAGTCTTCGAAGGTCGGATGAACCCACTATCCACCAACTCCATTAGCTGTCTCCTCAGCTCCTGGAGTTCAGGTGGGGCCATCCTATATGGTGTTTGAGTTGGTGGACGTGCTTCCTGCACCAAATCAATTTGGTGATCGATTTCTCTTCTTAGCGGCAATCACTTGGGTAAGTTGGGCGGTATCACATCCCCAAATTTAGTGAGAACACCCTCGATGGGTGCTGGGATCTCTTCTCCCTCCAGCATGTCTTTCTCTTGAATGGATGCAATGTATGTTGGAAGTCTCCTTCTCAACTCCTTCGCAAGCTGCATTGTCGATAGGACTCGCTGCAGAGTCCCTCTAACTCGCTTCCCTTGAACCACGCAAGGTCTGCTCGAATTCAAAACCACCACCACATCTGAATCCATCTTTACCATGGCATGTAGCTGGGTTAGCAAAGACATACCGATGACCACCTCGTAGTCATCGATAGGGGTGACCACTGCTGTCACCCATCCGGTCCATGTACCGAATTAGATCTCAACATCCATGGCTGTTCTGCTTGTAGCTACCTCTATGGAGTTGACCACCTTGATGTGTGCTCATCACATTTAATCTTCAAGTTGAGCTTCTTCGTCATTGCTAAGTCCATGAAGAAGTCAGTGGCACTCATATCAATGAGTGCCTAGAAGGTGTGACCATTGATATTGATAGGTGTGTAGAGTAGGCCTCGTGGCTCCTTGGCCTTCAGGACGTTGAGACTGAGTGAACCCATCTTTTGGTAGATCTCTTGCTGTTCCTCCATCATCATAGATGCGATCTTGTCCCTCAATAGACAATCCTTCATCTTATGCGGTCCATTGCAAATATAGCATGAGATAGTGCTGGTACCTTACACCACCCATTTGTCCTTCGCTTGGGAAGCCCCTCCACTTGAGGAGCCTGGATTTGAGCCATTTTCACCTCCCTTGTGCCCTGATTTTGCTCCCCCACCTTTGCCCTATTTAGATGCTTGGGCTTTGGAAGCCGTGGGTTGAGTCTTGAACTCGATGAGAGCCTCTGCTTGAGCTATCGTCTCATTTAAACTCTTGACTCCTCTTCGCTGCAACTCCATCTTGGCCCATGGTTTGAGCCTATCAAGGAAAGTGAAGAGAGAGTCCTCTTGGCTGAGGTCTGGTACCTCTAATAATAAATTTGCTGAACTCTTGCACATACTCACGCACATCACCCTTTTGCATGAGTTGCCATAGTCGTGCTCGAGCATCATTCTTTGCAAACTCGGAGAAGAATTACTTTTGAAGTTTAGTTTGGAACTATGCCGAAGTGGTGATTGGAATAGCCCCTCACTTCAGATCATCAGCCCGATGTTGCCACCAAAGCATCGCCACATCCCTCAAGAACATGGCCGTCGTGCTCATCTTCATGGCCTCACCCCTTACGTCAGTAACCTATAGGTATTGCTCCATGGTGAAAAGAAAGTTATCTACCTCCTTTGCGGCTGCTACCCATAGAACTCCTGCGGCTTGGGAACATCAAGCTTGTATAGGGAACGCGTAGCTTCATTTGTGACCTCCATTGTTGAGGTAGAAGAGGACACGCCCGTGGTGGTTTTTTCCTTTGAAAGGTCAACCACCTATATTTGGAGAGCCTTCACCATGGTCTCCAACTCCTTGTTGCGCTGTAGTACTTCCTCGTAGCACCGCTCCATATGGAAGAAAATTTGATTCAACTAAGCAGCGATCTCACCTCAAAGGGTTGCATCCTTACCCTCGAGGTCCTCCACTCACCCTTCAACCTTAGCTATTTGGGCCTCATACTTTCGTAGTCGATTATCGATGGAGATAATTGGAGATGCAATTCGTAACCCTTGTCGGAAATCATCTACTAGATGCACTCCACCTATTGTCGTGCCTCCTCCTAAGGTAGGATTGGGATCCAAGGTCGAGGATGATGAATCCTCCGTTCCCACCATGGATGCTGATGTAAAGGTTGTCTTCTTCATTTTTGATATCGCTCTGATACCAACTATCACGTATGAAGAGATGTTAGAGCAAATCTCAACAACGTGTAGCTCGATCAGCTCTTCATAGGATAGAAGAGAACCGATCAGCCTCCCTAGTATGGGTACCTAGTCACTATGACTTAGTCCATGCCCAACAATAATAGAACATAGTGGAATATGACACCAAGAAACACCATGAAGAAGAAGAAGAAATAAGGGGAAGATAACTTTTATTAAATAACCACTCACTGGTTTACAATAGAAGCTCTCCTGGTCTCTCAATCTCTCACAGATACAAGAGGATCCTTAGATGATCTCTTTTTTTCTCTCTCTGATCTCCAACCCTACCCTTGAGTGTCCTTTTATATAGGAGCAACACCAAGTTACAAGTCCCTCACGAACTCAACTCTCTAAGTATAAGATAAGGATAAACTCAGAATCCTCGTTCCCATAGGACTCTACGTAGTCAGATAAAACTGCCAAGTTCGTGACTCAAACGAACTCAAATTGCAATGAAACTTGATCCGTTGGATTTGGAATGAAAAATCCTTTAAGATAATGCCTTATTCACTTTGAACCAACTACAGTGGAGTTTCCAAAATATCGCACAAAGTCGCATGGGTAAACTGCATTCTGTTACGCCTCATTGCACTTGCTTCTTTGCTGACCAACATACATCTCGAGACATGTGCCCCTAGCCCCATTCTCTTTTGTACTTCTTGTAGATCTTATACATATTTCTTCAGATAATTCTAGGGCTCAAATTTGGTCTCCAAGTTGCCCAAATCTCAAGAGAATACAGTCAGACCTCGAACCCGTCTAGCCACCCGATTTGGTTTGCACCTTGACCTGTGTCCGGTCCGACCCTAATTCAAGCTGTGACAATGATTCCAGGGATCTGATTGATCATCTACAGAGTTACAAAGCTCTCATGATGATCCAAGAGGCCTCCAACGCCCTTCTCTACAAAGATTTTCTGGCAACTCTTTGAAAAACTTCTCAAGCTTGGTATTCTAGACTAAAGCTGAGAAGCATCTATTCTTTTGAGCAATTAGAAGATTCATTCATAGGCTACTTCAACACTAGTTGAAGGATGCCATGAACAGCCGACGATCTCTTTTCCATTAAGCAAAAAGAGGGAGAGATGTTATGGAATTTTGTGGCATGCTTCAATGTTGCCAGACTCGAGGTCAAGGACCTTAGCAAAGATATGGCCATTTTGGCCATGAAGAGAGGTATGAGAGGATCAAGATTCACTTACTCACTAGATAAGAACCACCCTCAGACCTATTCTAAACTTCTAGATCGTGCGTTCAAACATATCCACATGGATGAAGCCACTTCTGACCGTCGCCAAGCAGAAGGCAAAGGTCAGAAGAAGAAATAGAAGAAAAGCAGGGCTCTTGCCAAGTTAAGTTAGTAGCTGACTGATAAAGGAGTTTTGCCATCTTGATTGAGTCCAAGGCTGAATAGATTCGACATAAAATTGAACTCCTATACTTCATTAACTATTCCTCACACATAAATTCTAATGATAATCGAAGGAGCAGAGTACTTACAATGCCCTCCACCGATGAAGGCACCGTCCAGGAGTCGTGATCAAAAAAAATACTGTTGGTTTCATCGTGATCATGGTCACAAAATGAACAGTGCATCCAACTTAAGGATGAAATTGAAGACCTAATACATCGAGGATTTCTCAACATGTTCTGACATGACCCTCCGACTTCAATCGACCAACAATCACAATGACAATCGGAGGAAACAAATGACAATCGACCAATGGCCGAAGTCATCAACATGATCTCTAGATAATCCAAAAATTGGGGGGCAACCTCCAAAGAGGAATTGACCAAAAAACAATGGAACAATAATCTAATTTTCTTTTTGGATGATGATGTAAGGAGAATACAAACTCATAATGATGCTGTCGTTGTATCGACAACGATAGCAAATTATGATGTAAAAAGGATCCTTGTGGATAATGGAAGCTTAATCGATATTCTATTTTACTTGACTCTCTCTCAAATGCAATTACCGACTGATTAACTATATAAAATTTTAATACCATTAGTCGGTTTAATTGGAGACTCTATCAATGTGGAAGGAAAAATCACTCTCACCCTCACTGTAGGGATAGAACCACAATAAGAAACAATCCTATGATCATATGTTGACATATAATCGGATGACTTGACAACATGTTGACTTAACCATAGCAAGATAGAAATATATATACCGATTAAGCTATGGCTTGGCGGAATATGCTTAACTTAGCCATGGTTAAGTGTTATGCCGACTCAACCAAAGTTGAGTGGAATCCTATGCCCATTCGATGGGAACATACCGACTTGACTCCAGTCAGTCGAAGAATTTTTGGCTTGCCCCCGATTATCAAACATGAATGAATTTTGTGCCTAAAGTCCAATCAATTAATATTCAGTCAGATGGCATACTTACCAACTATTCGATCTAGTATCTGATGAGTAGACGGTAAAGGAAAAAAGATAAGACAATACTTAGAAAATTTCTATCCATTTTATTCATATAAAAGTTTCTACAAAAGTTGATAGAAGCCAAAGTAGAAAAGTCAGATTCATCCAATGACAAAATACAAAAAATAAAGAAAATAGATAAACTAGATCAGTCATCGACAACGACTACATTAATAATGGCCATTGCTGACGCCATCTCTTCTTCAGGTGGAGAAGGCTCTAGGACTATTGCAGGATCTATCGGCGGAGCTACTTCTCCAATAGGAGCAGCCTCATTCGGAGCCACTTGATCAGTCGGGCTGTCCTCAACTAACCCATCCTCTTCATCAAAATCAGGAAGGGGCACTTGAGTTACATCCAGATCCGACTATAATCGGCCAACTGCATCCCGACCATTTTCATACCCAATCCTATAAGCAAGGCGACTGGCCACGATGAGTTCCTCCTTGAAGTCCTCCGACCCTCAAAACTCTTTCAGTGCTTGCTCTTTCGCCCGATCTAAAGTCGCTCGAATTGAAGCTGCTTCCACTTTAGAAGATTTCCACTTCTTCCTTTCCTCCTCTAGCCCCGAAGCATAATCGTCATGCTCCTTATGGAGCCGACAAGTTTCATGCCTTTTCTTCTGAATATGAGACTCCTAAGTTTCAATAATCCACTCATTCGACTCTTCCTCATCATGAAGCAATAGTACTTCAAGGAGCACAACCCCTAGCTTTGTGCGTACCGTGTCCAAGTCACTTTGGGCCGATTCTAAGTCAGCTCATGCCGATTCAAGACTGGCCAATGCCGACTCACGATCGACTTGCACTAACTCAAGCTTAGCCTTTAAGCAAGAGATTTCTTCATCATTTTTCTTCTCCTTTTCCTCCATTGCCTTTATTTTGTTGGTGGCAGCCTGAAGACATTGAAGAGCAGCATTCTTTTCTGCAACGACCGCCATCACCTTATTCTTGCATCCTAGACGTATCTCGATAAAGTTGCAATGAATCTGTCTAGCTCCGACACATCATGCACTGCCTATAAGGAAAGAAAAAGAAATAAGCAAAAAAAAAGGGAAAGTAATTTACCCCAAAAAATGAAGTATAGAACGACGAAAATACGTCATTCAAAGTACGACCTTTCCAACTTTTCTTATCAGTCGGAAGAAGTATAGCATCGATCAGCCGCTTTGCCAGTATCGAATTTGTCAAAGCTGACTCTTCAAGCGGGACATGAATGTTAATGGATTCTAAACCCATTGGAGTCTCACTAGTAGCTGAAGATGCAGGAGCTTTCCCCTACCAATGAGCCACCGACTGTTCGAATGGATTCAACATCCATTCGAGAGTCAGTAGTGCCAAAGAAACAGTCGACCTCTACCCCTCCGATCCAACCTCGGGCATTGTCGGTGCCCGAGATATTGCCAGCTCGATAGGTGCCGCTCAAGGCTCGACAGCATCCACACCAGCATCCATTTCTTCGATGGTTGGCATGGCTCTCGCTGACATATCTCCAGCTAGCACTAGAATTGATATGTCTTGAGTTGAGGTCGGGACTACCAATGCAATGACCGCTTCTCTAACTGTGCAAGATTTTTTAACCAATGGAACATCAATTGGATTGGGTATGATGATGAAATATCGATCGAAAGTACCTCTGCTACTGCTGGAACATTGGCTTTCTATTTCTTGGATGCTCTCGACGACCCTTTGCTAATAGCCAACTTTTGCTTCCTCATAAGTCGGCAGATATCAACCGTCGAAAGAGTCAACAATGGATGCATAGCTGAGAACAAGAATAAAGTCAATCAAATGAAGATTAGTCAAAAAAAAAGAAAATACATTTGATATGTCAGACTATACGAGCATTCGGTGCTGTACCAAGTCTGGCATCATATAGAGCATGATCAGTTATCAGATCCCTCTGCTTCGGAACCTCCATATCCTTCAGCTTCAGAAAATCATCCCGATTAGTCGGGTCCACCCGATTATTATCATTCGGGTTGGTGTTTGGAGTCTCCTAAATAATTGAAAAATCCCAAGGAAGAGTGGAGGATACAAAGAAGAATTGAATCTTCCAATCGTGAATGGACGGACGATAGAAGACTAGAAATGAAAGAAAGCCCCTTCCTCGAGGCAAACATCCACCAACCATCGACTTTTGGATGGGGATGGAGAGTAAAGAAAGAACAAAATAATGAAAGATGAGGAATAGTTGGGATTATGCGACAAAGAAGAGCAAGAAAAACTAAAATCTGAATCGAATTTGGTGCAAGTTGCACCGAACAAACTTGATAATAGTCCAGGATGTTTCAAACGAACTCCGATTTTGGAAATTGAAGACTCGACCTAAGATTTTCTACATAGAATGCCACTTAACCAGTCGATGGAGAAGATACTCGACCTTCCGGATCAGGAGAGAAAAACTGAAACTGCTCCAAAATCTGATATTATTCCTGGAGCCGACTAACAACAGAATCCGACAGTGAAGAAATCTCCACTACTGGACTGACAAAGAAAATAGTCGCCAAACCAAATGGCCGGCTACCGCCACCTACAGATCTACCCCTACTGCTACTAGCCATTACAGAATCTATCGAAAATCCTAAAAAAAAAAGAAACAAAGAAAAAGGAAGAACAAGGAACCTAACCTAGAGAACTAGAAGAAAACTCGAAAAATGGAGGGAACAAAAGGACTCAGAACTCCAAAGCGCCAGCGAAGGAATAGGCCACAGTAAAAACTCAAAGAAAGTAATAGCGATCCTATATATAAGAGCCATCAAAGGCCAAGATTGTTTTGGTAAAACTAAGAGGCTACCTAGATTTCTACCACCTGGCAAAATCTGGACCCCTTGATGTTCAGACTCTTTGATGCACCTCCATTCAAACTACGCCACGATGCCATGATCCATGAGAATGGCTAACAATTAATAGCAACATAACATGTGGCATCATCAGGTTGAGCCAAAATCAAATCAAACATATTGTCAAGCTGTTAGATCACCTTTCTAGCCAATCATGCTAATGATGATAGCATGATCATCGAAATGACAAGATGACGAAACCTTTCTTGCTAAACGTACTAATAATTGCATACAAATAACCAGATGTCCCCTCCTCAATCTACAAGGCAACCATTAATGCCGAAAGAAGAACAACTGCCAAATCTAAGCTCGAGGTAATTAATGAAAACTCTCATCATTCAAAATGCGGGTCCATTTGGCAAGCCACTTGTCACCGCCTTTTTGAATTCAAGAGTGGGGGGCAACTATTGGATATATTGACTTGATAGACCGATTTGGCATCCAAACAACAAACTATAGTCGGCTTCATCGACTAACAATCAACATTACTGACAAAGCGACGAACAGGCTTACCAACTAATGACAAGCCATGATAAATCGATCAAATCCTTGAACGACCGACTCTAAGTCAAACTACCAACCTACCGATTGATAGATCGACGATCAGGTCCTTCCAGCTAACTATCGATCAGCTCTTTTCAATCGACCAATGATTGATCATCGGCTCTCAACCATCACTTGCTCGATGGAAAATTGACAACTTCCGATCAACATTCTAATGGACAAACATCGATTGATCCAATTGCTAGTCAAATGCTGACATATGATTGGTATAATCGACATATTATCGGCATAGTCTGCATTCTCGATGCAGAACACGCGTAATGGCTCCTCCATGACATATAATGAGCATTAACTGCTCACTTAATGTTAGAATAAGTGGGATCCCATGACTTTCAACCATTATAGATGGTTACTACTACGTTCCCCTATAAAAGAGAGGTAAACCAAGTGCTTTGGTAAGGACAGGCTGGGCTAAAACTTTGCTTATCTTAATTCAGATTATCCTGCTTACAATCCTTCTCTAACTTAAGCATCAGAGGGTCTCCACTAGAAATAATTCAGTTCAAGTGAACTTCCTTTTCAGGTGTCGTTCTCTAGCAACAGACGCGACAAAGGATTGGCAGCAATAGAACCCATTAGTTTAGATTTCTCTAATTTGTTAACCCTATCTTCCGCTATATGACCTAGCCTTAGATGCAATAGATACTTATCATTTAGACTATCCCTAGGTCACTTTGGCATTCATATTTTGCTCGATATTAAATACAAAAACATTAATATGAACTAATAGACAATTAAGAAACCACTTATAATTTTATTTTTTTATAAAGAATAGTATAGTGGTCCTTAAGAAAGCTAATTACATAACCTTTTTATGTTAAACAAAAAATAGAAATCAAATTTTTGCTTGCTGCATGCACATAAAAATAGTTCCTAAGTGTTAAATCTAATCCTAACGGTAGTCAAAGAGGGTAGGTTCCCACGACCACCGCAGTAACTCTTGCTTTGTTTTCAATACATTGGATCATCTCACCATCCCTCAATCTCTTGCTCTCCTCAAGATCCTACATGGAAGTGCATAAGTGAGCACTAGAACCAGAGTCAAGCACCCACTAAATGCAAAAGAAATCATTAGGTTAGATTCAATTAGGAGCATACCTCCAGAAGGACTTGCCTCCTTCTTGTTCTTTAGGCTGACCGGGTATAAAGGGCAGTTCCGCTTTCAATGGTCATCGATATTGCAATAGAAATACTTTTCTTTATCCGTGGCCTTCTTCTTCGGCTCTTCTTTCTTCTTCTTCCCATCTACAATTTTCTGCTTCTTCGCAGACTTCTTCTTCTTTTCAAAAGATTTTTTTTGAAGGAAGTCTGCTTCACAGTAAGAACTGAGCTCTTTGAACCTTTCAAAGAAAGCTCAGCAATAACCAACTTGTTCATTAATTCAACCAAGGTACATTACAATTTGTGCATATGGAAATTCATGATAAACTGCCCATATGCATTAGTCAAGGACTGCAAGATCACATTAATTTGTAGGTCCCTGTCCAACTTGACATCGAACTTTTCAAGCTCTTCTAGATTCTTGATCATCATCAAACATTGATCTTGCATCGACTGTCCATCACGCATTTGAGCCTTAAAAAGTTTTCTCATGACTTGATACTTAGCTGCACGACTCTCTTCACCAAACAATCCTTGTAGGTGAGCCCACATTTGGCGAGCAGTCTTGATGTCCTCATGTTGGTGCTAAAGCTCATTAGACATCAAACCCAACATGTAGTACCTAGCTTTATTATCTTCGTTCATCCATTTTTCCAAAGATGGTATCTGATCAGCGGATAGACGTGCTGGTAAGGTGGGGGGTTCTAATCCAATACATGAGTCAGCTTTTCAAAATCCTAAATAATTTTGAAGTTTTGGAGTCAATTCGTGTAATTAGGTCCGATCAGTTTGTGGGTATCTAGGATTCGGGCTAGTGGATTTGACATAGATATTTTTCTATAGGGAGTCAAAATTTTTAGTTATATTTTATAATTAAACTTAATTAATTTATTTAAAAATTTTATTTTTAAATAAATTAGGCTTCCACTATTTTCTTGGATCCCTACACTCCCTTGGTAGAGATGTGAAAATCTCCACGATCATTGATTTCTAATAGTTGGTACGGTCCCACCGACTAGCTCACCACCTCACCTAACAGTTATTGATGATGGATTAATCGATGGATGGACAACTCTTATCCAATGATTCTTTAATCAGGGTACACCCAAACCTGATCTTCAATTCATGAATCTCATCGTATCCAGAATATTGATCCACTTCTTAGTTAAGTCAGACCCACCATTTGCATGAATTAGATTTCTGATTAGATTCCTTACCATATCCAAAATATTAAGCCCAACCCATCCTCCAATCCATAGCATCCAATGCCTAATAGATATGGTTGCATCTTTCCAATACAATTGAGCCATTATAACTAGCCGAGAACAATCAACCCTAGGAAGGGCCCACACATCTATAATGGTAGAAGACTTGTGACTTAATATTTTCTTAGAAAGATTTGGTTTAGGTCTCTTAGACTTGACTTAACTTAGTCATAACAATTATGACTAACCTAGTGGCATGAGTTAGCTTGAATTGCTAGCCACCTCAAAATAGAACTAGATCAACACAAATGACCAGGTAAGTGAGATCGATGGAAGGGATATGCCATTAACTCAACAAGAATGCATTTAGATCGAGTAGCTCCCAATTAAAAATTAGTCGGTTGTATCTGCCAAACTTACCTTAGACACCAAATTATCAAATCAGAGCCGATTGGGTTAGCTTACAATCCGGGCTTGAATCATGGAGCCAAATTAGGTCTTAATTCGATTGGCCACATATGGCTGTGAGTTGACCTTGACCCAGACTTACAACTATTGGGCTGGTCAATTCTAGATACTCTTGATCCCACCTAACCAACTCTTAATTCGGTTTAATCAACTGCTTAACCTAATTGAGCTACCCATATCTGAACCCAATTTTATGAAGGTATCTTGGATCTAAAAATTTATAATTTTTAGGCCTAATTACTTTCATGATCTTAATTCTTAATTAAGTTTGGATTCATAAACAAAAACATACAAAAAATCCTAAGATTTCAGGATCTAGGATTTTGCAGAAAAGTAAATTTTTGATTTTTGATTAAGGATAAGCACCCCTACATGCCATAAGAGCACCCCATCGAATGGAAAGAGAGGGTCTTTAAACCCTTCTTACTTTTATGACCGGACGGACAAGTGGAATATCTTAATCAGAAATAATCAGTATTCGACAAAACTAACAGATGTATAACATATATCGCATATACAATTATAGATCTATTTATGCATACTTTGTATAGATCTCGTGTATTAATAATTAAATTATATATGCATGTTTTCATATCTGATATATCTCATATAATATCTCAAAAATAAAATTTTAATGATCTCATCAAATAAATTCTATTCTAGATAATACATAGAATAATTCTATAACTAGTCTAGACATGCATCTATTATATCTTATATGATAAATTTAAATCTTAATTTTCTATTTTTCAGCTATGATTATAACTTTTGTAACATCAAAAAATAAAAATAAAAATGATCTAAAAATATATTTTAATCATATCAAAAGAGAGAATATACTAGACTACACAGAATAATTCCACAATCTAGTCTAGTCATGCATCTCATACATCATTGATCTATAATTACAAAATTTTTAATTATCTAATTTTAGATTAGATCACATCTGATGTGACATCTAAAATCATTGATATCAAATTATAAAATAAAATTAATATTAGATCTAAAGTAGATATGAAGAACTACTAATGTAGCTTTGATACCAGTTGAAGAAAAATCAGCATTTTCCGCCATAGGATTATTCAGATTTGACTAGATCTGAAGCAGATTTTTCTCAAAAATTTTATTCGATCTGCTCAGATCTAAGATTTTTTTGATCTAATCCTAATGATCTAATATTAAAATTAATATTAAAATAAAATAAGAACATCAGATGTTACCTTTAGGATAAACCGCTTTTATCCTTTCGATGATCTGTGGAAGCTTGAGGTTCTAGATCTAACCATGCAAATGCTTAGCCTGAAGGAAAATCCTGATTTTCCGATCCAGGTTCGTTCAGATCTGATCAGATCAAGAAATATATTTCAAAAATTTTTCTCTTTGATTTGTATCAGATCTGGGATATTTCAGATTTGATTCTTATTATTTTAATAAATAAAATAAAATAAGGATAAATTAAATCAAATTTAATTTACCTAATTTGGGTAATCTAATTATCCGTTGATAATCCTGTATGCAGCGAAGGTTCTGGATCTAGCACGCAAGCGCTTGGCCTCTACCAATATCCACTTAGGTTGGATCTAAAGATCCTCTTCTTCTCTATCACATCTCCAAAAATCAGATCTGGATCTGATCTGGAGGATCTTCAAAACTCCTTTTGAAGATCAGCAGTCGTCCTTTGCAGCAGTGCAACCTTCTTGCTTTTGATCGCCTTTCTTTGATCTGGATCGCACCAACCAAGCTCCAAAACTATTTTGGACATGTGGAGAGGAGAGGGAGAAGAAGCTTTGGCATGGAGGAGGAGAGGAGAAAAGGCCTTGGGGCGTATGGAAACTCTTAGCCAATCTTTGAGTTGGGTACAGGGTCTTATTTATAGACTAACTGTGATCCAACTCCTCTTCTTCCCAACCAATCACAACCCTTTGTGAAATCAGATCTAAATCTGATTGGTGGGAATAGAGTCCCCTGGATTCCTCCTTAGAGGGTGCCTAAGACCAGTCAAAGTTGGTTCTTAGAAGAACTCTAATTGGAATCCAAAAAGGAGATGGAGTCCTTGTCCAACAAGGACTCCTAGGCGCCTCCAACTTGGGCACACGCCTAGGGTGGCATGCGCCCTCCTCCTTGCCAGGTTCTGGCAGGGGGACAGGCCCCCACCAGCTCTCCAATAGGTGCATGACATGTGGTCAAAAGTCAAAGTGTCAATGGTCAACATTTGACCAGTCAAAGGTAGACTTTTGACCAAAGTCAAAGAACAAGAAATGGCAGGTGACCAAAAATGGCAGGTAATGTCTTACAAAATAAGACAACCTTTTATGACTTGGACAACCTCCAGTCAGACCATATGAAGGCCTCTGATTGAGCACAAACTCCTTTGGCTCAGATAGGACAACTTATTTATGATAGCAAAAGAAGAACGTTAGGTTCAATCGAGTGCTAGCACGATTTCCTTGAACCTAATTGAATCTCATTCAGATCAATTGAACTAGATCAGTTCAATTGATGATCACCAGATTCAAACCCTTATTTGTGTGACCCAGTTAGGTTCAGTTCTGTATGGTAATGGGATATGTCATGATCTCTATCATCGACATCATCGAAACTCCTTTCGATGGATCAGAACTCTTCTGATTCGAACAGCTAGAATGATCGATCATCTAAATCATTCTAATTGCTCCCAAAATCCACCAGTGACACCTAGCAGTATATGGTGGCAACCCATCAGAGCTGAATGCGAACCTCTTGGTGCAGCTACCTGTGTGATTCAGTTCTTCTATCTTGAGCCCCGATCAGATTAGGGTTAAGGTGAACTCGTCAAACCCTAGTCTCTGTCATATGATGTAATCATTCGATTCGAGTCCGATGTGAAAATCTAAATAGAAACTCTTTCTATTATTTCACTCTACCATGGCCATGGATTTCTGGACTTGATTCTCATGATCATCATAGGGCTACTCCTCTACCACCGAGGTAGATAGATTCCATCTTGATGCCATCCAGTTCCTACAATGAACATGCTATAGCCAACATACACCTCAGGGTTCCATATGGCTAGGAGATCGAGTAATGGTGTAGTCAAACTATAACACCCTCAAGGTGAACTACCGATGCACCTCAGGTCAAAGAACCAGACACACTACTGCAGCATCGAGTCAGTCATTGACGAGAAGGTAGACTCCCTAATGACTACTCGAGGTGGTCACGCTCAGTGCCCTCGTTCTCTAACGAGTACCTGTACTCTCGCTCCGGTGTCTCCACACCGTAGACTCAAGACTCATCTACTAAAGAGAAGCGATTGTACACCAACCTTCCGGATCAATCACCATCCTCGTGATGATCCTATGGTCGGGAGCAATTTATGAGTTAATAATGATTATTCATGTCTTAAATTTTCAACTCTTGAAAATATGAATTATCATTACCATTAACTCAAAGGATGTATCACAGACACTAAATACACATATGTGATAGAAAATAATCCATTTTATTCATATTAGTCAAAATTATAATTTTGCCCCTAGAAGTGTATTACAAGTGTCAGCCAATTCTGGCTTCTAGGGCACATATATCTAACAATCTCCCACTTGTCCTAAAGCCAATTGGCTACAAGTCTAAGTCCCATCTTCTCAAGGTGGGCTTCGAACTTCTGCTGGCCCAACGGCTTTGTAAGTGGGTCTGCCACATTATCTGTGGAGTTGACTCTCTTGACCTCGACATAACCCTTCTCGAGGTAATCATGGATGAGGTGGTATCACCGTTTGCTTGAAACTCTTCCAGCTGACAGCACCACCATTGCACACAAACAGACTGCCAGATGTCGACTTTCGATCATCTATATCGGACATGAAATCCGAGTCTGTGTATCCCTAGACTTGGAGTTCTCCATTACCAAAGACCAACATCATATCCTTAGTTCTTCTCAAGTACTTAAGGATACATTTCACAGAAGTCCAGTGTTCTTCACCTGGATTTGACTGATATCTGCTTGTGACACTCACAGCATGGGCTATATCAGGTCGTGTACATAGCATGGCATACATGAGGCTCCCTATTGCAGAAGCATAAGGGATCTTGCTCATGCGTTCTATTTCCTCAGGTGTGCTGGGGCACATCTTCTTGGAAAGATGAATACCATGTCTGAAGGGTATTAATCCCCTCTTAGAGTTTTCCATACTAAACCTCTTTAGTACTTTCCTCTATGTACATCTTCTGTGAAAGTCCTAGCATCCTATTCGGTCTATCCCTATAGACCTTAATTCCTAGAATAAAGGATGCTTCACCTAGGTCTTTCATGGAGAATTCCTTGGACAACCACATTTTGACTGTCGTCAACATGGGAATATCATTCCCAATAAGGAGGATGTCATCCACGTACAATACGAGGAAGACAACAGCGCTCCCACTGACCTTTTTGAAAACACACGGTTCCTCTTCATTTTTGATGAAACCAAATATTTTGATCACATCATTGAAAACGAGTGTTCCAGCTTCGAGATGCTTGCTTAAGTCCATATATGGACCTTTACAGCTTGCAAACCTTGTGATCAGTATCACTGGATGTGAAACCTAGCGGCTGTTCCATATAGATATCTTCCTCAAGATATCCATTTAAGAATGCCGTTTTTACGTCCATTTGCCATATTTCATAATCGAAATAGGCTGCAACGGCAAGCAATGTGCGGATGGATTTTAGCATAGCCACTGGGAAAAAAGGTATCCTGATAGTCAATGCCTTCGCATTGACTATAATCTTTTGCCACTAGTCTAGCCTTGAATGTCTCCACATTCTCATCTGCACCAATCTTTCTCTTGAAGATCCATTTACACCCAATAGGTACTATACCTTCTGATGGATCTACCAAGGTCCAGACTTGATTTGAGTGCATCGAGTCAATTTCTGACTGTATTGCCTCTAGCCATTTCTCGAAGTCGATATCTGATATCGCCTTGTTGTAGGTTTTGGGATCATCACCATGAGCACCATTACCTACGAGGAACATTTTCTCTACTTCCTCTGAAATAATACCTAAGTATCTCTCAGGGGGATGGGAAACTCTTTTCGATCTACGAGGTGGAGGAGGTAGTGTTCTTATTGGCTCAACCTAATTTGGTTCCAATTGGTCCTTAGCTCATTCCACTTGTGAGACTTTCTCATCAAGCTTGATCTGTTTTGCAATGCCGCTGTCTTGAATAAACTATTTTTCAAGAGAAATAGTATGTCGACTCACAATCACATTATGGTCTTCTAGAATGTAGAAATAGTATCCTAATGACTCTTTAGGATATCCTATGAATCGAGCTCTAAAGAACCTAAACTCTAACTTGTCCGCTTGTTATCTTTTGACATGAGCTGGACAACCCCAAATTCTGAGATGACTCAGACTTGATTTCTTACCGTGCCATATCTCATACGGTGTGGTAGGAATGGTTTTAGAGGGAACCCTATTCAGTAGATAAATCAAAGTTAACAATGAGTGTCTCCAAAGGAAATCAGGAAGGTCTGTGAAGCTCATCATGGATCGAACCATATCCAATAGAGTCCGATTTCTCCATTCTAAAATCCCATTGAGTTGAGGTGTTCCTGGTGGAGTCCATTGAGAGACTATGCCATTTTCCTTTAGATAGTCTAGAAATTCTCGGCTAAGGTATTCACCTTCTCAATCTGATCGAAGAACCTTAATGGATTTTTTAGTTTGTTTTTCTACTTCATGTCTGAATTTTTTGAACTTTTCAAAAGCTTCAAACTTGTATCTCATAAGATACACATACCCATATCTAGACAGATCATCGGTAAAGGTAATGAAGTAGACAAAATTGCCTCTAGTCGGCACATCAAATGGGCCGCACACATTAGTATGTACTAGGACAAGGAGATCTGTGGCCCTCTCCCCATATCCAACAAAAGGGAGTTTAGTCATTTTGCCTTCAAGACAAGATCCACAAGTTGGATATGACTCGAACGTCAACGGACTCAATAGCCCATTTTTTCCAATTTGTTGATCCTATCTTCTGCTATATGACCTAATCTCAACTACCATAGATATCTATCGTTTGGACTATCCCTAGGTCGTTTGTCATTCACGTTTTGCTCGATAGTTAGAAGAGGTACATCAATATGTAGCTGATAAAGACCATTAATAAGGAAACCATTTACAATTTTATTTCTTTCATAAAGAATGTTACAATGGTCCTTAAAGAAGGTGATCACATAACCTTCTTATGCTAAGCATGAAACAGAAATCAAATTCCTGCTAGCTGTAGGCACAAAATAACAGTCTTTCAAAACTAAGTCTAAACCAGATGGTAATCAAAGAGGGTATGTTTTCATGGCTACTGCAGCAACTCTTGCTCCATTATCAATGCGTAGGATCATGTCTCCATCCCTCAGCCTCCTGATATCCTCAAGACCCTGCATGGAAGTGCACAGATGAGCACTAGAACCAGAGTCAAGCACCCAACTGGATGCAGAAGAAACCGTAAGGTTAGACTCAATAACGAGCATACCTCCAGAAGGACCTTCCTTCTTGTTCTTCAGGATGGCCAGGTAAGTAGGGCAGTTCCGCTTCCAATGGCCGTCGCTGTTGCAATGGAAATACTTTTCTTTGACATCGATCTTCTTCTTCGACTCTGCCTTCTTCTTCTTTGATCCTTCCATCTTTTGCTTTTTCACAGACTTCTTTTTCTTTCCATAAGACTTTCTTTTAGAAGAAGTCCGTTCCATAGCAAGAACTGAGCCTTTAGAACCTTTCATAGAAAGCTCAGCGGTAACCAGCATATTCATTAATTTGGCCAAGGAATTCTGAAGTTTATGCATGTGGTAATTCATGATGAATTGCCCATATGCATCAGTCAAGGATTGCAGAATAATATCATTCTGCAGGTCCAAGTCTAACTTCACACCGAGCATCTCAAGCTCTTCCATGTCCTTGATCATTGTCAGATAGTGATCTTGGACTGACTGCCCATCACACATCTTAGCCTTAAAAAGTCATTTCGTGACTTGATATTTGGCTGCACGGCTCTGTTCACCAAACATCTCCTGCAGGTGAGCCAACATTTGGCGAGCAGTTCCGATATCCTCATGTTGGCGCTGGAGCTCATCAGACATCGAGCCCAACATGTAATATCTGGCCTTATTGTCTTCATCTATCCATTTCTCCAGAGATGCTCTCTGTTCAATAGATGGACGGGCTGGTAAGGTGGGAGGGTCCTAGTCCAGTACATGGGTTAACTTCTCGAAATCCAAAACTATTTTGTAGTTCCTGAGCCAATCTTTATAATTGGGTCCAGTCAGTCTATGTGTGTCTAGGATACATGCCAATGGGTTGGACGTAGACATTTTCTTGTAGAGAGTCAAAGATTCTAGTTAGATACTATAATTTTGACTTGACCAATTTGTTTAGAGATTTTATTTTTAAACAAATTAGCTTCCACTATTTTCTCGGATCCCTACACTTCCTCTGTAGAGATGTAAAAATCTCCACGATTAATGATTTCTAGTGGGTGGTGCGGTCTCACCAACTGACTCATCACCTCACCTAACAGTTATTGGTAATGGGTTAGCCAATGAGTGAATAACTCTTGTTCAATGATTCTCTAATCATGGTGCACCCAAACTTGGTCTCTAATTCATGAATCTCACCGTATCCGAAATATTGATCCACTCCTTAGTTAAGTCAGACCCACCATTTGCATAGACTGGGTTCCTAATTGAGTCTCTCACCGTATCCAAAATATTGAGCCCAACTCATCCTCCAGCCCATAGCATCCAATGCCTAATAGACATGGTTGCATCTTCCCGATGCAACTGAGCCACTGTATCCAACCGAGAACAATCAACCCTGGGAAGGGCCCGCACATCTACAATGGTGGAAGACCTCAGACTTAATCTTTTCTTAGGGAGAATTGGTTCAGGTCTTATTAAACTAGACTTGTCATAGTCATAACAATTATGACTAACCTAGTGGCATGGGTTAGCTCAGATTATTGACCACCTCAGATCAGAACTATGTCAACAGATATGGCCAAGTAAGTGAGACCGGTGGAAGAAATATGCCATTAACTCGTACAAGAATGCATTCAGGTCGAGTAGCTTCCAATTAAAAACCAATCGATCGTATGTGCCAAACTTACCTTAGACACCAAATTGTTGAGCCAGAACCAATTGGATTTTTCTACAATCCAGACTCTAACCTCTGAGCCTAATTAGGTCTTGCTTGATCGTGACTCGATCTTGACCCAGACTTAATCCTATTAGGCTGGTCAATTTAAGCATTGTTGATCCCATCTAACCAACTCTTGATTCGATTTGATCAATCGCTTAGACCTAATTGAGCTACCCAAGCCCAAACTCAGTATTATGAATATGTCTTAGATCTAAAATTCTCAATTTTAGACCTAATTAATATTTCATAAACTTAATTCTTAATTAAGTAGGGTTCATAAATAAAATATGCACAATAAATCCTTGAGTTTCAGGATCTAGGATTTTACAGAAAGTAAGTTTTAGATTTCTGATTAAAGACGAACATACAGCACCCCTACACATCATAAGAACATCCCATCGAATGGGAAGAGAGGGCCTTTAAACCCTTCTTCGTTCTTATGACCGGACGGCCAAGAGGAATGCCTTAATTAGGAACATTCAATACTACAAAACAGTTTTAGATCTATATCATATATCTCATATATAAATCAGATCTAATTATGGCATATTTTGCATACATCTCATGTATCGAATCATGCATATTTTTAAATCTAAATTATCTCATAATAATCTAAAAAATTAGATTTAAATTAATCTAATCAAAATAAATTCTAATCTAGATAATTATGTAGAACTATTCTACAACTAGTCTAGACATGCATCAATCATATCTCATATGATGTTTAAAATTAAATAATTTTTATTTACTATTTCTTAGATATTATTATAATACTTATAATATCAAAAAATAGTAAATAAAAGGATCTAAAATATGATTTAATCAAATTAAATCAAAAACATGCAAGACTATTCTATAGAACTATTCTATTCTAGAACTAGTCATGCATATCTTCTAATCTTAGATCCAAATTACTTAATTTTAATTTTTTCTAATTTTAGATCTGATCACATCTCATGTGACATTTGAAATCAATTATTTTCTAATTAAAATAAATTTAAAATCAGATCTAAACATTTTTAGAACCATGGCTCTGATACCAGTTGAAGGAAAATCCTGATTTCGCGGTCCAGGTTCATTCAGATCTAATTAGATCAAGAGATATATTTCAAAAAAATTTTTCTTTGATCTATATTAGATTTAGAATATTTTAGATTTGATTCTTATTATTTTAATAAATAAAATAAAATAAGGATAAATTAAATCAAATTTAATTTACCTGATTTGGGTAATCTAATTATCCATTGATGATCCTGTATGCAGCGGAAGGTTCTGGATCTAGCCATGCAAGCACCTAGCCTCTACCGATATCTACTCAGGCTGGATCTGGAGATCCTCTTCTTCTCTATCACATCTCCAAAAATTAGATCTGGATCTGATCTGGAGGATCTTCAAAACTTCTTTTAAAGATCAACAGTCGTCCTTTACAGCAGTGCAGCCTTCTTGCTTTTGATCGCCTTTCTTTGATCTGGATCGCGCAAACCAAGCTCCAAAACTATTTTGGATGTAGAGAGGAGAGGAAGAAGAAGCTTTGGCATGGAGGAGGAGAGGAGAAAAGGCCTTTGGACATATGGACACTCTTAGCCTCTTTGAGTTGGGTACAGGGTCTTATTTATAGACTAACTGTGATCCAACTCCTCTTCTTCCCAACCAATCACAACCCTTTGTGAAATCAAATCTAAATTTGATTGGTGGGAATAGAGTCCCCTGGATTCCTCCTTAGAGGGCGCCTAAGACCAATCAAAGTTGGTTCTTAGAAGAACTCTAATTGGAATCCAAAAAGGAGATGGAGTCCTTGTCCAACAAGGACTCCTAGGCGCCTCCAGCTTGGGTAAATGCCTAGGGTGGCAGCCCTCCTCCTTGCCAGGTTCTGGTAGGGGGACAGGCCCCCACCAGCTCTCCAATAGGTGTGTGACATGTGGTCAAAAGTCAAAGTGTCAATGGTCAACGTTTGACCAGTCAAAGATAGACTTTTGACCAAAGTCAAAGAACAAGAAATGGCAGGTGACCAAAAATGACAGGTAATGTCTTACAAAATAAGACAACCTTTTCTGACTTGGACAACCTCCAGTCAGACCATATGAAGGCCTCTAATTAAGCACAAACTCTTTTGGCTCAGACAGGACAACTTATTTATGATAGTAAAAGAAGAACGTTAGGTTCAATCGAGTGCTAGCATGATTTTTTTGAACCTAATTGAATCTCATTCAGATCAATTGAACTAGATCAGTTCAATTGATGATCACTAGATTCAAACCCTTATTTGTGTGACCCAATTAGGTTCAGTTCTGTATGGTAATGGGATATGTCATGATCTCTATCATCGACATCATCGAAACTCCTTTCGATGGATCAGAACTCTTCTAATTCGAACAGCTAGAATGATCGATCATCTAAATCATTCTAATTGCTTCCCAAAATCCACCAGTGACACCTAGCAGTATATGGTGGCAACCCATCAGAGCTGAATGTGAACCTCTTGGTGCAGCTACCTGTGTGATTCAGTTCTTCTATCTTGAGCCTCGATCAGATTAGGGTTAAGGTAAACTCGTCAAACCCTAGTCTCTGTCATATGATGTAATCATTCGATTCGAGTCCGATGTGAAAATCTAAATAGAAACTCTTTCTATTATTTCACTCTACCATGGCCATGGATTTCAGGACTTTGATTCTCATGATCATCATAGGGCTGCTCCTCTACCACCGAGGTAGATAGATTCCATCTTGATGCCATCCAGTTCCTATAATGAACATGCTATAGCCAACATACACCTCAGGATTCCATATGGCTAGGAGACCGAGTAATGGTGTAGTCAAACTATAACACCCTCAAGGTGAACTTGCCGATGCACCTCAGGTCAAAGAATCAGACACACTACTGCAGCATCGAGTCAGTCATTGACGAGAAGGTAGACTCCCTAATGACTACTCGAGGTGGTCACGCTCAGTGCCCTCATTCTCTAATGAGTACCTGTACTCTCACTCCGGTGTCTCCACACCGTAGACTCAAGACTCATCTACTAAAGAGAAGCGATTGTACACCAACCTTCCGGATCAATCACCATCCTCGTGATGATCCTATGGTCAGGAGCAATTTATGAGTTAATAATGATTATTCATGTCTTAAATTTTCAACTCTTAAAAATATGAATTATCATTACCATTAACTCAAAGGATGTATCACAGACACTAAATACACATATATGATAGAAAATAACCCATTTTATTCTTATTAGTCAAAATTATAATTTTGCCCCTAGAAGTGTATTACAAGTGTCAGCCAATTCTGGCTTCTAGGGCACATATATCTAACATAGCCTCTATCGAAGTCCACTCGGGCTAGATCTGGATGTACTCTCTTTTTAGATTTGATCTCTAAAAATTAGATCTGGATCTGATTTGTAGAGCCTTCAAAAATGAAGTTGAAGGTAGCATGCTCGTCTCATGAATACATCGTCTCTTTCTCTTGAAACATTGCATCAACTGCTTGGATCTTCTTTGCTGAAATTTGGCCCAACCTTTGGGTGTGGAGAAGAGGGAGAGGAGGAGGAAGAAGGGGTGTGGTGATAGAGGGGGCAACAACTATTTGATCTGGTGGAATTCCAAACTTTCAACCCTAGGTGTAGGAGGTGTTTAAATAGACCTCCATGTGCCATGCAGTGCCATGCAGCCTGAATGAATCACATTCGTTGATTTATTCAGATCTTAATCTAATTGGCTGAGTAATGTCATCTGATCCAATCAGATTATAGACCCCAAAAATCCCTCAAAAGTTGTGCCATAGATGGATAAACACAAAAGGATGGGTGCCTCTGGTATTTGATCCTATCAAAACCCTAGAGTCCCATGATCATAGGACTCTCTCCTTTGTGCACACACCCTATAGGGGCCAACCCCTCCTCAAATTCTCCATAAGAAACCATTGGGATGTGTGCCCTAGATAAAATATAGGGGGTGCATGCCTCCTCTCTTTCCTTTCCTGCATATGGGTCAATGTTTGACCCTATGTCTTATCAGCGATAGGAATTGGCAGGTGGCGATAGGAATTAGCAGGTTGTGCCTTATTTCCATCTAATGGATTAAGACCATCCTTTTTCGATCTGGACAAGCTTCAGTCAAACAAGGACAAACCCATATAGGATTTCTAAGTGAGCTCAAACCAATTTGGCTCAGCCGAGACGATCCAAAAAGACTACAGAAGGAGAAATTTAGGCTCAATCATGTGCTAGCATGATTTTCTTGAACCTAATTGGATCTAATCCAAATCAATTGAATTGGATTAGTCCAATTGATCACATCCAGATCTAAACCCTTATATATGTGATCCAATTAGGTTCAATTTCATATGGTAATGAGATATGTTGTGATCTCCATCATCGACATCATCAAAATAACTTTCTATGGACCAAAACTTTTTTGATTCACGCATTTAGAATGATCGATAATCAAGATCATTCTAATTGCTTTCAAAATCCATCAGTGACACCTAACAGTATATGGTGGCAACCCATCAGAATTGAAAGCAAACCTCTCGATACAACTATTTATGTGAATAGATTCTTCTATCTTGAGCCCCGACAGGATTAGGGTTAAGGTGAACTCGTCAAACCTAACACCTGTCATATGATTGAATCATTCGATTCGAGTTCGATGTGAAATCCTAATAGAAAACTCTTTTCTATTATATCACACTGCCATGGCCATGGGCTTAAGGACTCCATCTCATGATCATCATAAGACTACTTCTCTACTACCGAGGTTGATAGATCCTATCTTGATACGATCCAGTTCTTATAATAAATATGCTATAGCCAACATACATCTCGAAATTTCGAATGGCAAGGAGACTGAGTTATGGTGTAGTCAAACTATAACATATGATGAACTGTCGATGCATCATAAGTCAAAGAACCTGACATACATAACTGTAGCATCAAGCTTGTCATCGATAAGAAGATAGACTTTTTTTATGACTGCTCGAGGTGGTCACACTCAGTACCCTCATTCTCTAATGAGTACCTACTTTGGTATCTCCACACCATAGACTTAAGACTTATCTATCCTAAGAAAGTGATCATACACTGATCTTTCGAATCGATCATCATTCTCATGATGATCCTACGATCGGAAGCAGTTTATGAGTTAATTATAAAAATTCATATCTTAAATTTTTAACTTTTGAAAAATAAATTATCATTACCATTAACTCAAAGGATATCACAAACACTCTATACATAATGTGATAGAATAAAATAACCATTTATTAATTTTTAAGTAAAAATTATAAAATTATCCTTAGAAGTGTATCACAAGTATCAGCCAATCTGGCTTCTAGGGCACATATCTAACATAATGGTATATCTAAAAGGAGAAATCAAGCCTTATTGGACATAGTTCGATCCATGATGGGCTTTGTGAGTTTGTCAATTTCATTCTAGAGTTATGCACTAGAAACTATTTATTTTGTTTTAAACAATGTTTTGAGTAAGTCTGTTGCAAAGACTCCATATGAGATATGGACTAGGCATAGGTCGACACTCTCTCACCTTAGTATTTGGGGATGTTCGGCTTATGTCAAATGTTTATAGCCAGAAAGGTTTGGATCTAGGTCTGATAAATGCTTATTTATAAGATACCTCAAGGAAACTAGGGGTTATTATTTCTACCTTGCTAAAGAACAAAAAGTGATCGTCAGCAATAGGGTAGTCTTTTTTAAAAAAAAAAGTTTCTTAGAAAAATAGTTATTGCCTCTAATATTAAATTTAGTAAAATTTGATAGGTGGAAGAACCGACACACTCTCATGAACCTGTAGATCTAGGTTTGATAAGATCAAACCCAGAGCCCATTGAAGAGGCATCCTTAAGAAGATCCGATAAAGTACCACATCAATCGGACAAAAATTATGATTTCTTGGTTGGGGATGGTGATCCTATTGAACTCGATGAGAACGATAAGGATCTGATCACCTATATGGATGTCATGCAGAAGATCAACTCCGATAAGTAGCTAGAAGCCATGAAGTCTGAAATGGAGTCCATGAAGATCAACTGTATATGGACACTGATGGATCCACCTAAAATGATATAATTCATTGTGTATAAGTGGATTTTCAAAAGAAAAAGATGTGCAGATAGGAAGGTGGAGACCTATAAAGCCCATCTAGTTGGCAAGAAATATCGTCAGTATTATGCTATTGACTATGACGAAATATTTTTTCCAATGGCAATGCTCAAGTCCATTTGGATTATGCTTGTGATAGTAGTATACATGGACTATGAAATCTAGCAAATAGATGTGAAGACAGCTTTTCTAAATGGAGAGCTGGATGAAGAGGTGTATATGATATGGCTTGAGGGATTCACATCCACAGATGAGTCCAAGGTATGCAAGCTTTAGAAATCCATTTATGGATTGAAGTAGGCATCATGGAGTTAGAACATACGTTTTGATAAAGTGATTAGAACATATGGCTTTGTTAAGAATGGAGAAGAACCCTGCATGTACAAATGGGCTAATGGTTCTATAGTTGATTTCTTATACTGTATGTGGATGATATTCTCTTAATCGAGAATGACATTCCTATATTATAGAGAATAAAGGTTTGGCTATCGTCTCAGTTTTTCATAAAGAACTTGGGAGAAACTTTCTAGATCTTGGGGATAAAGATCTATAGAGATAGATCTAAAAAATTGCTTGGGTTGTCCCAATCCACGTACATCGATACCATGCTAAAGTAGTTTAGCATGGCAAATTCCAAGAAAGGCTATCTTTCGATAGGCCATAAAATTTTTCTCTCGAAGAAAGATTGTCCGATAACTCCTCAAGAGAGAGAGCGTATGAGCAGAATACCATATACTTCGAAAGTGGGTTCTAAATATACACACCATGATATGTACGAGACTGAATGTGACATACTCACTAGGGATAGTGAGTAGGTACTAGTCTGATCTGGATAAGAATCACTGAAAGGTTATAAAGACAATCCTGAAATATTTGAGAAATACCAAGGATTAGTGGCTCATCTATGGAGATGCTGACTTGAAACTTATGGAATATACTGATTTTAGTTTTCAGTCAGATCATGATGATAGCAAGAGTGTATTAAATTATGTATTTACTCTGAACAAAGGAGCGGTCTGCTGGAAGAGTTCCCAGCAGCACACTATCAACAATTCTATATGCAAGGCGGAGTATGTTGTGACATCCGATGCTGCAAAGAAAGCTGTATGACTGCAAAAGTTCATCGACAAGCTGAGAGTGGCATCCTTCTTGGATGGTCTAGTTCTATTTTATTGTGATAACACTGGAGACATAGCTTAAGCGAAGGAGCTAAAGGCACATCAGCGCACCAAGCATATTCTGCGTCGCTACGATCTTGTATGAGAGATCGTGGAACGAGGTGATGTCAATCTTCAGAAGATCTATGGAAAAGAGAATGTGGCTGACCCATTTACTAAAGCTCTCTAAATCAAAAAGTTCAACAATCATAAATGAAAGATAGGTATACGATACTATTCTGAATGGCTTTAGTCTAAGTGGGAGTTGGTGAAAATTGTATCCTAAAGCCAATCATCTAGATCATAAAAGGTTGAGGTCAATATAGTTTATACTTGAATTATAGATGAATAAAATTATTATTCTAACTTTTCATCTTATTTTTACATCTTTTTGTAATGAATTCTCCTATGATGAAGTCCTTAAGACTATTTAGACTCGACAAAGGAGAATTTATCATTTAGTCCTTAAACCTATTCACGACCAAATGATACGTTGTTATCCAAGACGACAACATTATCAAGTGTAGGTCGTTCGTGCCATATTTATTAATTATCCTCTTAACCAAGGAGTATGGAGATATTGGTATGGCATGTAGGTGAAGTGTAGGAGTACATTTCACTGAATGTGATCCAACTATGAAGCTCTCTGCTATCAAGAGTTGCTCACAAAGAATATGGGTATAAGTGTCCCTTAGACCTGAGATCAAGTACTTATTTAGTCGGTGCATGAGTCAAAATAGAACTGATCCCTCCAAATATTGGAGCAAATGTATCACTGTATTTTAATTTAGCAAAACCTTGGTCGGGATAGTCCATAAGATGGATGTTGAAATTTTAAAATATAATGTGGATGATTTTTAGGGTTGACAATTAAACTCTAGATCATCCTTTGAGCATTGAAGACAAAATGATGAATTATATGATAACCATATGCCATAGGTTCGTCAATGTTGCATTGCAACTATTTGATCTATCCAGACATCGAGTATCATTGCTATATGGTCACATCGATTGGTACAAAAAATTGGTTCTTATACTCCCAACTTAGAATTCGAACCTATAGGGTCACATACAATAGGAGTCCCTATCTGATCTGATGGCTGATCAAGAGTTCTAATGGTCTAAGACTCTATGATCAATAGTCCCACTAAATTGGGACTATATGATCAGGAGTCCCACTGGTCTGGGACTTTATGGTCAAGGTCCCACTAGACTGGGACTCTATGACCAAGAGTTTCACTAGATTGGGACTCCGAGTGCCACTTGTCTAGTGCTCTATGATCTAGATTTCCATTGATCTGTGACTCTATGATCGTGAGTTTTATGTGTTAGGGATACTAGGTTCAAGAGTCACAATGGTTTGGGACTCTTCAAGAGTTTCATATTGATGGGACTCTATTGCCCAGACACCCACTTGATTGAAACTTTGTATTTATTAAAGAATTATTAGCAATTTAATTATTGATTAGCTTAATTTGATTGAGTGATGATGATTTGATCAAATCTGATTGAATTTGATTCGATTGGATTTGACTCGATTAAGTCATGAGATGACCTAATCGCTAAGAGAGATTCGATCCTAATTTGGTAATGACTTAATCACTAAGAGCCTCATGACCTAATCGCTAAGGGAGATTCGATCCTAATTTGGTAATGACCTAATCACTAAGAGAGATTTAACCCAGATTTGATCAAGACTTGAACTTATTAATTTTTAATTTGATTAAGATTTAATTGGATTGGATTAAGCCTAATTTGATTAGGTTTGACCTAGTCTAATTGGGTCTGGATAATTGGTTTGGTTGAAATCAATTTGGATCAAGTCAAATGAAGTTTGAATTTTAAAAGCCTTCTCCCTACACCTTGACCACTTTGACCCACGCCCTTTGTCCACACAAGTTTTGAAGTTGCATGAGTTTTTTCCATGCTAGAATAGAGTGTGCACCTCCTCTCCATTCTCCCTTTGACTTGGTCCATGATAGAAAACATGCAGGATTTCATGCATAGTTTTCAAAACTTTTTCAAAATGTAAAGCAGCGAAAGACATAGATTAAACTATTTAATCTACAACATGCATGTAATCAAATTACAAAATCCTACATCAAGGATCTATAACATGTTATGATGTAAATATAAATCTGAAATTAAATTAATCATGAGTGGTATTGATCACATCAATACTTAGATCTAGAATAATTCTAGATCTAATCCTAGATCACATCTAGGTCACCAAGAGATCAGATATCTTATCTTTGCATGGGTCGAGAATTCTACGATTGAATCTATTGTTGCCTTTGGAGCCGCACGAGCATCCCTCTACAGATGGTCCATACAAACCTGCAATATAGATCGAAGGTTCGTCGAACGAAGATCCGCTCAAAGTGCAAGCTTCTCGCAGATTCTTCCAGATGGTTAATCAAATATATGTTCTTCGGATCACTTGGACAATCGAAGAGTTGAGAAACATGAGAAGAAATGAGGGAGGAATCCAACCCTTGAATCTCCCATAAATCAAAAAATAAAAAGACATATGGAAAAAACCCTAGGAGAAGACAAATCCTTCAGGACATCAACAGTTGATGTCCTGAAAACACCTCTATGCTAGGATCAGAGGAGACCTTCTCATCTAATTTTTTTTTTAATTTTTAGATATCACACCCTCAAATTTTTCTCATAAAAATCTCATAAATAAAATTGAGAATAAGGGCTCTCAAAAAAATCCTAAGAGAAGACCTTCTTCTCTTCTTCTTCTCGCATCAGGACGTGATCAGATCATGTCCAAAAATGATCACCATGCCCTAACACCTTGGAGCACAGATTCCATGCCCTCTTCCTCTCTCTCTCTCTTAGATCTGTATTATATAAAAATTATATAAAATAATGAAGAATAAGATACTCAAAAGAAAACAAAGAGAAGATAATCATCTCTTACCTTTGTGCCTTCATGACATCAATGATTGATGTCCAAATGAAGAACTTTTCTCTAAGAATCTTAGCACCATCTTTCCTCAAGCCCTTCCTCTCTCTCTCTCAAATTTTTATCATATAAAAATCATAAATAAAATAGAAAGAGAGAAACATAAAAGAAAATTATAAGAGAAGATAATCTTCTCTTACCTTGTCTCTTCAAGACATCAACCTTTGATGTCTTAATTAAGGGATCTTCTCCAAGAATCTTGAAACCACAAATCCTCCATGCCTTCTCCTCATCCTCTAATTTTTCATAATTTTTTAAGAATTTTTTACATCCTTAAACCATCTCATAAGAGGCGTCCACCTTTTATTGCAAGACTAGGTCAAAATCTAGTCAAAGGAGGACTTCCATGGGGGCGTCCAACTCTTAGACGCCTCTCCCACTTATTTTTTCATGTAACCACTAATTCTCATGCACAAAACCAAGGAGAAAAGGGCCAAATAAGATAGAGGGGCGTGGGTAGAGTTGATGCACAAGGGAGGGAGGAGTTTGGGTCAAAGAAGACTCTTCCAAGTAGGAAACAATTTTCAACTTCCTTCTAATTTTGATCAAATCAAATTCAAATTCAATTCCTAAGATAATGGGATGTGGGAAATCATTTCTTAGGTGTGGAAATCATAGAAAAAATCTAGAATTAAAATATGGTGTGGGCTTTCTTAGGCGCAAGTTAAAGAAAGAGATCCCAGTCCAACTAGAACTCCTCTTGTTTGACTACGTCAAAATTATTTTTAATCTAATTTAAATTTTATTTAAACTAGATTAAATATAATTCAATTAAGGATGATCCTAGTCTAACTATGAGCTCAATTAAATTAGATTAAATCAAGATTTAAATCTAATTTAAATTCTAAGTCAATCGAGTGCACCCAAGTCCTAATCAAACAAGGAATTATTCTTTCCTTGAAATTGGCTTATCCAATAAATCAATTAAACTTAATATAATTAAATTTAAATTAATTCTAATAGAATCTAATTCAATTAGACTTGATCTCAGCCTAATTGCTCAATCAAATTGAGCCAATTAGCAATCCAATTGCTAATCGATCCTCCTGCAACACTTGCATTAGGTCAAACATCAATCGCATTGAATGTTTGATCTCGAAATGATTCTCAATCATCGATTAACCATCCGATCAGATTACAAGATCTAATATGTGTGACCCCATAGATTTAAACCTAAGTTGGTAGCATAGGAACCAATTTTTGTACCAATCGAAGTTACCATCTAGTAATGGTTTCCGATGTCTGAATAGATCGAATATATGCAAAGCAACATTCTTAGAACCCTGGCCCATGATTATCGTATAATTCATCGCTGTGATCAATAATGCTCAAGATGACTTCGAGTATGCTATCAAACACTCATACAAGTTATCTCTATTGTATCTCAAAATTTTACAAATTCTGTATCATCTTGTTCTGATTGAAATTAAAACATCCACATGTTTTAAGTCAGTACTTCTATATTTGAGTCACTAGACCTTAGTATTTTTTAAATACTTAAGAATTGTCTATACAATCTTTCAATGGCTCTCACTTGGATCATATTGGTATCTATTCACTACCTCTAGTGAGTATACCATGTCTGATCACATACATGGAGAAATAAGATGATAGCTAAACCTTTATTCTTTGCAATGCTGGGATGTCATTTTTGTTAAGAGAATTTCATCCACAGACAACATAAGAAATAATACTACAGAATATTTTATCCAATTATAAATGCAGGATTTGTCTTTGTTTATAACAAAGGTATACATTCAAAACGTATGTTCTAATTCTGAGGTAATAGCCAAACAGGCTTTAAGGTCTTTACCTTCCCATTTGCGCTACTCTGATCTTTTTGAAAATTCATTCATATCCAATGGGATTTTATCCCTTTAGGTGAATCAACTAGTGTCCATATACTATTGATTTTTGTGGACTTCAATTTGGATCATGTGGCTCCAGATCACTGCATTGTATGGATAGGTGATCGGATCCTTGTTGTTCTCATCGAGCTCAATAGGATCACCATCCTGGATTTAGATACTAAAGTATTTATCCAGCTGATGTGATATTCTACTGGATCTCCTTAAAGATGATACTTTAATGGGCTCCAAATTTGATCTGATCAAATCTAATTCTGTAGGTTTACTAGATTACATCGGTTCTTTTCTACCAGTCAAATTTTTTCAAGTTCAACTTGATAGGCATCGGTTCCTTCTCTAAGAAACTCCTTTCCAAAAGAAATGCCCTACTGTTGATGAACATCTTATGTTCTTTACATAGTAGAATTAATAATTCTTAAACACTAATTGGACTAGGATCCAAGTTTATCTGTGTGCAAATATACGACATAGGCTAATCAACTCCAAACCCAAAAGTGAGAGAGTCTAGATCTACGTCCGATCCATATCTCATATGGAGTCAACACAATAAATTAACTTGGTATAAATTTTTAGAGTAAAAAAATAATCACAGGAGCACAATCCTACAATAAACAGACAAGTATACCCTATTATGGATTGAACCATGTCTAATAAAGTTCAATTTCTTCTTTTAGATACACTATGTTTCGAAAAGGAATCCACTGAGAGAGAATCATATTCTCTCCTAGATATGTCACAAATTCACTGGATAAGTATTTGCCTCCTCGATCTGATCGAAGAGTTTTAATACTTTATCTAGTTTATTTTTTTTTCATTATTGAATCATTTGAACATTTCAAATGATTCATCCCAGACGTACCCATGCCCAGATAGGTCATCTGAATTGAAATATTAATGTCTTCCTTTGGCACTTAAGTTCAAGATCTACATACATCACTATGTATGAGACTTAAAACTTTATCGACTCCTTCACCTTTTTCAGTAAAAGGTTACTTTGTCATCTTCCCAAGAAGATAAAATTCATAGGCTATCAATGATTCACAATCATTGATATCAAGGTTTTCCTCTCAAGCTAACCCATTTATCTTGTTCTTGTCAATATGACTAAGCCTGTAATGCCAAACATAGACATCCATGACATAATTTAACTAAAGTGTGTACATTCCACTTATCTTAAGTTTTTGCAATGAATTGCATAAGACCACTAGTATCTAATACCCAGGTAGTAGAATTACATACAGAGAAGTTTTAAGGTGTTATCATATAACGTCTTTAATGAGCAACTTTTGCTTCTTTCTCTTGTTTAGCCTATTGTGGTCAAGGGAGGCAAGACAAATCTTCTTTCTATGACTCTGTTTCTGACATTAGAAGCACTATGCCTGATTTGGATTAATCTTGGACTAGTTATTTTGACTGGGCTCGAAAGCCCCAATATGAATCCATTCATACTGCTGAACCAACATTCAACTTTCGATACTGATTATCGAAGTTAGGTCCATAAGTCTTCATTGTCTAACAGTGATAAGAGCAATTAGGATTTTGCCTTAATAGAGAATAATGATGTATTGTATATGAATCATTTTAAGCCTAAAGACTTGGACTTTAGTCTAAAGGTTCTTCCACTATTTTATTCGAATCGATAGCCTCTACCTCCAATTCGAGAAATTACTTTAATTTTCTAGTAAGTACTAAAATCCATATAGACTGCACATGAGCCCAACTTTGGTTGGCCCATCCATGTATATCTAAGGATAGGTTCATAATCAATTATTTCTCCAAATAATTTTTAGTAATTTTAATTTTGCCCCAGGCTCTGATCAGTTGGCTTTGGCCTTCTCAAAAAAGGATCCAGTTAGGTCCAACTATTAACATGACCATACTTGGCACATCCAACTAATGAATGATCAGGCCCAACTTTGGTTGGCCAATCCAACCACCATTAGAGAGACACATCTAAGTCGTCATATGATGGATGATAATTTCATTAGTCAACAAGCACCAGGCCTTTGGGCCTTTAATAATTATTGAGTTAATGGACCCATTATCAAATACCTTAATGAGAGGCTATGATTCTATTATCCCCATAACTTTATCATTTTAAGGATCTAATAATTTTAAAAGATTTAAATTATTAGTGATTTAAGGATAGAAAGAACATGGACCAATTTGCTTCCACTGATTTCACCAAGTCAAGTCCTCCCACTAACTTCGCAAGTCACTGATAAGGACTAAGATCAATTACGGTCCATGGGTACCTAAATCAGTCTCATTGATTTTCTATGTGACATGGGTTAGCATGAATCAATGAGCGACCTAATCAAAAACTTGATTAACCATATTAGCCAGGTAAGCAAGATCGATGGAAGGGTCTGCCAAGTCTTACCTTAGACACCATCAAAAATGGCCAGGTAAGCAGGCTGCTAATTAAAAACCACCAGTCTGGGATGTCAGACTTATCTTAGATACTAATTGATTTATCAATTTTGATTTGGTTTACCTAAAGACTTGAGCTCGACTACTGAGCCACGATCAGCATCCATTTATTAGATGTATGGACTTTGATCAACTATAACTATTGAAGTGATCTATAGAAATGACCTAATCCTAATTAACTATTAATTAGGTTTGATCAATTTCTTAACTATATCCATATTTAATCTAACCCTAGGTCTAACCCAGTTAAGAACCTAATCAAAGCTAACCCATTTTCTTTTAACCCATGTTTTATGAAATTATCTTAGGATCTTTAAATCACAAACCTAGATCCTAAACAATTACTTAATTCTCAATTAAGTTCAAGTCTTATGGGTTTAGATTTATGGAATCTCAAAACTAGTTTCTGATTTTATTGTTTAAAATATTTTCAAATTATATTGAATCATATTCAATATATAGTTTTAAATCTGATTTATTTCATTGTTTAGATCATATCCCAGGATTTCAAATCTAGAGTTTTGCAGAAAGTAAGTTTGCAATTTAATTTATACAAAATAAATATGTCATACATATACATTCTAGATTCAAAATAAAAATTACATATCAACATATGCAATAAGAGGATTAGATCTAAACATAAAACGCATCATGTGGATCAGAACATAAACCATTTAAAATTAGATTTAAAATTTAAAAATAAATTATAAATCACTTTAGATCTCATCTAAAATATTTATGACTTAGATTTCTCGGATTAGCACATACTAGGACAACCTTTCCACTGTAAGAGGTAAATCCTACAACAGGACAACCTTATGGTAGTATGTGCAATTCTGATATTATTTAGATCTAATCTAAATAATCTAAAATAGATCTAATATCTATTAAATCTTAGATTTAAATCAAAAAATTAAATCATAATTTTTTTTAGATCTAATCTAAATAATGCATGATTTTGATTTAGATCAGCACATACTAGGATAACTTTTTCGTTGTAAGGGGTTAACCTTACAACAGGACAATCTTATGGCAGTATGTGCGATCTTTAATTAATTTTAATTTTTAGATTTAATCTAAAGCATACATAAACATGTTATAATTAAACCTGAATGCTCTGATACCACTAATAGAAAACATGCAGGGTTTCGTGCATAGATTTTAAATTTTTTTTGAAATGTAGAGCAGCGAACGACATAGATTAAACTATTTAATCTACAACATACATGTAATCAAATTATAAATCCCTACATCAAGAATCTATAACATGTTATGATGCAAATATAAATCTAAAATTAAATTAATCATGAGTGGTATTGATCACATCAATACTTAGATCTAGAATAATTCTAGATCTAATCCTAGATTACATCTAGGTCACTAAGAGATCAAATCTCTTACCTTTGTGTGGGTCGAAAACTCTGCGGTTGAATCCGTTGTTGCTTTTGGAGTCACACAAGCATCCAACCTCTACAGATGATCCATACAAACCTGTAACATAGATCAAAGGTTCATCGAACAAAGATCCGCTCGAAGTGCTAGCTTCTCATGGATTCCTCCTAATGGTTAATCAAATACATGTTCTTTGGATCTTTGGGATAATCGAAGAGATGAAGAACATGAGGAAGAATGAGAAAGGAATCCAATCCTTGGATCTTCCATAAATTAGAAAATAAAAAGATATATGAAAAAAATCCTAGGAGAAGATAAATCTTCTCCTTCAGGACATCAACAGTTGCTGTCCTGAAAACACCTCTATGCTAGGATTAGAGGAGACCTTCTTGTCTAGATTTTTTTCTAATTTTTAGATATCACACCCTTAGATTTTTCTCATAAAAATCTCATAAATAAAATTTAGAAGAAGGGCTCTCAAGGAAATCCTAAGAGAAGATCTTCTTCTCCTCTTCTTCTCGCATCAAGACATGATCATATCATATCCAAAAAGAATCATCATGCCCCAACACCTTGGAGCACAGATTCCATGCCCTCTTCCTCTCTCTCTCTCTCTCTCTCTCAGATCTTTATCATATAAAAAATCATATAAAATAATGAAGAAGAAGATACTCAAAAGAAAACAAAGAGAAGATAATCTTCTCTAACCTTTGTGCCTTCATGACATCAATGATTGATGTCCAAATGAAGATCTTTTCTCTAAGAATCTTGGCACCATCTTTCCTCAAGCCCTTCCTCTCTCTCTCTCAGATTTTTATCATATAAAAATCATAAATAAAATAGGAAGAGAGAAACATAAAAGAAAATTATAAGAGAAGATAATCTTCTCTTACCTTGTCTCTTCAAGACATCAATCTTTGATGTTTTAATTGAGGGCTCTTCTCCAAGAATCTTGGCACCACAAATCCTTCACACCTTCTCCTCCTTTTCCTTTAATTTTGATCAAATCAAATTCAAATTCAATTCCTAAGATAATGGGATGTGGGAAATCATTTCTTAGGTGTGGAAATCATAGAAAAAATCTAGAATTAAAATATGGTGTGGGCTTTCTTAGGTGCAAGTGAAAGAGAGATCCCAGTCCAACTAGGACTCTTCTTGTTTGACTAGGTGAAAATTATTTTCAATCTAATTTAAATTCTATTTAAACTAGATTAAATATAATCCAATTAAGAATGACCCTAATCTAACTAGAAGCTTAATTAAATTAGATTAAATTAAGATTTAAATTTAATTTAAATCCTAAGTCAATCAAGTGCACCCAAGTCCTAGTCAAATAAGAAATTATTCTTTTCTTAAAATTGGCTTATCCAATAAACTAATTAGACTTAATATAATTAAATTTAAACTAATTCTAATTGAATCTAATTTAATTAAACTTGATCTCAGCCCGATTGCTCAATCAAATTGAGTCAATTAGCAATCCAATTGCTAATTGATCCTCCTGCAACACTTGCATTAGGTTAAACATTAATCCCATTGAATGTTTAACCTCAAAATGATTCTCAATCATCAATTAACCATCCGATCATATTACAAGCTCTAATGTGTGTGACCCCATAGGATCAAACCTAAGCTGGTAGCATAGAAATCAATTCCTATACCAATCGAAGTTACCATCTAGCAATGGTTCCCGACGTCCAGATAGGTCGAATGTATGCAAAGCAACATTCTTAGAACCCTGATCCATGGTTATCATATAATTCATCCCTATGACTAATAATGCTCACGACTATTTCGAGTATGCTGTCAAATACTCATACAAGTCATCTCTATTGTATTTCAAAATTTTGCAAATCCCGTGACACCTCATGAGGATTACCCAGGCCTAGATTTTGCTAAATTAAAGTACAGTGAGACATTCTCTTTCTAAAGTAATTAGAAGTGATCAATCCCATCTTGACTCATACACCGACTTTACAAGTACTTGACTGTATCCAAAAACCTTCCATCACCTGTATTAAAAATACAGACAGTCCAGTATCAAAATACAATGAGTTGCTCGTAAGTCATCATGGCGTTCTCAGATCGGAGGGATACTTATATCCATTTGCCTTAGCTAGCTATTCTTGATAGTAGAGTACTACATTGGTCACGTTCAGTGTAGATATACTCTTACATCTCACCTAGATGCCATACCAATATCTCCACATCATTTGGTTATGAGGATAACCAACGCATATGGCATACAATGACCTACACTTGATAAGTTATCATCCTTTTTAATAACTTATCATTTGATCATGAATAATTTAAGAACCATCCAATAAATTCTTCTTTATCAATTGATTATGGTTCTAAGGACTTCATCATAATTTAGGAGTTCATTTAAGAAATATAGAACTTTTATGATGAAACAGCCAAATTACTATTATTATTAGATAATTCATATACTAATTTCAATCATCTACCACTTAGATGATTGGCTTTAGGACACATTTTTCAATAGTCCAAGCATTGGATTAGATGAGATTTAATTAAATTTTGAATTCAAGTAAGTTTGTTGGCCCTCTAACTCCTCACTCTTATCCATTTCCCATGCCATCTAGTTTTGTTGTATTATTTGTGGCATTTTTTTAGAGTAGGCATAGAAGGAGAGTCCTTCTGCTCGTCACCCACCTAATGTAGGCATTGAAAGTGGATAACGACTCGCTTGAATTTTGAATTCAAGCGAGTGGTTGAAACCACTCTATCACTTTATCTTATCCTAACTCCACACACATTTCCCATGGTTTTGTCACTCTTTTTAAGATGGGATTTTTTGTGCGTTTATGGGTGAGGAAGCGGTTCCATGAGAGAAAAAACTAGAGAGAGGGGCACTGTTCTAGGCATGGAAAATTCCATAGAGAGAGAAATAGGAATCCTGAGCTTACTTTCTTCTCATGCCTCGCTCTTTTATTTTTCTCTCTTTGGTCATCCATTTAAAAAAGCTTATGTGATTGGGCATACGGCAGAGGAGAGTCCCTGTATCCATGAAAATTTGTTTTAGGAGAAAATTCCAAAGGAAGAGAGGGCGTGAGAGGGTTTTCGAGCGTCAGGGTTTTTAGGTGTGTGAAATCCTAGGATTTGGTCCCTAGATTTGGATGGAGAGATTGAGTGCTGTGAGTACCCGATTAACACAAAATTGATACACCACCTCATCATCCTCCAAAGTCCATCTTCTAATTTTTTGGAGCATTCTAGAGATCAAAAAGAAGGTCGTTGATCGGATTGACGAAGATCAGCCATCGAAGGCTTCAGCAAGGAGCTAGGTACTTCGGTGGAGCTAGTTGGGACCAAGAGCTTTATATAGACTAACCGTAGAGGGCAAATGAGTGTGCAGCTATAGCATGACATGAGGGCTTCTTCATGTAGATTTGGATCACAGAGATCATCTATCTGTGCATAGGTATTATATTCTGAACACAAGTTGGTCAGCAAATACAATTTGCTAATCAAATGCATTTTATTTTTCTATAACATATTGGCACGTCTAGATCCTGAGTAGGGTTTATTGATGAGGTCAATGCATGTTTAAATTAATATTAGATTAATTTTGCTTTCGCTGTAATTAATTTTGAATGAAATTTTTGAAAATGCATGCTTTAACCCTACATGATTTCCATCAATATATGTCAGTAAGAAAGCCAATATAACCTCTATGTGGGATGATATATTCTCCCTAGATTAGAAAACTGAACCTATAGGAGAACCTGTTTGTGTAGAAACCATTGTAGGTGTTGTCGAGGTTGTTAGAGAAAAAATGAAGCCTTTTTACTAGTTTTCTTATGAAGAAGAAAGTTATTTCTGGCATTGAATCTCCTTGGATTGTTGATTCTTGTTCTAGTAACTCCTTAGTATTTGCTGTTAATCTTATACATAAATAACTTCTCTTCATCCGCATTGTTTTCTTTAGAATGTTATTTCCAACATGAAACTTGTTAGTAGTAAATTCGCTCCTACCGAAGTTCAGTACGATGACCAGTCTCAGAGCGATCCTGCCTGACAGTGTTGACCATGATCAAACTTCAATTGGCCTGCATTTCTACTCTAGCTCATTCTGGAATGGCCAACCGCCAACTTGTGTGTACTGGATGACCTTCTCGACTACAGTAGTTGGCTCCATCAGTTAACTGCAGAACCCATGGGGCATCATGAACTTTATCTGGATGAGCCTGAACAATAAGCATTGTTGCCTATTGATGGATCACGAGATTAGGTGCTTGATCGAATTCGACTAGACCGATCTTGAGGGCAGCTGAACTCCTCCCTGATTGGGTTCTCTTCAAGCCAAATCTTACCACTATGGTGGATACTCATGTTAGGGTTCTTAGACTAGTAGAGGTTCTCTTCTAACGAACTTCCGCACCTTTCAGTGAATGGTAGGTCTTGACATTCTCATATTGGGAATCTCGGATGTGCAAGCCATAGTCGATAACCTCATCATTGACAATGGCTCTCTACTTGCGAACGAACTCGGAGGCAGCCGAGACTGCCACTAGAATGTTGAGTCTATGTATTTGCCTGTCCCAACTCACAGCCTATCCCAGATTCCTGCTGACTCAATCGAACTCCATTATTTCTTCTCTAGTTACTGTAGGTTCGCTATCTCACATTTTGCACTTAGACTAGCTGGACTTGAATAGTGAAAATGGTTGCCCTCTAATAGATAAAGTATTTGGCTAAGTATTCGATCCCTGCATAGTCCAGCCTGGCCGGCCTTGAAGTTCATCAAACTCCTTCCAATCTCCAAGCAGACTCCTTCTAATCATCCAATGGACTCCTTCTAGTCGCCCGATGGATTCCTTCGAGTCGAACTCCTTTCCATCTCCAAGCGGACTCCTTCCAGTTGATTTCTTTCCAATCGATCTCCTTTCAGTCGCCAAATGGATTCCTAATAATCAAGCTTCTTTCAGTCGCCAAGCTAGCCATCTCACCTTAAGCACATCAATCGAGCAGACTTAAATAGTGAAAGGACCTCATCGCCAGCACAAGCTCAACTCCTAACACAGTAAATGTCGGCTATCCTACAGACTACCTCTGAGATGACCAAACCTCTCCAGAGCGGCCAGGACATGGGGTTCTTCACTATTTGCTGCCTGCTTATTAGTTTGGCAGTTCTATCCGAACTTCAACTATTGATCTCCAACGGCCTGACAAGTTGCGACAAAGGACACTACTCTTCGTAACAAACTTCATGTAGCCTCAAATGGCCCACTAGCAGGTAGTTATGGCTGTCATTATCATTTTATTACGAGCTCTGCCTATATAAGAGACTTTCTAGATACGTTCTCTTCTCTAAGCTCAAAAACTCTGCTAAATTTTTTTTGAGTACTCCATTTCTGTTGGCTAGAAGACTGACTTGATCATCAGAGGATCATGTCGGAGCCATCCCAACTTTGATCCGGGCTATTTTGCAGGTCCTGACGATGATCTCGTCTTCTCCAACTCCAGCCTAATCTAGCATCAACCAAATTCTACACTAATAGAATTGGGGCTAGAGGAAGGACCCCAGATCCCTTGTTCTTAAAGAAGTACTCAGTCGAGTTCATCTCCTTCCTTTCTTCTTCAACTCCTTTAGCCCCTTTTCCTTCTGATCTTTTCTTGTTTCAGTAAGATGTCGCCAAAGAAGGCATCAACCTAGAGATCCATCATCTTCACCATCATATCTCATCCAGATCTGCCTACTCCAACCTCATCTATGGCACCTCAAGCTCCATCATCGGTAGCTATGTTAGACACAGAGTAATTCAACCTACTGATCCAACAAGTTAAGGGCCTCACTGAAGTAGTGCAGGCCATGCAACAACCTCTGGCACTAGTCTAGTTGGAGAGAACTTTGTCAAAATACCAAAATTCAGTGCAAGGAAGGCCTACCTAGGCTAGCCAATCGATGATCCCTGGAAAGGGAAAGCAGAGAGTGGAAGCCCCTGTTCTGACTATGACTCCACCCCCGAGAGATCTTTTCCTCCATTCAACTAGCGGACCCTCAAAATTCATGATCAAAAAGATCTCCTCAATCAGAAGCTTCAAGAGATAAGCAAGCGGAACGAGAAACTCCACCATGCTGCTCCTGCCCAAATCGACGACATCTATACTAACCCCCTTTTCTCTCTTCAAATTATATAAGAGCCCATCTTGCCGAATTTTGAGCTCCCTCAGTTCGAGAGCTACGATGGGACCTCAAATTCGATTGACCATCTTGAGACCTTTTGGACTATGATGCTATTCCATGGCATGCTAGATGTCATTCTGTGCTAAGCTTTCTCCTCAACTTTGAAGGAAGTAGCAAGAAATTGATACTCGAGCCTTAAATTGGGTATGATCTATTCCTTCGATCAGATGAGCCATCAATTTATGACTCGCTTTATTAGCAGTCGACATCCAAGGCGAGGTTTGAACTTCCTCATCAACATCAAGCAGAAAGAAGAAAAATCTATTCGAGCTTACGTCAACCACTTCCATGTTGCTGCATTGGAGGTTTGGAACTTGGATGAATCTATAACCATGGCTGCACTGAAGAGCGATCTTCAGAAGAATGATCTTCTTTTTTTTGAAGAAGAAGAAGTACCCCAAGAACTTTGTTGATATGTTGGCCCAGGCTGACGATTATGCCTGGGTAGAGGAGGCTTTCCAAATGAAAGATGATGAGGCTGCAAGGAGCGACAGGCGGGTGAACCCAGCAAGCTCATAGTTGAAGAGAAGTTGAGTGAAGCTCGATCATGCTCTGGTACCCCTCTTGAGTGTAGACGAGCCCGAACTCCTCCCTAAGCCTGTCGATCAAGAAGCCCAAAATGAAGGGCACAATGGAAGTCTCCCCCTAGGAGGTTCCACAACTACTCTCCTCTCAATGCTCCGAAGATACAAGTGCTGATGGAAATCAATGAGTAGTTGCCAGGGCCTGAGAAAATGCAAACTCATCTAGGCAAGCATAACTCCAAGTATTGCCTCTATCATCATGACCATGGTCATGATACTAAAAAATGCATTCATCTCCAAGATGAGATCGAGGAGCTCATCCGAATGGGCCGATTTGGCCAATTTCTACGACGTCGATCTGAAGAAAGGAAAGATCAATCGAGAGCACTATCGTAGCCAAAGCCACCAAGGAGGGAGGAGAAGTAGGGAGATCGGCCTCCATTGGGAATCATCAATACTATTGTTGGGGGATTTTGACCGGAGGAAGCCAGTGGATCAAGAGAGTCGGCTAAGTGGCAGATGGCTGAAAAACCTATTGCTTTCACTAAAAAAGATACCTAGGGGGTCCAATTTCTACATAATGACGTGGTTGTAGTTTTTTTAAATATTGTTGACTATGATGTATGCCACGTTCTTATTGATAATCGAAGCTCCATCAATGTTTTATTTTACGATGCTTTCTCAAAGATGTCTATACCCAGTAACTGCTTGGGACCAATGAAATTCCCATTGGTAGGCTTCACTTGAGATGTTGGTGCCGATTGAAGGAATAATTACATTACATATAACAACTGGGCAGTACCCAAAGCAGTCTAAAGCATAAGTTGATTTTCTGATGGTAAAAGCTCCTTCTGCTTATAATGCAATCCTCAGCCAACCTGCTTTGAATGCACTTCGAGTAGTAGTATCAACTTATTATCTAAAAATGAGATTCCCAACAAGCCATGAAATTGGAGAAATTAGGGTAGACCAAGCTCTGGTAAAATACTGCTACAGTATTGCCTTGCAAGGGGGAGGACAACCAGATCCTTGTTCAATGGATGGGATTGATGTCTATGATGATCTTACTGAAGAACGGGATGAACCTATAGAAGACCTTATTACAATTCCTCTAAATGATGAAAATGAGGATCGTACGGTCCAAATAAGCTACAATTTGAAAGAAAAAGTCAGAAAGTAGCTCGTCACCTTTCTATAGAGAAATGTTGATATCTTTGCTTGAATTCCTACAGATATGCTCAAAATTGATGCAAAAGTAATGGAGCACCATTTGGCTGTTGATCCCAAACATTAGCCAGTGAAGAAAAAGTTGCGCAGCTACATGCCAGAGCGACTAAAGGCAATCATGGAAGAGGTGGACAAACTTCTCAAGATCGGATTCATCTAAAAAGTATCCTATCCGAACTGGGTCTCCAATATGGTCCTCATGAAGAAGGCAAATGGCAAGTGGCGGATGTGTATAGACTTCAAAAAATTGAACAAGGCTTGCCCAAATGATAGTTATCCTCGATCTAAAATTGACCAACTAGTGGATGCAACTTCGGACCATGAGCTCCTCACTTTCATGGATGCCTTCTTCGACTATAACCAAATTCAGATGGCATCAGAAGATGAGGAGAAAACTACTTTTATTACTGATCGTGGTCTTTATCATTACAAGATGATGGCCTTTGAGCTTAAAAATGCAAGTGCGATCTACCAGCGTCTGGTGAATAAGATCTTCAAGGAGCAGATCGACCGCAACATGAAAGTCTATATAGATGATATGTTGGTTAAGAGCCGATCTTCAATGAATCACATTGCCGACTTGAAGAGACCTTCAATGCACTCTGAAAGTATAAAATGAAGCTCAATCCAACCAAGTGTGCCTTTAGAGTAACTTTTGGAAAGTTCTTGGGGTTCATAGTGTCGAGGTGTAGAATCGAGGCAAATCTTGAGAAAATTTGAGCCATTCAAAAGATGACTACCTCAAAGTCAATAAAAGAAGTTCAGTGCCTAACAAGGAAGGCGGCAGCATTGAATCACTTTATTTCAAGATCGACCGAATGGTGCATTCCTTTCTTTCAGATCCTCAAATAGCAAAAGAACTTCTGCTGGACTCCTAAATGTCAACAAGCATTTGAGGATCTGAAAAGCTACCTCGGCTCACCTTCTCTACTAGCTAGCTCAAACCTGAAGAAGAGTTATTTTTGTACCTGACAATCTCTCTCGTAGCTCTTGCAGCGGTCCTAGTCAAGAAAGAGGTTAAAGTGTAGAGATCGATCTATGATATAAGTCAAGTTCTGAGGGATACTGAAACTAGGTATACCAAGTTGGAAAAACTAACTTATGCTCTATTGATTACAGCTCGGAGACTCTAGCCTTATTTCAAGGGGCACTTTGTAACACTTCTCACCAACCAACCTATCAAGGCAGTTCTTCATCGAACGGATGTCTCTGAAAAAATTACGAAATGAGCAATTGAGCTCATAGAGTTTGACATCAATTTTCAACCTCAGCTATCAATTAAAGCTAGATATTGGTCGACTCATAGTAGAGTGCACCATTCCAGATGAAGCTGAGCTTGAATAGAACAATATTAGTGCTCCATGATTATAGCCAAACTCCTTTAAGGAAAGAGTAGACCTCTCTAAAGACTTTTGGGCTCTGTATGTAGATGGCTCATCCAATGCCTCCAGAGCAGGCGCCAACTTGATCCTAATCAACCCAGAAGAAATTATTATCAAGTATGCACTGCAATTTGGATTTTTCGTAATAAATAATAGAGCAGAATATTAAGCCCCAATTGCGGGGTTGAGGATAACCAAGAAATTAGAGGCGGATCAGCTTAAAATTTACAGTGACTCCCAGTTGGTAGTGGAGCAAGTCAGTGGCAATTATGAGGCTCAAGAGGAAAGCATGATGAAGTATCTAGAAAGAGTAAGAAATCTGACCCTGGCCTTCGCCAATTTTGATATACAATGGATCCTAAGAGCAAAAAATGTCAGGATTGACCTCTCAAAGTTAGCCACATTGGCTCCATGTGAATTGCCTAAAGAAGTCTTTTTTGAAGTTCTAAAGTGCCTGAGCTCAGAGGAAACTCAAACTATAATGCAAGTCAACCAAGAGCCTAGTTGGATCGATCCACTTGTTGTTTACCTTAAAGATGGTGTCCTCCCTCAAGATCCAAAAGAAGCTCAAAAATTAAGAAATCAAGTCTCTCGATATATTCTATATGAGAATAAACTATATAAAAGATCATACTATTGGCCACTCCTGAAATGCCTTCAACCTTCTGAGGCTGACTTTGCATTATGGAAGGTGCATGAAGGAATATATGAGAATCATTTGGGAGCCCGAGCTCTATCTCACAAATTGCTTCAGTAGGACTACTATTGACCGACTATGCACCAAGACTCTATGAAGTATGTCAGAAAATATGATTGATGTCAAAGAAATGCCAATATCTAGAGATAACCGACTTCTCAGCTTACACTCCTGAGCGCCCCATGGCCTTCACACAATGGGGAATGGACATACTCGGGTCCTTTCCCATGACATACTCGGGTCCTTCACCAAATGGGTTGAGGTCAAACATCTGGCAAAGATCACTAAAGTTAAAGTGCATGACTTCGTCTGAAAGTCAATAGTCTGTAGATTTGACCTACCTCAAACTTTGATTACCGATAATGGGTGCCAGTTTATGGAAGAAAAGTTTGCTGAGTTCTATGAAGATCTGAATATTTTTTACCACTTCACGTCGATAGCTCACCCATAAACAAATGGGGAGGCCGAAGTAACCAATTGGATCCTATTACAAGGCATAAAGGCAAGACTTGAAAAGACAAAATGGACTTGGATGGACGAGCTCTATCATATACTCTGGGCTTACAGAATCATCCAAAGATTGCCGATTGGGGAAACTCCATTTGCCCTAAATTTTGAAATAGAAGCAGTCATCCCAATGAAACTTAAGCTTCCATCAGCGTGAGTTGTGGCCTTCAACAAACAGCGAAACTCGCAGGACCTCGGAGCTAACCTTGACTTGTTGAAAAAAATGAGAAGAAGCCTAGATTAAAATGGTAGCTTACAAGCAGAAAGTAGCCTACTATTACAATTCTAGAGTCAGAAGCAAAGCATTCAAGATGGGGGACCTGGTACTTCAACAAGCAAATGTCTCACAACCTTAGAATCAAAGGAAGCTCGCTCCAAACTGGGAAGGCTCTTATGAAGTCATCCAATCTGAAACTTATTACTTAAAGGAGCTTGGAGGGGCTGCTCTACCATGACCTTGGAATTCAAAAGATCTATGAATGTACTATCAGTAATTATATTTTAATAAAATTTTCCTACTTTAACATCCTTGACTTTGGTGCAAAACTACGCAATGGTAGGAAGTTATGCGACTGAATGAAATAGAAGACCCTGGTTATCTAAGATAGGAGAAAATGGAGAGAGGCCTTCTTAATGATCTTTTCATGCCCCAACAATCTTGTCAGAAATAGGAGAATCTTATCCTGACAAAGATAAAAGCTAACCATATTAGGAATAGAAGAAAAATCTCATCCTAATATAGGAGAAGACTCTGATTATCTAAGACAGGAGGAAATGGGAAGAGGCCCTCTCAATGGCCCTTTTGTGCCCCAATAATTTTGTCAGAAATAGAAGAACCTCATCTTGATAAGGATAAAAGCTAACCACATTAGGAATAAGAAGAGAACCTCATTCTAACATGAAAGAAGACCAATTATCTAAGACATGAGGAAATACGGAGAGGCCTCCTTAATGGCCCTTTTGTGTCCCAGCAATCTTATCAGGAATAGGAGGAGAATCTCATCTTGACAAGGATAAAGGCTAACCATGTTAGAAATAGAAAGAGAATCTCATTCTAATATGGGAGATGACCTCTGATTATCTAAGATAGAAAGAAATGGGGAAGGCCCTCTCAATGGCCTTTTTGTACCCCAACAATCTTACCAAGAATAGGAGGAAAATCTCATCCTGACAAGAATAAAAACTAACCACATTAGAAATAGAAGGAGAACCTCATTCTAACTTGAGAAAAGACCTCTAGTTATCTAAGATAGGAGGACATAGAGAGAATCCCACTCAACGGCTCTTTTGTGCCCCAGCAACCTTGTCAAGAATAGGAGGAGAATCTTGTCCTGATAAAAGTAAAAGCTAACCATGTTAGAAACATGAGGAGAATCTCGTCCTAATGTGGGAGAAGATCTTCGATTATCTAAGACAGAAAAAAATTAGAAGAGGCCCTCTCAACGGCCCTTTTGTGCCCCAGCAACCTTATATGGAATAGGAGAAGAATCTCATCCTCATAAGGATAAAAGCTAACCATTGTTAGGAATAAGAGAAGAACCTCATCCTAATGTGGGCAAAGACCTCCGATTATCTAAGATATGAGGTTATGATCAAGACAATGTCCATATTAAGTGTGATGAGAAAATAATGAAACCAATAAACCTCAAATCCAGACAATGCAAAAGAACAATTGAAGGAGATGCCACTTTACTGAAGTTGAAATTCATTACAGATAAAAGTCTACAAGATCGACTACAAAGAAAAAGAGAAAAAGAAAGGAAGAAAAGGGGGAGAAAAGTCAAAGTCCTAGGAGGATCCAGAATTTTCAGACTTCAAACTGCTGACCCCAGCCATCACCAAAGATTGCTTCAAATCATTGATTTTTTCCTCAAGCTCCTTCTTGGCCAACAGATTTTCATGAAATAGCTTTTGAGCCCTCCAACAATCGGCCTCAAATTCACATAGCTTCTTTCTCAAATCCGCCAACTCAGCCTTAGCATCCTTCACTAGGCCCTCCTCATAGGCCATCTGAATCTTCAGATCGCAAAGCTCTCTTTCTATGCTTTCACATTTTACAGTCAAATTTTCAAGAATATTCTTTAGAGTGGTGATTGCATCTAGAACTGCTCTTGAGTTAGTCTGAGCCTTGTCTGCCAACTGTTTCTGAAGCTGCATCACTTTAGAGTTTGCCATCTTGAGCTTTTTCTTATAACCGTCGATCTCCTCACACCAATCAATGCGATAAGAGTTGTAAGATCATTCAGCATCACTTAACTACTTTTAGAGATTGGAGAACCTCTTCGACCAATCCTAGCCGAACTCTGCCTAACTCTAAGCCTAAGCCGAACCACTCTCAAACTGCTTGACTTTCTCTCGCATCTTGCAAAGTTTGGCCTCAAGGGAACCAATTTTGGCAGTCAAGGTCCAGGCCTTCTCACCGTCGAGCTTCTTTACCCATTCTAATTCTTCAGTCAAATATTGCTTCCTATTAATGAAATCTATGGAAGTCTTCTTGTGTGCTTGGCGAAGACCAGTGATCTCAATCATGGCTTTTGAATAGTTTTTCTTTGACCTCTGGAGTTTGTCTTCTACCTTCTTCAACTTCTTCTTAGTTAGATGAGCTTCCCTCTTCAAATTCTTGACAACAGATTTCAAAGGAATGCCTTGGGGTAGCGGTGCGGCCTCGACTGGTGATGGAGAATCGTGACTATGATCACTAGGGGGTTTCAGATTAATAAGTGCATGATGACATAAGTATGAAGAAGAGAAATTTTCTTTCATTACTCAAAATATTTCAAGTATAAAAAGAGGAAAGGAAAAAGGAATACAACGATCAAAAGTTTTCGACCTTGGAAGGCACGACGGTAGACGAGGTCAAGGCATTCTCTGCAACCTCAGGCTCTGGAACAGGCTCAGGAGCTACTGTAGTAGGTTCGGAGGGTTCAGGGCCAGTTTCGATAATTAGAGAGGCAGCACCAGTGTTGGAGGGACCTGCTTCATCATCGGGCTCCTCTATAAGAAGGTCGAGGTCCATGTCTGAGAATTTCTCCGCGATCCTCCTCATGTAGACCTCGAATCCCTTCAGAAAGGCATCTTGGGCGAAGGCAATCTTGATATCTTCCATCGCCTTGGAGGACTTGAAGACCTCGATGGCCCGCTCCTTCTCTGCTTCAACCTCCTCCTTGGCCTTCTTCCGTTTATCCTCCTCCAAGGTCAGGGTGGCCTTCAACCCCACCAATGCCTATTCTTCTCTTTGCAACAACTCCTAAAGGCATTCAACCTCAGCAGACTAGACTTCGGATGCCCCCTTCAAGTGCACAACCTCAGTCCAAACTTTCTCAGCCTCTACCCGAGCTTCCTGAAGAACCCTCGAGGCTTTAGCCTAGCGAACACTTGCTGACTTTAAGTGGGCATACAAATAATGTCCCAACTACAAATAACAAAAGATAAGTCATAACTCCAAAGTTCATCTGAAAAGTAAGTCAATAGAATTCATTCAAGTTCAAAAACGATCGGTTACCTCAAGAAAGGAAGCAAAAGATTCTTGATATTGTTCTTCCTTTTTCTTCTGAACCATCTTTTCAATGATATGTGGAAGAATGCTTTCATCCATTAAATTTTGGATGACATCCCTATTGTCCAAAGAATCCTGCTCTTGGTCGAAGCCACCCTGGCCACCTGATCTTCCAGCATTCCTCTTAACCTTCTTGGTGGCGGCCCTCTTCTTCTTCTTCTTCTCCACCACTTCCCCCTGCTTAGGAGGTGTAGGGGTGACAACTTCATCCGACAAGGTCGAACTCGACATGGTCACAATAGTTTCTGGAATGGGTGCGGCTTGGGTCAGTACGGCTGAGCTTGTCTCTTCAGCCCTCGCCCTCTTCGATGACTTCCTTGCGGAACTATCCTTCCTTTTTAACGGACTTAATCCCTTTTGTCATATGGTTCAGCTCTTCCGAAGTTATTTCTGCAATGGCAAAAATTAAGATCAGAAGAAAGAGCAAGGCATAGTCGAATAAAATAAGAAGGTCTACCTATCGAATTGAGGGGACTAAGATCGAAGTTGAACAAAATCTGATTGTCTACACTACAACATAACAGATTTTTTGCGACACAAAAATTTCATCGCAAAAAATCACTTTTCATTGCTAATAATTATTAGCGATGGAATTTTTATTGCTAATTCTTCATCGCAAAAAATGAGATCACAGATACTAATTAGTGACGAAAATAATATTTTCATCGATAATAATATTTTTTACGATGAAAAATTTTCATCGATAATATTTTTTTATTTTTTAAATTATCCATGATGGAATTATTGGCGATGAAAATCTTTTTTTGCATTGTAAATAATATTTTTATCGATGAAACTAATACATCAAAAATAATTAATTATCTACGACGTAAATAATCCATCATAGATAATTATTATTTATGATAAATAATTTTTATGATAAAAAATTTTATCATAGATAATTATTATCTATGATAGATTATTTTCATCATTGATAATTATTTATGATGAAAATATATCCATCGTAAATAAGTTTATTATCTATGATGGATTATTTTCATCATAGATAATTAATTATTTACGATGGATATATTTCCATCATAAATAATTTCATCATAATTTAGTTTTTAAAAAAAATTATAATTTTTTTATATTTTTTATTTTAATTATTATAATTTTAAAAAATAAAATAAAAAATTCATAAAAATTTCATCATTTCATCCATAAATAAATTTTATCATTTCATTCATCCATAAATAAATTTTCTTTCATTATATAAAAATATAATTATAAAAAATATTTTTTATAAATATAAAATATCCAAAATAAAAATAAAAATATACAAAAATAGATAGCCGACCATCAAGCACTAGTAGTATCTAGAGAAAGAGAATGGATCGAAGGAGGAGGAGAGCGCTTAGAGGAGCTTGGACCAGCCTGCTGCTGCCTGCTCATCATCTGTATCATCTGCTCCATCTGTATCATTTGCTCCATCATCTACGTCTGGAATAGCTGGTACTGATCGATGCGTGCAATCAACTCAGCAGTCCGCTCCCGATCCTCAACAGTCTGTCTTTGTATCTCCACCATTCGAACATCATAGGCAGCATGGATGTCAGCTCTGGACGAATGTGAAGATGTAGGAGCTCTGATCTCATGTCCTAGCCTCCTAACATAACAGGATCTTGTATCAAGCATTCGATCATAGATCTCCTCATTTATGGATGCGGTCGAGCCCTCTAGGGTAGGCTAGGATCTAGTGTCTATCATACGATCCTGAAAATTAAATTTATAATTATTCTAAGTTTGTATAAAAAATCAAAATGTAAATGAAAAAATAGTTGAAAAAACTTACATAAAACTCTTGACTCCCGATCGTCCAATCCCCTGACCATCACTGATGTGTCCGCTGGTAGATCTCAATCTTACCAGGAAGCTCACCACTCTTTACATCTTTCTATAATTTAAGAATAATTAATAATTTTTTTAAAATAGTTAAAAGGTTAATATATGATAAATAAAAATTACTTACCATCTGCTCCATATGATGAACAAATGGCCTCGAACCTCCCACAATGCGAGACTATCTATCTCACCCGATTTATGGCATTTTTGGTACATCGATCCTGCATAGTTAACATTCAAATTAGTCAATAAATAACTAAATTTAAAAATAATTAATTATTAATTATTAAATTCTAAAAATTAAAAAGTTATCTGATATGTCGAATCCTTGTACGTGCGGCATATGACAGCCCAGTCCTCCATAGTGATGCTGTCATATGGCCATCATCGCACTACCTCCATCCCTTGGTCGTGCACTATAGCATACCAGTGGCGATGAATGCGATGCCAATACTCCTTGAAATGCGAGCATAAATGATCATCTACAGCTCGCCGCACACGATCATGCTCAAAATCAACAATGTCAAAAATAGCCTATGAATAACAAATATTATAAGAATATAGTGCTAATTAAATATTTAAATAAATATTATTATACCTGTAAATGGCTATAGAAGATCTTCCTCTGAGGTCGTGTAATCTGACGTCAATCAAAAAACATCATCGGGGTATAGTTGTGGCAAATGATGTCCAGCTCAGTCTGCCATGGCTCGCACCATCCCCTAATAGACCCGATATAACCTGACAGAATCTCAATATGGAGACGTTGTCCCTCGTGCTTGCGTCTCCAATGCTCAAGGGCAAGGTTCTTTGACGGACCTCGCCCTTGCCTCACCACCAAAACAGAATGGCCTAAAAAAATAATGATTAAATTATTAGTATAATAGCCATCTATAAACCTAATAGTTCAAGTAAAATCAAATTTTATTATGTAAAAAATATTAACATACCATTCGGGCCTGCCTGATCACTCAAACCCGCCTTAGTCGGACCCGCCTTACAAGGCCCTCCGGCGACTCCAATGGTGCAGTAGTGGAAATGGAGGAAGGCTCAAGGGTAGGCTGGGAAGTCGATCGTCGTCGTATCCCTCCTGGCGCCATACATATAATGCTTAAAGTATGCATATAACTAACTTGACATATAAATGAATGTAATAATCAACAATAATAGTGAAAAACACATAAATGCTAATGAATATATTTGTATTGTATACCATTATTGCAAGAGAAGATCAATAAAAAATATAGATCTACGTATTAATATCCATATCCTCCTCAATTTGTAGATCCTCCTCTAAATCATAATAATCAATTAATATATCATCTTCTATCTCATCGTCATTTATGAAATGATCATCATCCTTCGAATCATCAAGATTAAATACAAAATCAGTTTCAACCTCATTGGACGGCAGATCGGCCCTATTCAAAGAAGTTGTCGTAAATTCTTCGTCAATAAGGTACTCGGTCAATGTTTGTTCTTCTTCTTGAAAAGCTTTCTCTTCATGTAGATCTGAATTATTGTCCATCTCTAGTCGGGTTGGTATGTCATATACGCCTCTAGGTATTATTTTTTGTACGACATACCAATCACCTCGATATTTCAGATCTTTTAAATATATTACTTGTTTCGCTTGAGTTGCTAATATATATGACTCATTTTGGTACCATTTTTGTACAAAATTTATACTAGTAAAATATGGATCAATATGAATGCTGATCTTCTTATTGCTAATATCCCACCATTCACACTGAAATAGGAATATTGAATTTTTGGACCCATACTTCAATTCTATGATATCTATCAATACACCAAGATATTCAATCTCCTCTTCTCCTTCATATCTTATCATAGCAATCCCACTATTCTGGGTCCGTCTTTGCATCTCAAGCTCTCTTATATGAAATCTCATTCCTCCAATGATGCAAGACATGTAGTAGTTAACCCTTCAATCGGGACCACGTGCTAAATTATACAACTCATCGATTGCACCTACTTCTTTATTGAAATACTTAGATTTCATCTACACTAAGTCATAAAAAAATTAGTTATTTTAAGTAACTAATTACATAATTATAAAAATATAAAATAATTCTAGTAAAACTTACATGGTCCCCAAACCATTTTGCAAATTTTGTTCTATGTCGATCATCAACATTTTTTTATTCTTTCTTGATAGTATATTCTTGTGCTCACTGCAATAAGTCATCATTTTTAATTTTACATTGACATAAAAATATTTAGTTAGAATACTAAAATTATGTGCAGATAATACTTAATTAAATCTTCAACTTCTTCATAATTATTTAGAATATAGAAGTGTGCTTTGGATAGCTCATTCATGTCCATGAACTCATATTTTCTTCCACCCATGGGTCAAACCATTTGTTTGAATATGAACAGTGTTGGTTCATCGTCATCCCATTCACGATCAGCATTACGATCTGCATGATTGAATCTTGTTTTGATATCATCAAGATACATCGAGCAGAATGTGAAACACTCCATAGCAATGTATGCTTCCACTATGGACCCTTCAGGCCATGCCTTATTGCAGACATACTTTTTTAGAATACACAAGAATCTATAAATATAAAATAATTTCATAAATTCTAATACATTTAAAATATATAACTCATATGTCAAAGAGATTATGATTTCTTTATCTTTCAATATGATACATCTACCGATAATGTACCAGATCGGCTAGAAGAGCTTTCTTTGGAAGATGAACAGCCAGGTGCACCATAACATCAAAAAATGATGGTGGAAAGATTTTTTCTAACTTACAAAGAATGAGCACAATATCCTTCTCAAATTTCTTGATTAAGTTAATCTTTAACTTTTGATAACACAGTTCTCGAAAAAATACTTCCAACTCAATCAATGCAGTTTGAACATCATTACTACTTAGCCACGCATCACCATAGGAAGCAAGCACTACATCATCACATGGGAATCATGACTTTTCATGCTAGAGATATTGCCATTATTATTGCCAACGTGATACATTTGAAGCGTAAGCATTAAAAAATTTTATAGTTTCGAACCATCCACAGAAACTCTTCTTCTCCTCACCAAAAAGTGAATAACATGCAGGTGGCATAAAAAATTTATCACCTCAATGAACTAAATGCAGCTCCGACTAGATTCCTATTTCTTGCAAATCGAGATGAGCTTTTGAATTATCTTTTATTTTTTTCGGGATGTTCAACACTGTACCGATGATATTATCATAAATATTCTTCTCAATGTACATCACATCTAGGTTATGACGAAGTAGTAACTGCTTCCAGTATGATAGTTCAAAAAATATGCTTTCCTTCATCCAATTCAGCTTAGCTTCGGTACACTTCTGCTTGTGAGAACCCGATATTTTTCTAAATTTCATATTTCCAATGGCTTCAAGTTGTTCTAAAACTTTCAATCCATTTAACTCCTTAGGTGGCGGACGTCGGTCAGACTTACCATCAAAATATTGGTTATAACGAGTCCTCCAAAAGTGATTAGCAGGTAGAAACTATCGATGATCCATAAAGTAGATTTTTCTTTCATGCTTTAAATATAAAGAGGATGTATTCTTATTGCATATTGGACATTCCAGATATCTCTTGGTACTCCACCTAGATAAGTTTCCATATGCAGGAAAATCATTTATGGTCCATAAAACCGATGCATGCAACTTAAAATTTCTTCGGCTTATAGAATCGTATGTCTGTACTCCATTTTTTCATAGCTCCTTCAGATCATCAATTAAGGATCGTAGATATACATCAATTTCATTACCTAATATTTTTGGATCTGAAATCAACAGTGACATAAAAATAAATGACTCTTTCATGCATTTCCAAGGTGACACATTATATACAACTAGCATCACAGGCCACATGCTGTAGGAAGTACTCAAATTACCAAAATGATTAAATCCATCTATCGCTAGACCAAGCCAGATATTGCACGGGTCACTCGCAAATTTTGGTTGCTTCGCATCAAAGTCTTTCTATACTACAGAGTCAGCCGGATGGCTAAGTATGTTCTCCTCCAAAACTCGCTATTCATGATGCTATCTCATTTCTTCAGCTGTCTTTGTGGACATATACAACCTTTGAGGTCTTAGAATCAATGAAAAATACCTTAAAATCTTATAAGGTATCTTCTTTCTTTTCCTATTACCAGTTTTGTACCTAGGCTCACCACATTGTGAACATTCACTTGCTTATTCGTTCTCCTTGTAAAATAATATACAATCATTTTTGTAGGCATGTATAGGAATATAGCCAAGTCCTAACTCCTATATATACATTTTTGCTTCAGTATATGATTTTGGAAAGTGTCGATCCATCGAGAAGAGCTGCTTTGATCAATGCTAAATTTTGATTGAAAGACTTCTAACTCCATCGATTCACGATTTTAATATGAAGCAATTTTATCAAAAACTTAGAGAACTTCACACAATTTGGATAGAGTGGCTCTCATGCATCCCGAACAAGCTTTGCAAACTGGTCAAAAGTCTCTTCTACCTCATTAATATTGTATTCATGATCAGAACTGCCTTGAGATGCACTAGCACTCATGGGTACATTTGAACTAACACCCTGATGTAAATCATCTAATAGTGAACCTATACCATCATGTTCCATTGATTCAGCAGCATCAATATCATCTTCGATATCGTCATCGTCATATACAACTTCATTCAGATCATCTTTTCCATGCCATATCCAGCGAGTATACTTCTTGTCCATATCAAAATGTAGCAGATGCTCCTCAACAAGTGATATATGATGATATACCATATTGACACATCTTTTGCATGGACACTTTATCCGATCGGTACTATCAGTCTTACATCGTGCAAATTCAATAAAATCTCGAACAGCATTTCGATATTCAGGCAAGAAAATATCTCTAACGTTCATCTAACTTTTATCGATATCCATCTGACAACAAAGAATAATGATTCATGAATCCTAACTTCACCAACTCCTTCCTAATAAGTGTGGTCCTATCCCTTTCAAAAATGCATCACTTTTATTATTGCTATAGCTTTATTCTTTGTTCCATATCTGAAAAAAATCCAACAGCATCTTCCTACTATTCTCCAAGTACATAATATAGATGGATCATATATTAATCACATCATACCCAAAGAACAAATGAGATAACTATGATGGAATTTTTCATAATAGAACATAGAACACTATGACAATAATAAAATATTGATGCATTTTTTAACTGCCCAAATCAGGGCATCCAAGAATCGTTCACAGAGTCCATTTTGGGGACCCTATGATCAACTCTTGAATAGGAGTCTAAGGTTATATCGAAGCATGCATTAAATCATTAGCAGATAGGATCCCAGACCGGATCCCGAATAGGATCCCAGACCAAATCCCGAACAGGATCCAGACCAAAATTGAACCCGCCGAATGATCATGACCCAAATCCTGAATCGAATTTCGGACATGATCCCAAATCGGATCTCGGACAGGATCCCAGATCGAGATCTGACCTGAATTATGATTCAAATCTCGGACGGGATTCCGACTCATATCCCTAATTGGAACTCGATCCGAATCCCAGACCGAATAGTTCATATGCATTAGAAATTAAAACCTTTGGTTGATGTAAATTAAAATAATAAATCATAATCATAATAAAATACAGGAACTAAACATGGTGAAAAGATTAAACTATAATAAGTAAAAGCAACAAAATATAATTACAAACCTAATTATTTTAATTATAAAAAATATCTAATTTTTAATTATTATTATTATTATTATTTTTATTTTTATTTTTATTATCATTATTATTATTACTTTTACTATTACTATTATTAAATTTATTATTATTATTATTATTATTATTATTACTACTACTACTACTTTTACTATTATTATTATTACTATTATTAATTTATTATTATTATTATTACTACTACTACTTACTTTTGTTATTATTATTATTACTACTACTACTTTTACTTTTATTATTACTACTATTACTATTATTATAGTATTATATTATTATTATTTTTACTTTTACTATTATTATTACTACTATTATTATTATTACTACTAAATTTATTATTATTATTATTATTATTATTATTCTTTTACTATTATTAATATTACTATTTTATTATTATTACTAAATTTATTATTATTATTATTATTATTATTACTACTACTTTTACTATTATTACTATTACTATTATTACTACTACTTACTACTATTTATTATTATTATTACTACTATTATTGCTATTTTTACTTTTACTATTATTAGTATTATTATTATTATTACTACTATTATTATTATAGAGTCTTATTTTTTTTATTTATTAAAATTTAATAAATTACTAAGGACTAAACCTCCTACGGGCCCTCCATCCTCCACCCGTCGAAGCCCCCCATCCCCTGCGACTCCCCTTCGCCACCCACCACTCGCGGTCCCCACCCGAGCCATCACCGCCACCGATGGACGCCCCTTGCACCACCATCCGCGCCCCACCCATTGCGGCCCCCTCCCGGCCCCTAGCCCTGCGCCCACTTACATACTTGCTATGGCCCGACCCCACCTTCCTGCAGCTCTATGCCATCACCCACCACCCGTGGCCCCCACCCGACCCTATCACCGCCGCCCCTCCATGCCCCAGCAACCTCCTCTGCCCTCCACCAGTCATGGCCCCCCCAGACCCTAGCCCATGCGCTACCTATGTACCCATCACGGCCCTCCTCCCCCTGCAGCACCCCTTCGCCACCCACCACCTGCGGCCCCCACCCAACCCATCACCGACGCCGCTCATGCCTCCTGCATCCCCCTTTGCCTCACACCATCCCCCCGTCACCACCACCCCTCGATGCCCACCCCTACAGTGTCGGCCCTCCTCCCACACCACGGCCTCCACCAGGCCCGTCAATCATCAAGCATGCCTACAGCTGGCACCCATCCTCCGCACCTCACCGCCCGCCATCGGCCACCGCATGGCAATACATGTGGCCCCCAGATCGAAAGAATAAATAAAAAAAATTTCTAACCCATGGCTAGTTGGTCGAAATTGAATTTACCTACGATTGATTCAAGCACAACGGCAGCGGCAATAGCATCAGCAACGGCAGCAATAATGGCAGCGGCAATGGCAGCAGTAGTGGGAAATGCGGTCACCGACCGATGGAAGCCCAAGAGGCAGGGGAGAGAGAGGATGAGGGGGAGAGAGAGGGGAGATGAGAGGGGTTTTGGGTCGAGAGAGAGTGGATTTTGCGGGAGTGGGGGGAGATATTTAAAGACCTTTAGCGATGAAAATATTTGCGATGAAATTTTCGTTGCTAAAAATGTTATTTACGATGGAATAAATTTTTTCATCGCTAATGTTACTTATTTGCAACGATAAATTTCATCGCAATACTTTCGTCGCTAATAATTTTGACCAAATATTTTTCTCAAAAAAAATTTTTCACTCCAAAAATATTAAAATAAGTTTTTTTATGATTGAAATAAATTTTCATTGTTAATAATAATTATTTATGACTAAACATTCTATCATAAAATATTTCATCACTATTAATTATTATTTATTTATGACGGAGTTTCTTTTACACCAAAAAAAATGATTATTATCGATAAAAAAATTCCATCGCTAATAATTCATCGCAAATACTTCGATCAAAATTTTAAAATTTTAAAAAAGAAAATATGGACTATTTAAAAATAAAAAAAGGCAAAAATGCATCATTCATGGATAATGCGATGGGGTTAAGGGGTGCGAGCATGTCCACTGTTAGCTAGCCAACAAGCTAATTAATATTTTTTTCTAATTTTTGAAGAATTAGTATTTTTTTAAAATTAAAATTTTTATTTTTTTCTAAATATTACATGATTTTGAATTTTAAAATTCATCTTCATAGTTCATTATTTAAGTATTTATCGTGAAAGCACCATCACAAAATATAGCCTCAATCAGGTAGCTCTAGCTATGCAGATTGATAAAATTTAATTTCGATGGTCACGAATGACCCCACGATGATCTGATAGATATAAACCATGATTAGTTCAAAAATTTATAATGATGAGCTCTGTGACATTTATAGCACACTAGCATAATTTTACTTCAATCAGATATAATTATCATAGTCAATTTAGCACGAGATGATTTAGACCGTTAAATAAAAAATAAGTGATTAAAATATCAATTGGCATGTGTTCATTAAATAATTATTTTAGATAAATGATCTTTGCTAATAGTTTGATCATTTCTATGGTGGTGATCGTAAAAAGTAAACTGCATGTATATAAACTATCTAAAAGTACATGTCTTCGATATAAATTCTTAAAGTTTCTTAGTAATTATACTTATACTTTTGTAAAATATACTTAATGTGGATAATTTATATATGTAGAGTTTAGGTTTTACAATCACCACCGTATAGATGATTAAAATAGTAGCAAAGATCATTTGTCAAAAAATTATCTTATAATCGAACATCGTTTGGCCTTTTGATCACTCATTTTTTATTTAATGATCCAAATCATTCCATGCTAAATTGACTATTATAATTATATCCAATTGAAGTAAAATATTGCTAGTATACTATAAATGTCATAGAAACTATCGTTGTAAGTTTTTGGATCCATCAGTAGTTTCTATCTTTTAAATCATCATACGATCATTTGTGACTGTCGAAATCAAATTTTATCGATCTACATAGCTAGAGCTAGCAGATCAAGACAATATTTTGTGACAGTGGTTGTACGATAACCACTTAAATAATGAATGGTGAAGATGTGCTTTCAATTACAAAATTATGTAATATTTAGAAAAAAATTTAAAAAGATGAATTATTAGCGATGAAAATATTACATCGCTAATAATCGATTATTTATGATAGAATATTAATTTATCATTAATTAATTATTTTAAAATTTTTAAAAAAATATTTATTAATGATAAAAATATTTTATCACTAATAATGATTATTTATGATGGAATCCTATGATCCATCGTAAATAATCCACTATTTGCGATGCAAAAATTTCATCGCTAATAAATCACCATTTTAATTTTTAAAAATGATTAATTAATGATCGCTTATTAGCGATGAAACATTTTCATCGCAAATAGTGGATTATTTATGATGGAATTTAATATTCCATTGCAAATAATTGATATTAGCTACGAAATATTTTTATCGCTAATAAATTATCTTTTTAATTTTTAAAATGATTAATTAACTATCGATTATTAGCAACAAAATTTTTACATCATTAATAATCAATTATTTATGACAAAAGTTCCATCATAAATAACCAATTATTAGCAACGAAATTTTTTCCATCGCTAATAATTTTTATTAGCGATGTAATTTTTTTTCATCGCTAATAATCTTATTTGCAATAAAATTTTTTTCATCGTAAATAAATCCATCGCAAAAGACCATATTTCTTATAGTGCTAGTAGGCTAGGTATGAGAGGAGCTCGATAGTCCCTAAGTTTACTCACTGGCACACGGTCCTCTCTTTCTAGTCCAGGAGCTCGATGAATTGAATCTCTCAGATCTCCCGAGGGAGAAAGCCCTAATTCTAAGGTAAGACATAAGACAAAGAAGAATCTCCCTTTTCAATTATGGATGGAAGAAGGAGCGCCCTTGAGCAATCCTTTCTTACCAAACTAGGGAGAGACATACCTCCAGTCTTTGGCGGTGGGATGGTGCTTGAAGGTGAAGTACAGAATAAAAAAATAGTAGATCGGACCTTAGCCATGATGCACAAGGAGAGAAATCCTATAATGAACCTAAACAAGTTCGACACCATGGAAGTAAAAGAGATGTTTAGAAACATAAAGAGGGCTATGATGAATGAAGGGATCAAAAGTCGGAGTCCAGCACGGAGAGCCTCTGTATACAAGCAAAAACGACCAGGGGTGGAAAGTAAGCTCGGCCACTTGGTCCGAAAAGTTCAAGCTCATATTTTAAAGGTATCCCATACCGAATCCATATCAAGAAAAGGTCTTCAGGATGAAGTACACAAAAAATGGTGTTAGAGATAAAAGGGGGACGAGGTGCTTCTACGAGTTTGATTTTTTTAAGATTTGGATCCATCAGGATCGGGTGGGTCGAACTCCCCGAACAAGTCGACCAGGATTCTTTGGAGGACATACATATCAAATTAAACTCAAAAAAAGACCCCAAAAATTAGAAGAAATAAGAGACAAAGCCTCTTTGAAGAAACTGAAGAGTTGAGAAACGTAAAGCTTCAAAATGATCGAAAAGAAGTTTGGGAACTAACCTAGATTGGTTAGAGAAGGCAAGGGAAACAACTGATGAAACGAGAATCGAGCAGAAAGCATCCATGATTGGAGGAGATGGTGGAGAAAATTGAAGCTCTCGGACAGGAAGGAGGCGGATACTAGGAGAGAGAGAAGAAGACTCAATCAAAATGAGATGAAGGAGAAGGAAGATGAGTTTAAATAGCCAGGGAAAGCCCAAGGTAGTTATAATTACAGGTCTTCTCCATCCGATCCTCACCTAACACGTGTCCCATTCATCATGACCAGAGTAGACGGCTGGCAGAACTTTAATAACATCGTACCTTGAGCACCACTTTGGCAAAATTTTGAAATCCGATCACTTCAAGTCATTCCGTCATTAAGAAGCTTCGGCGCCAAATTGAATAAAGCCAAAATGTTCCATCTCACGAGCATGAAAAATCAGAAAAGGACTTCGGCAATCGCTATTTTTATATCCCTTCTTTCGAACTTTGAACTCAGGAGTAGGGGGACTGGTGTTGGTGGTAAATTTGCTCCTGCCAAAGTTCGGCATGATGACCAGTCTTGGAGCGATCCTACCTGATGGTGTTGACCATGACCAAACTTCAATCAGCCTGCATTCTTGCTCCAGCTCATTTTGGGATGACCGAGCTCCAACTTGTGTGTATTGGACAACCTTCTCGACTACAGTAGTTGGCTCCATCAGTTAACTGTAGAACCCACGGGGCATCATGAACTTTATCTAGACTAGCTTGAACAGTAAGCATTGTTGCCTACAGATGGATCATGAGATTAGGTGCTTGACCAAATTCGACCAAACCGATCTTGAGGGCAGCTGAACTCTTCTCCGACTGGGTTCCCTTCAAGCAAAATCTTACCACTATGGTGGATACTCATGTTAAGGTTCTCGGACTAGCAGAACTTCTCTTCTAATGAACTTCCGCACCTTTCAGTGAATGGCAGGTCTTGACATTCTCATATTGGGAATCTTGGATGTGCAAGCTAGAGTCAATAACCTCATCATTGACAGTGGCTCTCTACTTGCGGACGATCTTGAAGGCAACCGAGACTACCAGTAGAATGTTGAGTCTAAGTATTTGCCTGTCCCAACTCTCGGCCTACCCCGGATTCCTGCTGACTCGACCGAACTCTATTATTTCTTCTCTAGTTAATGCAGGTCTCGCTATCTCAAATTTTGCACTTAAACCAGCCAGACTTGAATAGTGAAAATGGTTGCCTTCTAATAGATGAAGTATTTGGCTAAGTATTCGATCCCTGTATAGTCCAGCCCGATCTTGAAGTTTGTCGAACTCCTTCCAGTCTTCAAGCGGACTCCTTCTAGTCATCCAGCGGACTCCTTCCAATTGAACTCCTTCCCGTCTCCAAGAGAACTCCTTCCATTCGATCTCCTTCCAGTCAATCTCATTTCAATCGCCAAACGAATTCCTAACGATCGAGCTCCTTTCAGTCACCGAGCTAGCCATCTCACCTTAAGCACATTAGTTGAGCAGACTTAAATAGTGAAAGAACCTCATCGCCAGCACAAGCTCAACTCCTAATACAGCAAATGTCGGCTATCCTGCAGACTACCTCTGAGATGACCGAACCTCTCTAGAGCTGCCAGGATACAGGGTTCTTCACTGTTTGCTGCCTGCTTATCAGTTTTAGTTCTATCTGAACTTCAACTATTGATCTGCAATGGCCTAGCAAGTCATGGAAAAGGACACTACTATCCATAACAAACTCCACATAGCCTCGAACAACTCACTAGTAGGCAGTTACAATTATCATTATCATTCTGTTACGAGCTCCGCCTATATAAGGGATCCCCCAAATATGTTCTCTTCTCTAAGCTCAAAAATTCTGCTAAATTTTCTCTTGAGTACTCCATTTCTGTTGGTCAAAAGACTAACTTGATCATCGAAGGATTCTGCTGGAGCCACCTCAACTTCGGTTTGAACTGTTTTGCAGGTCCCGGTGGCAATCTCATCTCCTCCAACTTCAGCCTAATTCGACATCAACCAAATTCTGCACCAACAAAACTAACCAGCCCTTGAGTAACGAATGGCCGAACATAGAACTAACCCTCCATGAGTCTTACATAAATTAATTAATCAAACTTGATCAACCTAATATGTTTGACCATTTATTGTAGTTAGTTGATGACCAATTAATTTTTGGGTGTTCTTAACTTCTCAATATTAGTTTTCTTTCTTGTTAGTCAAAAAGCCCTTAGCAAGAAAAAAAGGGCCAAGCTCGAGAGGCTCGAAATTTAAGCAATTGGTTAATAAAACAAGCTCGAGAGGCTCGAAATTTAAGCAATTGGTTAATAAAACTACGTACAGGATTTTGGAGGTTTCTATCCTTTCAAAGCAATCCAATGGTTTTTCGTTGAAGTCTTTCTTCGACCTTTTTCTTTTTTCTGTTCAAAATACCGCAGAATGAAATACATGTCCTATCAATTCTAGCACCTTCATCTGATCGTTGCCCCCTGAAGCCCATGGATGTTAATATGCAAAGAAGGGAGTGCAAAGATAAGGTAGAGAGCGAGATGGGGTGGATCGAAAGTTTCTACAAGATCACATGGAGCTGGAGTATGGCATCAAAATACTCCAGATAGGATACTTTCTCTGTAGTTATTTTTCGCTTCCGAACGCTTAGCCAGCCAATATTTTGTAACCCTTTTACCATGAAATTTGAAAATTCAGGCATCGCCCAATTCTCCAGAGTTGTTGGCTATTAAACACCCTCAAAAGAACCCAGGAGGTTGCATCTTGTTTTCTAACCATGCATGCCTATAGCTGGAGACCATGTCAGCGCCTACAGAAGGTCCTGTATCCAGCAACGAATGCTGGACTCGAAGGCCTCCAGATTAAACAATAGCAGCCAACATTAAGTTGCCCAACGTAAAGCCATTAAAGAGTGCAATTGTTTCTCCTCCTATGCTTTTACAAGTTTGATATTATCTCTAACTCAACGATACAAACTTTGACCTGGTTTTTGAGTAAGGTTGATATAGCATCTATACATTTAAAATTTACTAAATGGATTCGTCAAGAAATACACCAAGTGATAGTTTGAGGCTAGTTTGTTAATTCTGTTCTCATGAAATATATTTTTACAAACAGAAGTTTTAAAACAATTGCAATTAATGATGCCTGATTTTTTTGCTTTTGGTTTTGGGAGTGACTCCACACACTTGCGCTTGTATATCTGGAATGAATTCACAATATTAACGACAATGATGACTGCAGCTCAGCAATGAAAAAGATGCCCCCAAGGAAGATATTTTTTACTCAAAATAATAATATCCAACACAACCTGTTCAATTTTTTCTATTGTAGCACTGAGCTAGAATTTCTTCTTTAATTGAAAAAAAGGAATAATGTCATACGTGCCATACTGGGGATCTAATTGTCCCTATCTTCATGACAATGTGATTTTGTATAATCATACACACAGTTTCAGTGCTACAAGTTATTCAGCAGTAGAACAGTCGAACCAACAAACACAACTATCAAAGCAGAAATTGCATCAACCCAATCAGGTTGACACCCCTTTTGTTTGAGTAAAAAAGCTGAGGTTTCAGCCTTCTAAAACAAAGGCTCAATTGGCCGCTACAGAGCTATTCCCTGCTCAGAACCAACTTAATGTCATAATCCCTTCTGCTTCGAGGGATATTGTAAAACTCTGCCAAGTATTCCAAAGCTTCAAGATTCCCATTGCAAACCTTCCACAATGATGCAACCTCTCCTCTGGCTACGGTTCCCCAGTTCTCGCAATCATCCATGAAATCCAATAGCTTCGAATAAAAAGAATCATAATTTATAAGCAGGAAAGGGATAGGAAGCTTTGACCCAATTCTCTCCAGTTGAATTAATGCTAGAGTCTCAAACACCTCATCTAAGGTTCCAATCCCACCAGGAAAAGCAACCACAGCTGTCCTGTCAGATGGATCGTTCCGCATAGCAGCATCCACCAACCCATGTTTTCTTGCTGAGAAGAACCTGCTTTGATGATTTCACAAATGAGATTTCAATTTACATCTAAAGGAATTCTGCATTAAGGTTTACTTGACTAATTACCTGCATGTAAGATACATCTCTGAAGAGAGATAGGGATGGAAGTTTGAGGTTGTCCATTCACCTGATTCCTTGGCTATCTTGAATCCACCGACTGGCTTCTTTGCATCAAGAGCACCTTTAACAGCAGCATCCATGAAACCAGGACCAGCACCAGTCCATGTGGTGCAGTCTAAAAGATTTGCAATCTGTAGCGATAATAGATGATGCATTAATACATCCACCGGTTTTGAATGGCAAGCATATGATGTTTAGAAGAATGGTAAATATTCCCAGCACATGTATAAGCATGTCCATCCACATAGATAATGCACTTACTGATATCAACATTTAGTGAGATGGGATATTTTCCATCTCAAAGATCACTAGACTAACATAACTTGGTGACTTTCTGTTGAGCAAGAGCTACTTACTGCATATGACATGTTGCTTGTGCAGATATTGCAATAAACCAACCTATACTCAGAAAAATACAATACCAAATGAATGTTAAAATCTGGAACCAAGCCATTTTGTTGAAACACTAAATGTTGTTTAAAGTCCTCTTATATAAATTTGCTTGCCAGGTTTTGCGTTTTGGCAATGTTTGGCTATAGCAGAAGTTATGAGGTCCTGAGATTTGAGAAATACCTGAACATTTAAAAATTGAAGTTCTGATACAACACCAGAAATTGAGAATTTACACTAGAGTAGACAAATCAACTTTTTATTCTCAAGCAATTTGAGCTTTTACCTTTATTGAATGCAAATGGGGCAAACTAATTACATATATTTTCTTAAAATAGAAATGAACCCTAGCAGCTGACCTCCTCAACCGACCAAGGGAAGTAACCAGTCAAACCGACCTATGGGCCCCAAATTGTATTTGCAAGCCTATACATAGAGCACAATGGGTGCTGGTGGGTAGGAAGAAGAGCATGGTAGGCTTTTGAGAGAGTGAAGAAGGGCAACTAGCCCAAAAAGAAGAAGAAGATGATGATAATAACGATTATGATGTTCTTAAAGCCTAGGGTTCCTTTCAAAACTTTATAGTTTCCTTTAAAGCAACTCTTCCACGCATCTTAAGATCGAAGTTTCTTTGGTGTTCCACTCAATATCAAACTCGCGTCATTTTAAAGTTCTAAAGTTACGATCAATTTCAATGTTCACATTTTTGAATTCAACTCTGCACTTGTACTGAATTGAAGTTGTTTTGAAACTTATGAATCCTGAAAAACTTTCCAGGTTTTTATATGAAAATCTGAACATAGTTTTGAAAAAAAATTTCAACTCTGTATTTGTATAAAATTGAAGTTGTTTTAAAACCTATGAAATTACTTTTTATCCCTACTTAAACATCATGAAACCATGCCGGTTTTCAAATTTTTTAAGTTTTATGACTTGAAATCACATCTTTATTAGATTTTTTTTAAAACATTTAAAACATTTTTTTGAACCTCTGAATACTTTTGGCATGCAATTTGTGAATTTCTGTTAAAGCTACAACAATAACATAACTCCAAAGTACAAGTGAATTGGCACATGTGGCCTCACTTCAATTATTGATGAGGAATCTCTGGCTGGTGGTACATGTGGCCACATTTCGAATCATAAATGATGATACATCCAGTCCCCTAGCTAGGTGGTATATGAGTAGACTTATCTGAATTAGCAATATCAAATTGATGTAAAACAAAATGAAAACAAAGAAAGAAGAAACGAAAATTGAAAAGAAAAATTCAAAAGAGATAAAAATTCAAGCCTAGAATTTTTAGAAATTCAATTGATCAATTATTCAAGTCTGAGATTCTCCATACATATGGAGCCTTTAAATAAAGAAATAAAAAGCAACCTAATAGGACTCTAACAATTGACTTGAAACCTAATAGAATTTTTTTTACGGAATTTTAATAAAATTAAGATTTTCAACAAAAATAAAATAACCTAAATAAATCCACAAAAATTAAACCCACAAAACAAATTAGGGTTAGGGTTTCGATACTTTTTTCTGACATAAGTGTGTAAACCCTGATTTCTATCATTTCCTCCTGGCTGGAAAAAACTCGACTCTGACGAGGAATTGATGTAAACTTCTAAAACCTCTGGATCAACACATTGTGGATCTTCTTCAAGGATCCAAATAGCATCTAAGTCTGGATAGCCGTGCCATTTGATCAAAAATCGTCGAAATCCTCAGTCAGTAGAAGAAACAATATCATTTGTGATAATGCGTTCAATTTAATTTAATAAAGCCAAAGGAAGTGACGGAAGAATTGGAACTTGCACTGGAAAAAGAACATGATCCCTATTTTCATCTACATACAAAGTAGGAGGCTTGAATGTGCCTCGATAAGGTAGTAAGTCCTCAAGATTGGACTAAATTTTAAATCAGTAGGTAATTCGATATAATATGCATTAGGCCCAAGTTTATAAAAAATACAATATGGATCAATGGCTTGGACATATAACTTTTTAAATGAATTTAGAAGATAATATTTATGACGAATACGAACCTTCACATAGTCACCCCGGTTAAACTCCATTATTCTACAGTAAGCATTATCAATAAGTTTATATTTTTCAGTACTTATAGCAATCTTTTGTCTAATGTGTTTAGTAAAAGAAGTGGCAGACTTAAAAGTATGATTATTTATAGGTAAGAAAAGAAGTTCAATAGGTTGACAGGAATTGAAGCCATAAATAATTTCGAAAGAACTTTTATCAGTAGATCTATTTACTAAATTATTATAGGCAAATTCTATGGTAGACAATGACAATTCACATGTTCCAATCTTATTACCAACTAGATACCTAAGTGATTTACTAAGATTACTATTTACAACCTTTGTTTGACCATTAATCTGTGAACGAAAGGATGAAGAAAAATTTAAAATTGTCCCAAATAGTTTCCAAAGAATTTTGCAGAAATAACTCATAAATTTGATATTATGATCGGATATTATGGAAGAAGGCAAATCATGAAGTTGAACTTCCTTAAAGGACAACTTTGCAATAAAAGAAGCATCAAAATTCTTTTGATAAGAAATGAAATGTGCTAATTGATCAACTATGGTCTTCTTTACTATTTGTTTTCTCATTTTCTCATGCTCCTTAGAATTCAACCTATAATGTGGAAGATTATATTTCTGTGACCTCGAGACTAAATCACGCATGAAAGATAGGTCATCGAATATGTCTTCTAGGATTACATCTTTAGATTTTTCTTTTAATTGCTCAATTTCAGGAGATGGGCTATCTTGAAATTCTGAGGTCATTTGAATCTCATTCTTGGAAAGGACAGCTAACATTATCTCAGATTCTCCATTTTCTTTTTCAAATTCTTTATGAGTCGAAATGTGACAATTTTTCTGTTCAGAAGGTTGAAGAGAATTCTTATCCTCTTTGGTAGGTTTGGGCATGCTAGGCTTAGCAGAATTTAATATGATCTTCTTGTCATTATGCATAAACACAGGTATTTTCTTTACTAAAATAATGAGCATCCACATCATAAATTCAAAGTCGATCTAGTACAATGCTAGCAACATTCATGGATAAGACATCGCACATAATTTCAGCAAAATAAGTTCTCATTTGAATTAGCACTAGGCAACACTCATTAACAGGGAGCGAGGTTTTGTCTATCCAAGCAATTCTAAAAGAATGAGGATGAGATTGAGGTTTCAGCTTTAGTTGATTAATAGCGAACTTAGATACTATATTCATAAAACTACCACCATCAATGACAAGTCTACATACCTTATCCCCACACTATGCATATGTGTGAAAAATGCTAGTGGGTTTCCAAGCCTCAGTCTGCAGGAGCAGTGACTATACCTCGCATGACGTTAACACAACTTCCTGATTCTTCATGTTCTTTATCATACTCTTCTATCCTATAATAATGATAACCCTCAAAATTATTTATGGAGTGGTAGGTAATCGGAGGACTGTTGTATAGATCAGAGGTGCCTGAAAAGACTTACTAATATATATGACGTGACTCTGGCTACCAATAGGTTTAAAGTTTTGTGAAGGACATCGATGATTAGGTTGATTACTAGAAAAATCTTCTAGAGATTGCTTGCATATTCTTGACTTTTTTAGAGATAATTGGCGTTCTATCCGCTGATCTATGACATTTATTATATCTATATGGCTATTTATTTGATTAGCATGAAACTCTCCAATCTCAGTATGAAGTCGGCCTAATGACTGACAGATTTGATTTAAATTTTCTTAGAAGGCTATTTGGATATTTTTGATAGATTCTAGTTTGTTTTTCATTATAGTTTGTACATTTTTTAAATTATTAATAGTACGTATTTAAAATTTTTAATTATGATACTCATAATAAAAATTATAAAGTTCAATTTAATATCTATATTTTTAGTTTATATAATAGTAGGATATGCGGATATTTGATGTGAGAAACAGCAAATATGTGAAAAAATATGAAAAAAATAAAATCAGAACCTAAGCAATTTAAATTATCTAAAACTTAAAATAAAATTCAAAATTAATGAAGAAATTATATCTTCACCTCATGGTGCGTGCAGGTTAAGATTTTTTTTTTTTTTCCGGACCCGGTCTACAGACGTGCGGTCTATAGACCGCAGGTCTCACGCGGCCGCGTGGGTTACTTCAGCGGTTCCCGGCCTACGCTTAGCTCTGGTGATCTCCAGGATTCCAGCAACCGGCGAGGGGTGAGGCGTGCCTCTGGGCGGTGAGCTCCAACAGTCGACGGCGCCGGCCAAGAAAATTAGAGGTGATCGCCGATGATGGAGACGGAGGTGGAGACCGTCGGTAAAGAGGGAAAACCCGGGGATGCTCGCGGTCGATTGAGCGGCGGATGTGGAGACGACGTCGATCGGCGGTCGATCGAGGTGGAGGGAAGGCCGATTGGGGCGGCGTCGACGGCGGAAGAGGGAACAACGGCTGATAGAGGTGGCGCAGTTGCTGATCGGAGTCTTCTCACGGGCATAGGGCCGATCGGGGTGGAGGACGACGGCGCGGACGCAAGGCGGAACGGGCCGGACGCGTTGCGGAGGCGGAAAGGCTGGGAAAAAGGCCGCTGGGTGCCGGCGTTGATGAAGAAGACGGCGGAAGATGGCGACGGGGCCTTTGGTCAGTCGACAGGAAGAGGCAACGGCGGTCGGAGGTGAGAGGCTACGATTCGGGGGTTTCCGACGGTAACGACGGATAGGAGAAGATGACGTTGATGAAGAAGTCGGCGACGACGGTCGATCAGCGGTGATGGGGCGTCAACTGCGAGCGGGGGAGGGAGTTTCGAGGCGAACGCCAGGGACGATCGGCCGCAATGGAGGACGCGGCGACGACTATCGTCGGCGAAGAAAGCGGCGGTGACGTGGTGAAGGAGCTCGGACTTGGGCGCGGCCGCAGGCGTCTCGACGGTTGGCGGCAGACGACGGCAGAAAAGGGAGCAAGGGCTGTCGGAGGATGTGGAGATGGCGATGACCTGCGATGGGCGAGAGGTGGTGGGGCGGCTGCGAAACAGAGAAGGCCGGCGGTCTTCAGGACGCGATCGAGACGGTGGAATGGCAGTGGAAGGCAGGCAAGGTTCGATTGTTCGGGGGAAAACAGTCGGAACAAGAGAGAGAAAGACGGGTACGGAGGAGGAGGTGACGGGAAAGGGGAGAGAAAGGCTGTGGTGGAAGAAAGAAAGAAAGAACAGAGAGAAGAAAATCTCCGTGAATACTAAATAAATATAAAATTAAAAAATTTAAAACATTTAAAAAAATAATAAAAATAAAAATTTAAATTTAAAATTTTTAAAAATTTAATTGATCAATTATTTAAAACTAACATCCTTCGTACATGTGGAACCTTTAAAACAAAAAATAACTAACAACTTAACAATAGAGAAACAAAAGGCTAATTTAATAGGACTCGACTTGAAATCTAATAAAATTTTTTTTATAAAATTTTAATAAAATTAAAATTTTTAATAAAAATAAAATAATTTAAATATATTTATAAAAATTAAATTTATAAAATAAATTAGAATTGAAATTTTGATTTTTTTTTTTTTGAAAACCTGATTTCTATTAAATATGAAGTTTTTTTTTTTTTGGATGGACGGCACATGTGGCCTAAAATGGATTCTCACGTTTGTAGGCCCTTTGCCAAGTTGTCAGACTTTTTTGAGGATATGAGTGACCTCACCGGTGTTAGCCATGATAATTGTGACTTGTGAGAGGTTTTATGAGAAAATGTAAAATTAAGTGAAAAATTAAAGTTAAGAAATGCTAGGAAGCTGTGCTGGGCTATCATTCTCTCTCTTTTAATAGGCCAATCCAACAGGGAATAAATTGTTCAGAGAAAGCAACCGCGTCTTCCGATTTGCAACATAAATGACCAACAAGATACCAAAACCGCACTCTTGATACACGAGTTCCCTTTCAAGAATGTGCTTGATGCAAGATTACTTAGATGGCCAGCTTATGGGTGACTTGATGGAGAGGGAAATCAAGACAATGGAGAGGGCGAGAGAGAAAAGAAGCTAGAGTGAGAAGAAAGAGAGGAAAGAAAGAGAGAAGCATAAGAGGACAAAAAGAGCTTTCCTTCTTAACAACATACGTACAATATACGATTGAGGTCTATCACAAATATAGCTTACCCTAACTAAAGGACCAAGAAATTAATAAATCAGAAAACATGAAACATAAGGCCTAGGCAACTTGTATGTCAAGTAACTTGATGGGAAAATAACTTAAGATGTTTTCAATATATGATAGATGTTTCAATATGCTCAATTGATGCTCGAGGTTACTGGATGACAACTTCAATAAGCATGATACAGATTGTCAGATGATCCAAGCCCTTAACTTCATCATACACTTATCATGCATGGATCTCATCCTTGAGATCTTAATGTCACTTTAATGCTACATTGAGCTGCAAGTCTCCAAGATTTGATGATAGAGACCAACACAAAACTTTCTCATGAACTTGGTTGTTTTGGTGCTCTTGGATTCATGAACCTTTTAATCATCTGATTAGTGGCAAGCATCGGTGAATCTAAGAAATCAACATAGTACTGCTTTTCAAAGTATCACCATAGAATCACAACCTTGAAAGATCACAATCCATGGCATGGTTGTTTAGAAATTACTCTAAAATTGGATCTTTAAAGCCTCCAATCTTCTTAATCAGATCCTTAGGATTTGGTGCACATTTAACCGCAAGATCCTTGTATGAAGGATTGCTATTTGCAGGATCATCAAAACATCTCTAATTGCAGATCTTGTCTAATGTATTTTCAACTGCTAGACCTTTAATATGTAGTCTATCATATAGCTTGACTTCTACTTGCATTGAAGGAATTTGTTTTGATCTAGTTGATGATTCAAGGTAGGGGAAGACGACCTTTTATCAAGGTATTGTTCATATCTAAAGCTGCTACAGTGGCTTGCAATTAGCATCCATTAACGTCAACTCTTTGTTGACAGATATCAATCTGCTATTTATTGATGCTATATCATTGCACATAAACCCAAGATCCTTCCTTGCACATTGATAAAGAACCTCAATCTTGAAATTTAACTCGTTTGATTCAATGATGAAGAACATACTAGTTGAAGGTTGAATAGAATGGAGATCAAGGAAAATAAAAGATTAATATATTAGGTTCTTTTTGCTTTAATACCAAATTGATATAGGACCACTTGGGGGTTGGCCTGCTTATGCATAGATGGGTCTAATGGAAAGAAAATCAAGAAAAGAAAGCAAGAAAGCAGAGAAGAAAAAAATAGAGACGGAGAAGAATAGATAGAGAGGAAAACAAGGTAAGAACGAGTATACAAGACATGATTTAGGTCTATCCTCCAGCCTTTCCATATCATACAGAAATAGCCTACCCTAACTTAAAAGACCAAGTAACTAATAATATTAAGAAACATGTAATTTGAAGCCTATGCAACTAGTACATAAAGTAATTTGGCAGCCAAGTAAATTTAAGGATTAAGTTACTTAAGAGCTAAGTAACCTAAGGACAGCGACTTTGACAAAATATTAAACAGACACAAACCCAATAGATGAACAAATTTACAACATATGATAGTTCTAATGTTTCAATATTAACCTTTGATGCATCAAGTAACTGGACAAGGGCTTGAATAATCATGGTATAAATTGTGCCACATGATCCAAGAACTTGACTTTGTTAATACTACTTTTCTGGACCAAACTATCCCCCCAAATCATGACTTAAGAATAAGAGAAAAAGCACCATTGGTTTATGATAAAGAATGATGATTTAGATGCTTCATAACACAAGGGTAGGTAACCAAGAAAATAAGATAAAAGCAAAAAAAAAAAGAAAAAGAAAGAAGCAATAGGTCATTTTAGAACCACCAAATCAAGGAAGAATATTGCAAAAAGATGCCCTTACTTATGCTAGACTAATTATTGAGGTATAGAGATAGAATTAGGAGCTGTTTTTTGATGAAAACAGAATTAGGTGTTGTTATCAGACAAACCATTTTAAAAAAAAGTTACTGTTTCATAATTTGAGAGTTATAATCCCATACTCTCTTATCAATCAATTGCTTTGGTTCCCCAAGAAGAACTACAGAAGGGAAGAGAAGAGTAAAAAGATTAAAACCATGGCTTCCATAACTAATTACTCATTGACATATAAATAATATATATGTATGTGTGTGTTTGTATATATTTTAGGAGCAAAAAACAAAGAGCAACATTCATAACTATGACAATAATGAGGATGCTGAAGTACAAGGGAGTCACAAACACCTAGTTTTGGCGACCTTGGATTCAACACTACTAGATGTTGCACTTAAGGTAGTCAACTACTAGCTCTCATTAGCAGAGATAAATTGAAACTTGAGGCCACCACTTGGATTCCCTTGGCATCATCCATCATACAGTCATGGTAGGCACCACCAAATTCTCTAATAGCCCTCAACCAACGAAGGCTGAACCGACCTGAATTGGGCAATTCAAGTCATAATGAGACAAACCGATCAAGAACTAGAATAGTTTGGGCTCTTTAAATTATCCCAATTGCCCACTTAACCCCTTTCGAGCCCTGTTCACTCTTTAAAGCATCCGAACCCCTCAACTCCCTCTTGCCTAAGCCCTAGACAATCATCCAAGCCCCATTCCTCTCCATATGGCATGGTGGATTCCGTGAGATCCTCTAATCATCCTCTCTCTCCCTCCTCCCTCTCCTTCCTCTCCCCCCTCTCCCTCTCCCTCTCTCTCTACCTCCATCTCCTTCTCCCACCATCCCTCTCCCTATTATTGTCATCCATGGCCAGTTCTACCATCAGATCCACACTCCCCAATCTCTCTCTCATCCATAGCCTTCTTTGCGACCAAATCCATGCTCCCTAAGCAACCTCCACCACCAAATCCATCCTCCCCGGAACTTCTTCATTATCAACGACCTTTTTCACCACCAGATCCATGTTCCCCAGGTCTTCTCTATCATTTACGGCCTCCTTTTGCCACCATACCCACAATACCTAGGCCATGATCTCAGCTGTCGAGTATCATCTCAGACCAATATGAGTCTCTCGTCTCCCAACCCCCTTTCTCTCCTCCTCCCTATTTCAGTATGTCTCGAAACAACATGGTATGAACCCATACCATACCGAACCAACAGCCGACTGGTATGAACCCCAATACCAGTTCAACGAACCTTGCCCTCAATTAATTTCAAGTTGAAGCATCTTAAGAAGCTCCAAAATCATTGCCTCTATTTTCAAAGAAGCATAATCAGGATAAGCTTGGAGGAGAGCAAAAGGAGAAGACAAGAGTAGTCTTACTATTTTGTTCTTGATAGAAAATAGAGGAAGCATGTTCTCCCTTTATTGCATCTAATTAAGCAATTCAAGGTGAAGCATAATAGCATGGGAAGACATGTCATGGCTTCCTAGCAAGATTTACCATACCAGTCAATACCATAACATACCGGTACCAAATCGATTCATAGTCTCATATCGTATCGATACTTGGTACGTCTCGCCATCTCGCACCGCACTGCATACCAACACCATAATAGGAAGGTACCTATACAAGGTCTGATACCAAGAAAGCAAACCTTGCTTCCTAGCATTTCTCATCATAATTGAATCTAGCATGCATTCTGATCATGTTATAGTGCTTTCCTCATTAGAACATTCTGATTTTTGGTATGTTCATAATTGTTTCAATGAATCTTTGCCCAAACCTTTTGAAAATTATTCAACTTATTGTTTAATGTGAATTGTTTGAACTTTTCTTTAAAACCACATGCTTTGATCCTCTTGTAACATATAGTTTCTAATTCAAAATTCTAATTTTATTCAATGAACCCATTTGGACCCTTCAATGGTAATTTGATTTGTGTTATAACTTGAAAGTTATTTGTTTTTTAGTAAAAACTTAAATTCTTGACTATGGTAGAGGTTTTTTTGCTAAGCTATGTAGATAACTCCACTTACTTTACAAACATTTTCAAAGTTAGCGGTGAGACATATATAGACCCCTTCCAAAGAAAGAAAATTGAATGTTTTTGATGAAACATAGGATGCATCTAGCAGACACTATGACCACTGACCATGCCAAGCATCATCGGAGCTGGTAGATTTACAATTCGTACCTATGCAAGAGATTTACAATTATGGTTATAAAAGCATGCATATGACAATTCACATGAGATAGAATCTAATACGTGACAATTAACCATTTTACTATCATTAAAAAGTTCAAATAATTGGCAAACCTTTAATTTGGCTCTATGAATTTAAGTGATGTCTATTACATCAAATTCTCCATCAGAAAGCCACATCAAAACATTATCTAATACTTTAGCAAAACAAATTATTGCCAAATCTAGAATGTTGTCTCAACATAAAAAGCTGCACAATCAAATCAAATTGTACATCATATATTATAAACTGCATATTTCACACCAAAGGAATCCAAGTTTCAAGACAATTACATAAGCACACTCCATGAATCCTATATCTTCGATCTTTTCAAATTCTCATGCATTTAGCATTCATTAGGTCATTTAGTGATTGAATTTAGGTCATGGTGGAGAAGCAAAGCACAAGGAACAAAGTAAAGAAAAGGTGGAATAAGCTACTCAGTGAGAATTATATTAGTAAAAATCATATCTGCCCTCAAACTAACCTTAGGCCACCTCATAAACTGAATCCTTATAGAATTTACCAGAAATAGCTAAAAATTGAATCTTTCCAAAATCTATACAAGGTATAATCAATATAAAATACACCTATAAAATTCTAAGGCAATTCAGACTAGTTTCTCCAACAAAATTGTGAAAACAAATTTCCTAGATGGCAACTTCCCACCTTCGGGCTCTTGTTATCTCTTAAAATAATAATTTGGCAATGAGACCTAGGGTTACCGACCTTCTTATCGACTCTAAATACCTATTATAAAAGCTGGTCACATGCGCAATGTTGACCAGCAGTTTGAAAATTATGCCCATTTAAGTGAATGCCACATTGAAACACATATGTTAGCCATTAGTTGCAGTAGTTCTTGCCTACTTTTGGCTGTCCCCCAAGAAAGGATAGGTATTCTTTCTCCCATCGTGACTTGTCTATATCTATATTGCCATGGCCTACCTAGTGGCAAAATGACAAGCATCCATGGCAAGTACAACAGATCAAACCTTGTCGAAGTACTTTCACATAATAGCGCAAGAAACTGGGAATCTACTACCTACATTTACCTCATTATCATTTTGCAGATGTCTTTACTTATGCAAGTTCAGCCTTTTAAAAACTTCTTTAGATGTGATGGTACAAGAGGCATTTCCAATACATTTGTTTGGTTAGTCCTTTGTTTGGCACAAATGAGGGAAATGATCCTAGAAAAGAACAAACTGAACTACATTAAGCTAAACATAATCTACTTTCTGACGAAATGGACTCCATAACCGTATGCATATAACAAGGCCTTCAATGCCTAGCAAATTATGGCATTGGCTTGATAATCTTCATTAACTCTAAAGTTTGCTAGCCTATCCGCTCGCTGGTTGGCTTCTCTAAAAACATGGCTTGCAAAGAAGAGAACCAACAAAGAAGTAAACCAGATGATATCTGAAAATAATGGATGCTTTCAAGCTATGGAGAAACTGTTGAGATATTTCATAATCCAATTGATAATGGTGCTTGAATCCCCTTCTAATAGTATTCTGGTTAATCTGTCATGCCCTGAACCCGTCACCTACGTCAGCCATGTGATATGACCATAGGAACCCTAAAGCGATGCCCCGAAAATCTAATCATGCAAGGCCTATAAGATGAATGAAATTTCTTATAGCACCAAAATAATTAAATTAATCATAAAATTAAACTAAATAGTCTAATTAAATAAATCCATCATTAGAAGAGTTTACATAATTACAAAATTTTCAAATGTTCATCTAGTATTAGAAAGAAAAATTAACTCTGTAACTAAAAACTTCATTGCTCAAACTCCATGCCCGATTCATCCAAGATTAAGCATCCTACAACTCTAAAAGGGAAAGGAAAGAGGTGGTGTGAGCTTTACAGCCCAGCAAGAGTCTTCCATACAAATATAGTAACTTTAAACTAAAGATGAACTATAAACTATATCAAAATGCAGGCAAAAATCATAAAACTTCATGTTGGCTCTTCAGCATAGCTCAAATGAATCCATGTAGATATGCACGCATAAATGTAGTTCATCAAATACACATCTCATTCAAGAAAACATATCAAGTGTAGCATCATTTTAAAATTTTGTTGAGTAGTGGTTTCACATATCTTATTGTTGGTGCTAAAAATGGACTGCCGCCGGAGATTGCTAGAGTTGGTGTCCGAGATCTCATCGATGAGACCTGCAAAACAGAGTCTTGGCCAGAGGTGGATGGCTTTGACATGGACCCTCCAATGATCAAGTCAAAAATCTTACCAACAAGAATAGAGTACACAAAAGTTAGATAATGAGAAGAGTTCTTAGAGAAGAAAACATATATGGAGGATTTTATTTATAGATAGAGCCCATAATAGATTGATAGTGACCGTTGTAACTGATGTAAGTAGGCCGTTCGGACCATTTGGATTTTATTACGGAGAGTGGGCAACGGTTGTAGCCACTTATGGTGGTTAACTATTGTTTGTTGAAGTCTGGATGAAGGTCAGATGCTTCCGAGCTTGACAGCAGGTCATTTGGTCTGAGACTATACTGTTGGAGTCTAGAATCGGATGGACTGAGCCTGAAAATTGTTCTTTGGATCAGGAGTGATGAGCTTGAGGATCAGATTTCTAATTTGGACTATAGTAGAACTGCTTTAATCGTTCTCAAGAAGGTTAGCTAAAAGTTCGGTCATCTTCAAGGTTCGCTCTCAATGTAGATTGGTATTTTGGACCGAAGTCATATTATAAAATCTGATGTCAAAAGGAATGAGCTGGGGGGTCAACTACTTAAACTGGATTTATAATTGGGGCAGCAAGGTCAAACGAACTTAAAAGCCGAACTAGCACTGGGCTTGTTAGTTGAAACTGCGATGAGATCACTCTAACTGATTTAAAAGAGATTGGTAGGGAGTTCGGCCATACTGAAGGTCGGATCTTGTTGAAATCTAATATTGCAGAGTGGTTGTCGTTTATCTTGAACTGAAGATCAGAATCAAACAAATACCGAATCTCCTTACTGGCTAAAGTTCGTCTAGCTGAAGTTCGAGGTCGAGACTTGGCAAGATTTGTCACAATGAAAATGCTATTATCAAGCCTGAATCAAAGGGCAGAATTAAGATGCTCGGCGAATATACAAGATCGGATACCAACTGAGCCTGGGAACCAATTTAACTGCATCTCGAACTGGATTGTATCTTAAACCCGGATGATATCTTTCGAGGATCGGTAAGGTCCGACCTATCCGAACTTCAGTGGGAGCTATCTTGCCCCCAACACTTGTCCTCCTACTCCTAAGTTTGAAGTTCGGATGAAGAGAGTACTCAAACTTGTTATCGCCGAAGTCCAGTTCTGCCTTCTCGCCCTTAAGATGAGATAATTTTTGTGGAACCAAGCTATGACAAAAGCCTCGTTACTACGAAAAGATTTAAAAATATTTCAAATTTCAAAACACCTTTCAGGTGCAGAACTCTATGTCTGGCGTAATAAATATACCGCCTGACACTTGCAACTACCATAAGAGTCTGGACACGTGGCAAATTGGGATACGACGACGATGATTCAGCATCATGATGGTTTAGCGCACTACCGGTTATTTAAGGTTCTTCTTTCTCTTTCTTTCTCATTCTGGTACCTTTCTTCTCCGGTTCTTCTTCCGCCATCATCTTCCCTGACTCCAGCTATCCTAGCCCTTCATGCTTTCCTCAATCTTAATCGCCCTTTCTTCATCCATTTTCTGCAATTTCGACTACATCATCGAGCTTTCCACATCTCTAGGTTAGTGTTCTAACTTTTTCTTTTTTGCTTTAACATCTTTCTACTTTTAGGGGTCTTTTAGAATCCGACTACTCTTCCTTTGGTTTCCAAGGCTTTTTCTCCATTTTTCTCTGTTTTTTAGTTGATTTCATTCGATTTTCTTTGATTTAAAATGGCTTCCCATGATTCAGAGTGCTCTTGGTCCACTTCTAAAAATCTTTCTAAACCGAAGCCCTCGAAACCCAGACATGAGATTGATCTTGAACCCAGAGATGAGCCCCATCCGACCTTCATACCTGGGACCCTTGCTTCCACTCTTTCTTGTGATGATCTATCCTTTATCCGAACTCGGTATGGAGTTTTCTTTGTGTATGAACTTGAGCTACCAGGATCGAATTGCAGAATTTGTGCCCCTCCTCTAAGTCGACTTGGTTTGTACTTAGAAGCTCGCGAGCCGGGTTTAGGTTACCAATTCCTCTTTTTATTATCGAACTCTTTCACTTTTATGATATGTCTTTATCTTCTGTAGTTTCGAACACCTTCCGTTTCATTATGGGGTTCTTGACAATTTGTTTTTTAGCCGAGGTCCAACCTACTATTTCTCTATTCCGAACCTTCTTCATCCTTAAACGTCACCCCACTACCAAGGACTGGTGGTACGTGTCTCCTCAGACCGGCACAAAGGATTGATCAAGGGTGCTCCTTCCTCTGTTCACGGTTGGAGGGAGCAATTCTTTTTTGTTTCTAACCCTTCCATTGAATGGAGACTTCCGCACTGGGGTCGTCCAAGAGAATCTATTTGCAAGGCACCAGGATTGGAAAAAAAGAGATTCTAGTAGAGTCAAAATTTTGAGGCATTATAAAATTCCTCCACTAATCCAATTATTATCCGAGCAAACTCTTTTCAACCTCGGCCTAAGTCCTGCTAAGCCAGAAGGTATTAACTTATATTTCTTTTGATTCCTTATCTTCATCTAACCTTGATTTGTTTATATTCGCAGAAATGACTCTCGAGAAACTAGAGCTTGTTGGGAATAAGACCCTCTCACGGACCGACGTGGCACCTAGTGATTTGCCAGCAACAAGGAAAGATCTCTCCTAGAATTAACGCGGAAGCACAAACAACAGATTCAAGAGAGAAAGAGCAAGAGATTTTATGGGAGAAAAAAGCTTTTATTTCAATATTTTCAGTATTATACAAATCTTGACCTATTTTCTGTATACATACTATATAATAGGGTCAAGCCTCAAGCTCAAAGAAAAACTCCTCAAATCCAAACAAATCCACGTATAGAATTAATCCCATGTCACTAAGCCGATCCAGTCTCAGACTGAATCGGCTAACCTGGGTCAACTCACAAAATCACTGAACCAACCAAGTTATGTACCATGCCAGCAGTCTTGAAAACACTACTTTCTGTCTGGATTTCCTTTGAGACATGGCTGATCCAGTCCTGGACTAGGTCGGCCCAGTTTCCAACTTAGCTGACCCAGTCTTAGGGTGAGCCGGCTAAGTTTCTACAATTTTGCTTATCCAGGTTGATTTCTTTGTTGGCTTACTCTCATCTTTCCATGACCTTTTTTTCATGTTTTCAAGACTTGGGAGCGCCATATCTGAGCTCACATTCTCCATCTTGGTGCTTCCAAATCCTTGTGAACTCAACTTTTTCTTGCAGATCAATCCATGCCACATACATCTGAAAGCTATCTTTAGGGAGTACCTTCGTGAGTGCATCCGACTGATTCTCCTTAGTATGGACCTTCATCAGCTTCACTTCACCCTCCACCAGTTCCCTGATCCTGTGGTATCTCATGTCTATATGCTTTATGCATGCATGATAGATTGAGTCCTGTGCCAGTTGTAGAGCACTCTGACTGTCACTGTATAGTATAACCTTGCTCTGCTCCATCTCCATTTCAACAATCAACCTCCTAAGCCAAAGAGCTTCTTTTGCAGCCTCTATAATTCCAATGTACTTGGCCTCTATGATAGACAAGGCCATGATTGATTGAAGGGTTGATCTCTAAGACACCAGTCCACCAAATATGCAGAGAAGGTATCTAGTGGTAGACCTCCTTATATCAAGATCACCAGTATAGTTTGCATCTACAAACCCTTCTAAAGGACCCAAACCTCCATATGACTCTCTGGAGTTTTTCTCACATCCTCTCGACTGCCCACCAAATACCAGACCAAAGTCCCTTGTTGCAGATATCTCAGTATCCACTTCAATGCCTTCCAGTGCTCCTTCCTAGAGTTAGCCATCTACCTACTAACTGAGCTCACTGCTTGTGCTATATCTAGTCTACAGCACACCATGGTATATACAACACTACCTACAACATTTGCATAAGGGACTCTATCCATGTACTCTCTCTTCTTCTGACTGGGGGCTTTGATGTTTGGAGAGAGATACATGATTGGGCAATGGTGTCTTTATAGATTTGGCCTCCTCTCCCAAACCTCTCCAGAATCTTCTGGACATATCCTCCTTATGACAAATAGAGTACTCCTTTGCTTCTATCCCTACCAATCTTCATTCCAAGGATCTTCTTTGCTAAACCCAGATCCTTCATCTCAAATTCTGCTGATAATGCCCTTTTCAGCCCTTTCATAGCCTTCATACTCCTGCTAGCTATGAGCATATCATCTACATACAGTAACAAGTACAGAGCATCCTTCCCATCTACATCCTTAAGATAGACACAGCAGTCATGTTCACATTTGATAAATCTCAGACTCAGAATAAAACTATCAAATCTATGATACCACTGACGAGGAGATTGTTTCAGGCCATACAGTGACCTTCTGAGTAAACACACCTCCTGTCTAATTTCCATGAAACCATTTGGTTGTCTCATGTAGATCCTTTCCTCCAAAGTTTCATAAAGAAAAGCAGTCTTCACATCCATCTATTCCAATTCCATGTTATGCTATGCCACCAACGACAATACCCGAATGGAAGTATGGCGTACTACAGGAAAAAAAACCTCAGTGTAGTCTATCCCTTCCCTCTATGAGTATCCCTTTGCTACCAGCCTTGCCTTGAATCTGACTCCACCTTATTCTGAAGGTGCTTTCTTCTTAGTGAACACCCACTTTGAGCCAATGGATTTAGCATCTCTTGAAAGATCTACCAGCTGACATGTCTGATTTTTCTTCAGTGATTCTATCTCTTCCATCATGGCCTGCATCCACGACTCATGGTCTTCACTCTCCATAGCCTCTTTATAATTCTTCGAATCTCCATTAGTAGTGATGAGAGCATAGGAGATAGTCTCATCAATGCCATATCTGATAGATCTTATGATAATACGCTGGGGCTTGTGCGATGCCACTCCCACTAACACATTCCTCCTGCCTGAGGTCTGTGGCTCCTACACCTCCATCTGAACAGCTGGCTCTCCATGCCGGTCCTCCACCTGAGTAAGTCCACTCCTACCCAGCTCCGCCTCAATAGGAATACCCCTATAAGTAGATGTAGACTGCATGCCATCTACCTCTGACAGACCACCAGTGTCCATCTTTGTTTCCCCAGATCCACTTATCCCAGACCTCTCCAAGATGCTCTTCTCATCAAAAATGACATTCTTGCTGATCACTGACTTCTGTGCTTGAAAATTCCACAGTAGGTACCCCTTGACTTCTTGTGGATATCCTATGAATGTCATCTTTTGAGATTTTGGGTCTAGCTTGCTCCTTTCGATTGCCTCCACATGTGCATAGGCCGAGCAACCGAAGACTTTTAGGTGACCAAGCTCCACCTTCTTTTCACTCCAGACCTTTAAAATGCTTCCATTCAATTTGCAATGAGGGGACCTGTTAACAAGAAAATAAGAAAATGTTATGGCATCACCCTAAAAAGACTTTGGAAGTGATGTCTACAAACTTAAACTTCGTGCCTTCTCTATCAGTGTCCGGTTCATCTTCTCCACAACATTCTATTGGGGATCATCTTCACTGTGTAATGGCATCTGATGCCATTCTTCTCACAGTATCTCCTGAACTCCTGGTTTGTGTATTCCCCTCCATTATCCGACCTCAGGCACTTCACCTGTCTTCCTGACTCCTTTTCTACCTCAGCTCTCTAGATTCTGAAAGTGGCAAATACCTTTGATTTCTTCCTAATCAGATATAGCCATACCTTCCTTGAGTGGTTATCAATAAAAATGACAAAATACTTTGCCCTTTATCTGGCTGATATAGGAGCAAGTCCCTACATATTTGAGTGCACTAAATCTAGCACTCCTTCGCTGTGCTTAGTATTGTTGGCAAACTTCACCCTATGTTGTTTGCCAAGGATACATGGCTCACATAAATCATTGCCCTCTTTCTTCAGGCCTGGTAGTTTTCCTCTTCTACATAACTCTGTAAGCCCTCGATCACTCATGTAATCCATCTGATAGTGCTACAGCCAATATAAGAGCTGCTTCTCCTGTGTTACTACTAACGCCTCTGCAACTGAGCCTTCCATCCTATAAAGGTTATTGCTCAGTCTTCTATCCCTCATCACCACTAAAGCTCTTTCGGAGATCCTCAAGCATCCACTCCCAGTCTGGCTACTAAAAGCATAACCCTGCTCCTCCAAGTAGCCTAAAGAAATCAGATTTTTCTTCAACTCTGGTACATGCTTGACATTAGATAATATATGAATAATCCCATCGTACATCCTCACCCTAATAGTGCCAACTCCAGCTACTTTGCATGGGTGATCATCTCCAAGACTGACACTTCCTCTATCAGTCTTCTAATAGGTAGCAAACCACTCCCGATGAGAAGTATAGTGGTGTGAGCATGCTGAATCCAATTTTCATGTAGTATCACACTCAGTGGACCCATCTGATACAACTAGCAGATCTTCTCCACTACTCACCTAAGCTGTATCATCACTCTTGCTGGCCTTCCCTTTTTCTGACTTCAAAAAAGGATAATTTCTCCTCAGATGTCCAGGCTGAGCACACCAACAACCTCAAAGGTAGTCTCTCCTTTGCAGATCTTCTTCCTTTGCTAATTAGACCTGAGCACAGCAACAACCTTTTCATAGTTTAGGATCTCCTTCTCATAAACTAAAGTTATTATAAGACGTTCAAAGAAATTTGGGAGAAAATATAGTAACAACAATGCCCTATCTTCCTCTTCTATCTTCACATCCAAGCTCATCACCTCAGAATAGACCTGATTGAACTTCTGGATATAAGCGACAAGATCTCCACCTTCGGGCATCCTCGGACCGTAAAGCTGCTTCTTCAACCACAGCTTATTAGTCATGTTCTTCCCTATATAAGTATACTCCAGTCTCGTCCAGAGCCCTTTTACCATGGTTTTTGTACAAACCTCGGGCAACACTTGATTGGCCAAGCACATTCTAATTGTACTAAAAGTAATCCTCCTCCAACTCTTCCCGATCCTTAGCACTAATCCTTTCCAGCTTCTCTCTTATCAAGACCTTTTAGATCCTCTGCTGAACTAACAAATCCTTTATCCTTTGCTATCATAGGGTAAAGTTTTTCCTACCATCGAATTTCTCAAAATCTATCTTGAATCCGCTTAATCCCATGATTATATTTAAGCCACAAGCAAAACTCTAACACCCTTTTGCGATCACACACCAACAAAACTATCCTTCCAAGAAGATCTATATGCCCTAAATTCTTCTTCCAATCTTCTGATTCACTCCTCCGTGTAACAACCCTCCACCTTAACCATGAGATAACGACGAAGAAAATAAGAAAATTTTAGGGTAAAACCTGGTGCAGCAGATCCTGAATGCAGAAATCCTAGATATCTTCTTTTCTTCCATACAACACCGCTCTGATACCAAATGTTGGGAATAAGACCCTTTCATGGACCAGTATGGCACCTGGTGATTAGCCAGCAACAAGAAAAGATCTCTCCTAGAATTAATGCGGAAGCACAAACAACATATTCAATAGAGAAAGAGCAAGAGATTTTGTGGGAGAAAAAGCTTTTATTTCAATGTTTTCAGCATTATACAAACCTTGACCTATTTTCTGTATATATACTATATAATAGAGTCAAGCCCCAAGCTCAAAGAAAAGCTCCCCAAATCCAAACAAACCCACGTATAGATTTAATCTCGCATCACTGAGCCGACCCAGTCTGTGTCGGCTCATAAAATCACGAAGCCAACCAAGTTGTGTACCATGTCAGCAGTCCTGAAAACACTACTTTTTATCTAGATTTCCTCTGAGACATGGCCGACTCAGTCTTGGACTGGGTCAGCCTAATTTCCAACTTAGCCAACCCAGCTCAGGATGAGCCGGCTAAGTTTCTGCAATTCTGCTTATCCAGGTTGATTTATTTGCTAGCTTGCTCCCATCTTCCTATGACCTTTTTTTATGTTCCCAAGACTTCGGAGCGCCACACCTGAGCTTACAGAACAATTACAGAAGGGGCATTAGATGAGGAAAAGAAAGGGTACCAGCTCAAGAGAAACATCCATGCGAGCCAAGATCTCTGGGCCGAGCCCTGCTGCTTCTACTCTCGCACCAACTATTTCGGAGGTCAGAGTGGCCCTACAGACCCCAAGCACACTGGCTGAGACTGCTGCTCGACCGCCTCCTGTTGAAAAGAAAAAGGATGGAGAAAAGATGGCCGTTGCCAAGAAACTTCGACCACAGAAGGATGCTGGGGAGTCGAACAACGATAACATTGATTGGGAGACGGCTACCCTTGACAACTAGAGGGTGGTTCATAGCTCTTTCAGAAGAGTGTATGCTGCCGACTAAAATCTGTTAAATGAACTTGAACGGAAGAAAGGGACACTTGCAACTTTTCTGGAGGTAACTGCTTCATTACTTTTCAAATTTAATTATTTTTCAATGGCAAGACTAACTTCGTCGTTTACAATTGGGTCACTATCCGACCGTTAGCATTGAGTCGGCCAACAACAATAGGGCTAAGACATCCAAAGCTCTAAAGGATGCCGAAACAGCCAAAGTCGAGACCTCCGAATATAAAGCTAAAGTCGAGTGTCTTAAGGAGGCGCGCTCAAAGAAGCAGAGAAAACTTTAGCCGAGATAAAGGTGCCCTGGAGAAAGCGGAGACTGATCTAGCTTTAAAGGTAGAAAAGAGGAAAATAGCGAAGTTTGAGGTTGCTGAGATCAGAAAGGAAAGGGAGAAAAGAGCAATGGAGGCTAGGCAACAGGCTATAAAGGAATTCAAGACCTCCAAAGAGTTCACAACAATCAAGGTCCAATTCGCCAGGGAAGCTTTCAATGCTGGTTTTGAAACCTGCTAGCAAAAGATTGCAGAGCAACATCCCAAACTGGATCTTAGCTTTCTAGAGGAAGAGCTAGAAGATCTTTCTACTGCCGATGCCGACCTCCCCACAACTGAAGTTAACCTGCCTACTGCCAACCATCCGACCAACACCCAGGAGCCTGCCGAGGCGCCTACATCCATCGAGGCTGAACCGAGCTACTCCGCTGTCGTCCCCCGATCTGAGGTCAGGGACAACCCTTGATTGTACTTTTTCTTTTTTCCCTTTTTATATGTATTTAAATCTTTTTTGAGTAATAAAATTCAACTTTTTCATACCTTGTCTTGTGTGCTATGATATATTTGTGAAACAGAATGTTGTTTGTAAATATTGCCACCAAGCTCAATTATGGACTACAGCTGTTCCCCTGCCTCAAGACCTTGAAGCAAAAAGTTCGCCAAGCTAATAAAAAGTTGAAAAAGGTTGAGTAGAAGCTTGAAAAATCAAAGAATAATTATAAAATAGCTTCTACTAAAATCAATCATCCGTGCTAAGCTACGAGGTAGGCTTACAGAGAAATATCAAATGTTTGATGAACTTCAACGAGTATCTTAGCTTGCCAGCCAAAAATCTTGGTCCTTAACCGCTAAAGTTTACTTCCCCTGAGGCCGAACTTAGAAATGCTCGGAAAGAAATCCAATATTTGGAGAAAGGCGCATACTGGTCCCAAAAACAAAAAGAATATGGATAGAATTGCTCCAAAAGGTTTTCTGACCTTCAGAATCAACTACGTATGGCGGAAAAAAATATGAGTACAAGCTGGGTTGGTGCAAGAAAATTTTCGATCTCCAATGCCAACTTCGGGTGGCTGAGGAAGAAATAGCTCGGCTTATGAAGGAGCTCGGAAACAATGTTCGAGCCGATCCAAGAGGAGGCTTCAGACTAACTTACCTCAATCAAAAACGCCCTCATGAGCCTTTCCGAAAGTTATTATAAAAATAAGTCTGAGCTTCTTCAACTCCAAATCCAGATAACAAATCAAGAGAAAGCTGTTAAAGATGCCGAGGCTGAACAGCCGTACTTCGAAAATGAATGAGAGAATCAGAAGACAATGCCACAAGAGCTCAGAACCTATTTAGAGAATGTTTGGCAGCAAAGAAGTACAAAGATTAGATAAGGGATCTAAAGAATTCCTTGATGATGGCTAAGGCTAGCATCACGAAATACATGTAGAATTTTGTTCTCTATTTTTTCTTTTGTAATCGGTCCTAGCAACCTCTATAATAGCTTCATTTAATAAACTGATCTTCTTTTTAACTCATGGCATTATCTCCCTTTGTCATGTCATGATTCTGTGCTTGTTAAATTCTTTGCCATTACTCTATACTTATAGCTGACTTCATTCATTTTGAAACGACGACCTTCTATCGACCTTGTTTAAAATGAGACCTACATTCGACCCCATTTTGAAACTAAGCTTTCATTTGACCTTACTTAAACTGCCCCCTTGTTTACGAACAAGGATCCTCCAACCTCGTTAAGGAACAAGTTTAACCCCATGTTTAAGAATCGAAGGCCTTCACCCATGTTAAGACGAGGTTAACTTCCTATTTAAAAACCAGAGGCCTTTTCCCTCGTTAAGACGAGGTTAACCTCATGTTTAAGAATTGAAGGCCTTCATATCCCTCGTAAGGATCTTCCGACCTCATTTAAGAACCGAAGGCCTTCACCCTCATTAAGATGATGTTAACCTTCTGTTTAAGAACTAGAGGCTTTCAACCTCGTTAAAACGAGGTTAACCTCCTGTTGAAGAACTAGAGGCCTTCACTCTCGTTAAGACGAGGTTAACCTCGTGTTTAAGAACCGAATGCCTTTAACTTCGTTTAAAATCAAAGTTTGGTTTGATTATTTCCTGCGATAACTCAATTGCACAAATGATAGGAGTGTTAAAATGAGAAATATTTTATTAAAATGTGGCTACTGATGGTATGTTTGTAAATTTTCAGAATTCCACGGTCGAGATAGTGTGGCTCCTCCAAGCTTCTTTATGCGATAAGTCCCTGGTTGAACGACTTCTTCAACTTCAAAAGGACCTTCCCAGTTTGGGGCAAGTTTGTCTTGATTCTGTGGTTGAGAAATTTATGCTCGGCATAACACCAAATCTCTGACTTTAAAAATTTTGCTTTTGACTTTGGAATTATAATACTGAGCTACTTTCTATTTGTAAGCTGCCATCCGAACTCGAGCTTTTTCCTATTTTTCCTCCAACAAATCAAGATTTGCTCTGAGATCTTGTACGTTATTTTGTTCATTAAAGTTTTCAACCCATGCAGAAGGAATTCCAAGTTCAACTGGGATAACAGCTTCAGATCCAAATGCTAGGGCAAATGAAGTTTCTCCTGTAGGCAACCTTTGGGTGGTTCTATAAGCCCAAAGAACATGGTAAAGTTCATCCGACCATGTTCTTTTTGCCCATTCAAGTCTCACATTTATTCCTTGTAGCAATGTTCGGTTAGTCACCTCAGCTTCGCCATTTGCCCGAGGATGAGCCACAGATGTCAAATGATGAAAAATATTTAAATCTTCATAGAACCCGACGAATTTTGCCCCTATGAACTGGCATCCATTGTCAATGATCAATATCCCAGGTAGATCAAATCTACATAGAATAGATTTTCAAACAAAATCTTACACTTTAGCTTCAGTAATCTTCGCCAGTGATTTAGCTTCAACCCACTTAGTGAAGTAGTTTACTACCACCAAGAGGAATTCTACTATTCAAATGCCATGAAAAATGGCCCAAGTATATCCATTCTCTATTGCACAAATGGCCAAGAGGCACTTAAAGGTGTTAGTAAAGATGCTAGTTGCCGTTGGATATTAGTATTTCTCTGACATCAGTCATACTTTCTAACATAATCAACTCATCCTGCTGTATAGTCGATCAATAGTATTCTTGCTAAAGTAATTTATAAAATAATGACCTAGCTCCAAGGTGATTTCTACATATTCCTTCATGAACCTTCCTTAGTGTATAATCAGCTTCAGATAGTCGAAGACATTTAAAAAGCGGCAAGAAATAAGATCTCTTATATAATTTATTTTAATGTAAGATGTAGCAAGATGCTTAGTTCGTCAACTTCCAGGCTTCTTTAGGATCTCTGGGGAGGACACCATCTTTAAGGTATAGAACTAATGGATCGATCCAGCTAGGGTCATGGTCCACTTGCATCATTGTCAGGGGTTCCTCTGTACTTGGTTGTTGAAGAACTTTAAAGAAAACTTCTTTGGACAAGTCATTTGGAGCTAAAGTAGCTAATTTGGACAAAAGATCCGCTCGAGAATTCTCTATTCATGGAATTTGTTGGATCTCAAGATTGATAAAGACTGAAGTTAAGCCTACAATCAAAGAATATTTTTAAATGATCTATCCCTAGTTCCTTAGCTATTTTCAGTCCTACAATCAAAGCTTCATATTCTTCTTCATTATTAGTTATGAAGAATTCAAAGCGCAGCGTATACTCGGCAATAACCCCTTTTGAACTGACCAGAATCAAGCCTATACCTGCTTTAGAGGCATTGGATGAGCCATCAACATATAAAGCCCCAAAACCTTCAAGGAAGTCAACTTTCTCTTCATAGGAGTTCGGTTGGAGATTAGAAACACTTGCTTCCTATTGCTCAGGCTCAGCTAGATCTATAATAATGCATTCAACCACGAAATCTGTCAGTATTTGAGCTTTCATAGACGGCCGAGGTTAAATCTTCATATCAAATTCAGTGAGCTCGATTGCCCATTTTGCAACTCTCTCTAGGATGTCAAGCCGGTGAAGGACTGCTTTTATGGGCTCTTCTCTGATCAAGAAAGCACCGATGGCCATGGATGATGCTTCCAAATATAAGAACAATTCTTCATCGATCTTAGGTTTGGCAAGGAGAGGTGAACTGAGGTAGCTTTTCAATTCTTCGAAGGCTTGTTGATATTCCAAAATCCATTGAAAGTTTTTTGATTGTTTGAGCACCTAAAAGAAATGCATGCAACATTCTACCGACCTCGAGACAAAACGGTCCAAAGCTGCATCTTTTCTCGGACTTCTTTTATTATTTTGGGAATGGTCATCTCTTGAATGGCTCGGATCTTCTCTGGATTTGTCTTTATGCCACGTTTTGACACCATGAATCCCAAAAAAATTTTTGAGGTTACTCCAAAAGCGCACTTTATTGGATTTAATTTCATTTTGCACTTTCGGAGAGTGTTAAATGTCTCTTCCAGATCTTCAATATGGTTCTTCGAGGATCTGCTTCTGATGAGCATATCGTCTACATAAACTTTCATGTTACGACCGATCTACTCCTTGAAAATTTTGTTCACCAAGCGCTGATAGGTTGCACCTTCATTTTTAAGACCAAATGATATGATCTTATAATAATAAAGACCACGGTCAGTAATAAAAGTGGTTTTCTCCTCATCTTTAGATTGACCTGAAGAAGGAGCACAAGCTCGGCTCTCCGATCCAGGAAGTTCAAGCTCGTACTCAGAAGGGACTCCGTACTGGACTCGAATAAGGGAAAGTCCTCGATGGTGAGTATAGAAGCGATTGCTCTAGGGACGAAGGTCGGGCGAGCTACATCTCTAAGTTCGGGTTCATCCTTAAAATTGGGGTTAGAAGGGCTCGAACTGGATGAACTCTTGAGGGAGTGGACCAAGAATGCACAAAATCTGATGAGGCCATTTCAGATCAAGAAGAATGGGGAAAATTCACCAAAAATTAGAGCAAATCGATGGAAAGACTCAAAAAGAAAAACAAGCGAAACCCAAAAGACCCTGAAAGCAGAAAAAAGATGCCGAAATCGAAAAGAGAAGTTGGAGCACCAACCTAAAGGGACAGAAGACTTGGTATGACAGCCGGAATCACAGGTGTCAAACGAAGATGGGATAAGTGGAGCTGGAGAATCATGGGAACAAGGGTGACCAAAAATAGGAAAGACGACGGAAGGGGAAGTAACGGAGAAGAAAGAAACTTAGACCGGAAAGGAGAGAGGAATGAGAGGTTTAAATAGGCGATAATGCGCTGAAGCGGTTATGATTACAGATCGTCTATACCGAATCCCAACCCTTCACATGTCCTCCCCATTATTACAGTGGCAAACGTCTGACGAAATCATTATGGTGTCGTACGATTGAGTTCCGCACCAGAAAAAATTTCGAAAACTGAAGTCGTTTCGAGTCATTCGACAATAAAGAAACTTCTGCATCAATCCAAATAATCCAAAATATTTCATCTCTCAAAGGCGAAAAACCAGATGGAACTTCGGCGATCGCAAGTATTGGTACTTCCTTCGTCCGAACTTTGAACTCGGGAGTAGGAGGACAAGTATTGAGGGTAAAATGGCTCCTGCCTAAGTCCGATAAAATCCGACCTTGATGCAATGCCATTTGAAGTCACAACATCCAAATCCAAGGTTCAGTCAAGTCGACCCCCAGGATCAGACAAGTTCTGAAAGATCGACCTCCAAATGCAATAAAGTTTAGAGCTTCAATCAAGGGCAGCTCATCATGGAAACAACGACCACCCCTATCAATGTCCGATTTTGTGTAGTAGCCGAACTCCTTTACTTCAACTCTCTAGTTTTATTCTAATAACCATAGATCCTGCCGAGCTTACACTATGAACTTCGGCCAGACAAACTTGAACAGTAAAAGGAATTTGCCATTCGCTTGACTCCGATCTCCAGCTTGGGATAAGCAACGACTGCTCTACGAGCGATGAACTTCAACACTACCCCATCCCAACTACGGACTGACCTTAAGTACTGGCCAACTTCATCAAAATAGTTGAAACAACTTCGCCGCAGTCTCAATTAAGGAACCTGGTATTCTTTCAACCCAACTCCAACCGACATTGGTATCTTAATCATGAACTCGGCTCGCACAGCCAGTCCCATGGTTGTTTTCCTCCGACCTCAACTTCCGTGGAGCATTTTCAGACCGAAGTACTAGCTTCCATCATCGGCCGACCTTGAAGATTGCCGAGCTTCTAAAAGCACTTGGACTCATCTCACTAATCTGACCTACAAGTTCAGCATTTCCAATCCAAGGACCAGCCTCCAAGCTCAACTCACCCAACCTCAAGTCCTAATAGCATGATCTCAAGTTAAATAACTCACAATCAAGCTCGGAAGTATCTGACCTTATCCGACCTCCAGCAAATAATTTTCAACCGCCGATAAGTCACGACAAATGACAGCCCACTCTCTGTAACAAACTCTAAGTGGCACATTCTGTTATGACTGTCACCATCAATCTATTACAAGCTCCGTCTATAGATAGGACCCTCCAGATACGTCTCCTTCGCTAAGCTCTCTTCTCCATTCTAATTATCTCCTGTGTACTCCATTCTTTTTGATCAGAAAACTAACTTGACCGTCGAAGGATCCATGCCAGAGCCACCCACCTCTGGTCCGAACCTCGTTTTGCAGGTTTCTCCGACGAGATCCATTCTTCTTCCTCTACCTCCAGTGCACTCCGGCAACCATCTATTTTCTACATCAACAGAACCTTAGAGTGCCCAACAAGGGTGAATGTCTACCCCAGCACAGCCTTCAATGATGATCAAGGTAGCAACATCATCTACAACAATGGCCAACGATGGTGTAATACCCAATCCCATAGCACAAATCTCAAAGCAGCAACCCAAAAAAAAAGTTATTTGACCAACACGTGCATTAGCGTGGAAATGGGGGAACACGGAAGAACTTCTTCGATTAGGAAATCCTAATCCACTTGGAAAACCAAGTGGAAATCAAACTGAAATTCTTCCCAATTAGAGGTCTATTTAAAGGCCTCAATCCTTGATGTTCGCTCACCAAAAATCTCCATTTAATCCCTTGTTTCCCCTCTTTTCTTTCTCTGTTTCTACCAATGGATTATTATGCTTAGACCGTCAAGAACCCAAGCAAATCCCATCTAAAAATCAGGTAAATTTCTTCTATCATCTTTCCTCAATCCTCTATAGATTTTAAACTTGATTTTTTATTGAATTTGCTGCTAGAAATTTCAGAAAAAATGTCTGATTTCGAATCCCCTATTGTTGCTAATTTGTTCACGATTTTCTGTTGCCGTTTGACCATCGCCGATCATCGGACCAGGATGGCTGTCGCTGATGGAGACTGCCCCTCCAGCTGTGGGCAGTGTTGCCTAGGAGAACCCCCTCGGCACCGGAACAAGGGGGAACTTAACCCCCTACTCTAGGAAGAAGAAGAAAGGAAGCGAGGGACGTGGGTCCCCTATTCCATGGAGGAAAAAAAGAAAAAAGGAAAAAGGAAGAAAAGAAAAAAGGAAAAAGAAAAGAAGAGAGATTCTCTCTTCCCTCTCTATCTTCTCTTTTAGTTTGCAGCCCCACTTTCTCTCTCTAAAAATTATGACTCTCTTTACTTTCTCTCTAGAATTTTCTCCCTATATTGTCTCTCTTTATAGATTCTTCTTTCTATGATTAATCCAGTAAAAGATTTCTTTCAATGATTCAGATCTGATCTAGAAAAAGTCTTAATCACCGGGCAACATGGCGACACCCACTTTAACCAGATCCAGAAACCATTAAAATTAATTACTTATGAATTTACTGAACCACCTAGATGCTAATTCAATCATGATTTGATTAAATCATCTTGATTAGATCAATCAGATTATCGGATGGTGTTGCTTGATTGACCGTGTTCTATCCTATAAATTTCCCTCTTATCTGCTATTCTCTCTCTATGTGATTTATGAATCCTATGAAACTATCTTGTTGATTTGAATTTGAGATGATTCTGAAAGGGGGTTCGGAAATGCTTTGTCAATTGGGCAACATACCCACACCATCCGAGCCTTTGTTGAGCATCGCATGATTTGATCCTTGTTGATCTCTTCCAAAAATTATGTTTCAAGTAATCCTAATTTGATGAAGCTACTTGATTAAATTGATCCCTAACTACAAATCGGTGCACCGACCTCCATTTTGGCTCTGATCGAATGCTAATGATCTGATCACCATTGATCTCTATTAAACCATCTATTTCGTATTCTAATTGTGATTTAATAAACTATTCCGATTGGACTGACTAAGATGATGGACGCTACTGCTTTTGTCAACCTTATGAGGGTATTGGAAGTTCGGGATTTTTATTAGCTATGGTTTAGGACTAATAGAAAAATATATTTTGGATAATAGATTATGAAAGATGCTATCAAGACTGATTGAATTTGTCCGCTCAGTATTTTGCAGAGGTAAGTAATAAACTATTTTTTCAAGATATTTCATAATTTAATTTTGAAAGCAAATAATTAGTCTTTGAAATTATACATGATTTATAAAACTGTATTTTGAACGGAAAATGATTTCTAGAATATTATGGTTCATTGATTTATTGCGAAATATGCATATATTGAAAGGAACTATGACATTTATGTTATTTTGCAGGTGTTTCGATATGGATCGGATTTGTGCTCTCAACCTATATTCTAGACCCTACCAATGGGGGTTATACATTGATTTTCGATCCTGCGAATGGGGGTTGTGCATTGATTTTCAACCCTGCTAATGGAGGTTATATGTTGGCACTCTGATTGAGCTCACTATTCTGGCCCTACCATAGGGATAAGTGTGGTCATTATCAAAGACTGTTGAGTCATCGTCAAAGACTATTCTGGCCCTACCATAGGGATATGTATGTGAGTATTTGAAAAAAGTTTGATTTGCATGGAAAATATATTATTATGTTATTTATGGCATTTATTTTCGAACATTATATCTTATGATAATATCTAGAATGTCTAGTAGAGATATTCATTACTTACTGGACATTCGAGCTCATCCCCTCTCTTTTATTTTTCAGATTCAGATTCTTAATCACGAATACGGGTACTGCTTTAGGAGTCAGTGAGAAGCGAAAGTCAACAGTATTAATCAAGTTTCGACATAGACCTATCATTATGATTTACAGGATTATTATTCAAGATTTAATTAATGTAAGATCTTCTGAATATTATTGGAACTATGTAAGAGATTAAAGTTGAATTTAGTTAGTAAAATTTTGGACTTAATTTATTATGAATTCTACAGTGATGCATTGATATCGTGTTTGGAATGCCTTGCATGCTTGTGCGGAGAGTTTCCTGTGAGTGTGCGGCGGTTGTTATGACTCCTAACTAGCATCTTCGATTGAGAGCGTGACAATTTATATGGTATCAGAGTATAAGTCGATTAGTTAGGACATATAGAATCAGACATAAGATGAATGTAAGTAGATAGACACTAGGGACATCGGGGTATAGATCTATGATGATTGCAATATAAGTTGTCTTTGTGATTTTGACTAATCTTTATAATTATGAATGAAAGGATCATTAAGGAATAATAATTTAGAGGGTTTGATATATGATGGATAATCTATGGATCATGCTATAATTAGTTAGATTTTGATCTAAAGAAAATTGCAAGAGAATTGATCATGACATTTCATTGTGCATTATGATTATTAATCTGATTGAAAATAGTTTAAGTGAATTGCAAGCTTAAATTTGATATAAGAGTAATATTATCATATTGCTCCCAATTTTGAAGTTAATAATGTGTTAAATGTTTGGACTAAAAAGATCTTTTATGATATTTGATTGAAATATTCTAAGGTTTATACTAGAATAGTGGATCATGTATGAAGCTTGCATGCAAAAACAAAAATATAGTTGGAGACTTTGCAAAGAAGTTTGTTTTTTATTAAGGAAATTGATTATGAGATAGTAGAGAATTCATTTGGTGGAATCTTTAATTACCATCTTTGGATCCAAGTAATAGATCTTATTTATGTCTATTGGAGACTAGATGATGTACATGAAACTTCAATTCAAAGTTGGATTTATAAATTGATCAAGAGACTTTTGTCATTGTTGTCAAGGTTGCTAGTGAAATCCTTGATTACTATTGTTGGTGTAAAATCTGGTTAACGCTGGAATCAGTGCTGGAGTTGGAGAAGACGAGATCGCCACCAATGACCTACAAAACAAGCCTTATCTGAAGTCAGAGGTGGTGGCTCCGACAAGACCTTCCAACGATCAAGTCAGCTCTTCCAATCAACAGAAATGGAGCACTCAGAGAAATTCAGAGCAGAATTTTGAGCTTAAGAAAAGAGATAAAAGTTTAGGGAAAAAAACGTATCTGGAGAATCACTTATATAGGCGCAGCCTGTAACAGATTGAAAGTGACAGCCGTAACTGCATAGTAGTGGGCCGTTCAGGGCCACGTAGAGTTTGTTACGGAGGGTGAGTGGTCGTTTGTTGCGACGTGCCAGTTTGTTGGAGAGCCATGACCGAAGTTCGGGCGGAGCATCCATCAGCAGTGACGGGTTTCATATTACAACAATTCTAGAGAAGCTCTGACTTCTCCAAGGTCGTCAGTGTATTGACCGATATTTGCTATATTAAGAATTGATGCTGAGGTCCTTCTGGCGATAAAGAGAAGTTCGATTGGAAGAAGCCCTTTAGGCGACTTGGAAGGAGAAGTTTGGAAAGAGTTCTACTGAAGGAGAAGTCCGGAAGGAGTTTGACAGAAAGAGTCCGGTCTGAAGGAATTCTGAAGGAGAAATCCCTCTTGGAGTTCGGAAGGCATGCGACTGAAAGAAGTTCGACTGGAAAGAGTTGAAGTATGCACGGACGACGAGGTCCTCTTGGTTACTGCAAGGAGTTCAGCTTGAAAGGAATCATCTTTGGATGACTGGAAGGAATTTGTCCGGCTAGAAGGAATTCAGCTGGGAGGGATCCTTTGGCGACTTGAGAGGAATTCGGCTGGAGGTTTTAAGGTGGTTCGCAAAGATCTGCCATCCTTAGTGAAGAGTAGGAATTCGTCCCAAGAAAGCTCTACAAGCCTATGGTTCTCGCCATGACACCCAATCCACACTGGTGAGACCTAGCCTGAAGGGGATCTGATTAGAAAGGAGTTTGGCTGATTTCGAGATTGGCCAGGCTAAGATGCACAGGAATTGAACACTTAGTCAACTGCTTGGGCGATCGCTTTCACTGTTCAAGCCCGACCGAAAGGAGTTCAGCTGGACTTAGCTACCAACATCGTAGGAATTCGGCCGCTCCCATAATCGGTCACCAGACTCGTCTGGACGAAGGCCACGGTGATCCATGGGCCTTGGAGTTTACTCGTGCAGTCGAGAAGATCAGCTTCCGCTTTCTATTTTTGTGTGTTGGTCAAAGGTCGACCGCAATGAGGTTACTCTAGGATCCAACACCAGGCTGAACTTCGACAGGAGCAGATTTAACCCCAACAATAGTCCCTCTACTGTCAAGTTCGAAATTCGAAGGGAGTACAAAGAAGGCAACTGCCGAAGTCCTTTTCTGACTTCCCACGCTTGTTGGATGGAGGTTTTGGCATTTACCGCGCTAGCGTCGAGGCTTCTTCAATAAAAGATTATCCGAAAATACAGATTTTCAAAACCCCCATCGGAATGCTGCCCAAGATACGACGCAATTAAGGATCTGCCTGCTATCAGCCTCCTATCATGATGAGTGGGACCTGCGTCAACCGAAGATCGGTCGGAGGAGATCTGCAATCATAACTGCCTCGGGACTCCTCAAGACCTTCTCCCTCCGATCTTTCATCCTACCTGAGTCTCCTTTCTTCGGCTTCCACCTTCCCGCTCAAGAGATCCGGTTCCTTTCGTCGCCTCCCTGTTTGATTTCCACCGCGCCCGTCGCCTCTTCACACTTCTCAGCCGCATTAGGTTAGTTTCAAAATTTCTTTTTTGATTGTTCCTATGCCTTTTGCACCTTGTCCTTTCGATTTCTTCGGAAAAGCCTAGCGTCTTATTTTTCTTGATTTTCGAAGGATTTTTCTAAATTTACCTTGATCCAAATATCCGCTGAAGAGTCCTGGTCAACCTATTCCGAAAATTTGGCTCATTTGGCTTTGATGCATCCATCTCTTAAGGATACCGAACCTGTAGAAGTATCCCGACCTTACTTTGTGCCTGATACCATCCCTTATAAACTTCGGCCTGATGACCTTGCCTTAATTAAAATTCAGTTTAGAATTCCCTCTGAATATGAGCTCAAACTTCCTGATCCTAGTGACCGAGCCTGCTCCCCTCCTCCAAGCCGAACTTGCTTGTACATAGAGACCCTCCGAGCGGGACTTCGGCTACCCCTACCTCCTTTTGTAGTCAGCCCGTTTAAGTTCTTAAATATTTCCTTCGCCGCTATAGCGCCAAACTCCTTTAGATTTGTCATAGGATTTTTTTCTTTATGTATCATGGTAGGCGTCCGACCTACCATCTCTTTGTTCCGTAACTTCTTTACCTTCAAGCGTCACCCTATTGCCAAAGATTGATGGTACATTTCTCCCCAGTTCGGCAAAAAAAGGTTGCTTGAGAGCGCCCCTTCTTCCGTACACAACTGCAAGGAGAAGTTCTTTTTTGTTTCATAGCCCTTCTTAGAGTTAGGACTTCCTTTGTAGGGGGAGATAAGGGATTCAGTCCGCCAAACTCTCGGGCTAGAGAGTGAAGATCAAGACTTGGCCGACAAAATGAATTATCATGCTCCTTTGGTTTCTAAACTCCTAGACGATCAGACCTTGTTCAACTTTGGTCTTAGTCCTCTTAATCCAGCAGGTAGTTCTGCTTAGCTAGTTAATCATGCAATGTTCTTCCTTCTGATTCTAACTCTTCTTCCTCTCCTTTTTTTTTTTTTTATAGAAATGACTCCTGAAGAATAGAACCGCCTGGTGAAGGAGATTAAGTCCCTTAAAAGAAAGGGCAGCACTGCTGGGGAACCTTCCAAGAAGGCTCGCACTAAGGGGCCAAGTTCGACCATGCCGATCCAGGCCATGCCTACCCCAGAATCCGCCACAGCCGCACCGAGCTCTATCCTGCCTGACAAGGCCACCGTCCCTGTGCCTCCCAACCGAGAGGAAATTGTCGAAGGGTAGAAGAAGAGGAAGGCCGTCAGGAAGAAGGTTGGGAGGAGGATTGGGAATTCCGGTGGCGAGCATTCTGGCCAGGCTTCCTTAGATGATCGAGAGGTCGTCCAATCTTTGATGAGGGGAAGCATTCTCCCTCATATCGTCAAGAAAATGATCCGAAAGGAGAACGCTTAGAGGTTTGATGAATCCTTCGCTGCCTACCTCGAGGTATTTGATCCTTCCAGACTCATCAAGATGTTGGAGGTACTTTGAAGCTTTGACTTGGTCTCTATTTTGCAGCTGGGACATTACCTCTTCGCTCATTTGAAGGCAACGGATCACAGCCAAGCTGAGGCTTCCAAAGCCCTTCAAGAAGCCCGAGCGGAGGCCGAGAGGGCTCAAGCCGAGGCCGACTGCCCGAGAGTAACCTCGGAGGTCTAGATCGCTGAAGTAGAGCGTCTCCATGAGGTGCTGAAGGAGGAGGAAGCAGTGACGGGGTTAAAGGCTGCCCTGGCCCTAGCTGAGGAAAAGAAGAAGGTAAAAGAGGAGGTCGGCGCCGAAAAGGAGCGGGCCATTGAAAACTTCAAGTCCTCCAAAGATACAGAGGACATCAAGATTGCCTTCGCCCAAGAAGCCTTTCTAGAGAGCTTCGAGATCTGCATGAGGATCGCGAAGAACTTCCCGAGGGTTAATCTCGACCTTCTGACGGACGAACCTAGCGACAAGGCTGGTCCCTCCGACTTCGACGTAGAGGTTGGCGATGCTTCTCCTATTGCCGAGCCTATCCCAGAGACCTCTGGACCCGCTGCAGCAGCTCCTGAACCCGCTCAGGAGCCAGAAGTAGTGGAGAACGCCCCGACCTCTTCCACTGCACCCCACCCGAGGTCGGACATTCTCAACAGTTGTAATTTTTATTTTTTCTTCCTTGATGTACTCCGAACATTTTAAGTAATGAAAAACATATTTCCTTTATTTACACTTGCGCTGCAATATGTGTTATCCAGAATCCTTCTAGTAATTAGAGTCGCGGCTCGCCGTCTCCGATTAATGCCGATCTCTTGCCTCAGGATGTTCCACTGAAATCGATAATTAGAAACTTAAAGAAGGAAGTCCACCATTTGAAGAAAAAGTTGAGGAAGGCGGAGGACGATATTCAGAGGTCCCGAAAAATGCCTCGGAGGCGACAAAAGAGGTCACTCGCTTTCGCAAGTTACATATGAAAGATTCCATAGATTACAACATCAAGAAAGGCAACTTGGAGAGGGAGCTTGCTAAACTTAAGAAGAGTGCTAGTAACAAGTTTAGGCATTAACTGCGAAGGCCAGCTCCCTCGAGGCCAAACTCAACGCTGAGAAGGAGGTCAAATTGTTGGAGGGGAGTTCGTCCTGGTCCTCCGATAAGGTGCGGCGCAACTGGGATTGGTCAAAAAAATTTTCGGAGCTTCAAAGACAACTTCACGATGCCGAAGCTCGGCATAATAGTTGTAGGGTCAGCTGGGCAGAAAAGATAACCAGGGTCGAGTACCAACTCAAATCAGCCAATGAGGAGGTGGCTCATCTTCAGAAACTGCTAGCCGGTAGTCAGCAAACCGATATTTTTAGGGAGTCGACACAGCTTGCCTTTTTAAGGAAGGCTTTCGGCGATCTTTTCCTATCGTACGAGAAGGAGAAGGCTGAACTTCAACAACTAAAGATACAAATGACCTACGAGCGTCAAGCTGTTAAGGACGAGGCCAAATCAGCGGTCCTGAGGAAGCAACTGCGGGAGTCTGAAGGCAAATTCCAGCAAGCTGATAGGATGTTTGTAGAGAGTTTGCTAAAAAAGAAAGAGCTCGAGGAGGTCTTCAGACTGAAACAGACTTTGGTGATGGCTGGGGTTGATAGCCCAAAATCTGAGTCCGGTCCATCTTAGGACCTCGTTTGTTTTCTGTTTTTCTTCTCTTTGTATCCGATCTTGCCAACCTTCTTACTAAAATCATCTTTAACTTTAATGAAGCGACGTTTTCTCCCATCGTCTTTGTTTTGTGTGGGTTTGGTGCTTGTCGATCGCTTTGTTTTCTTTATTCCATCTCTTGTCGATACGGTTGTTGAAGGTACCTGACCGGAAACCTTCTCTTGGATTAGGACGAGGTTCTTCTTTTGATTCTAACAAGGCTGTAGGAGCACATAAGGACCGTTGAAAGGGCCTCTCCCCTCCCCTCGTCTTAGATTAATGAGGTCTTCATTTTGCTCGTGTTAGGATGAAATTCTTCTCCTATTCCTAACAGGACTATAGAGGCACGTAAGGACCACTGAAAGGGCCTCTCCCCTTCTTTCGTCTTAGGTTACGAGGTCTTCATTTTGCTCAGAATAAGGTTCTCCTCCTATTCTTAACAGGACTATAGGGGCACATAAGGATCGTTGAAAGGGCCTCTTCCCTCCTCCCATCTTAAATTAATGAGGTTTTCATTTTGCTCATGTTAGGATGAGGTTCTTTTTCTGTTCCTAACAGGACTATAGGGGCACATAAGGGACGTTGAAAGGGCCTCTCCCCTCCCATCTTAAATTAACGAGGTTTTCATTTTGCTCATGTTAGGAGGAGGTTCTCCTCCTATTCCTAACAGGGCTATAAGGGCACATAAGTGCCTCTCCCCTCCTCTCGTCTTAGGTTAACAAGGTCTTCGTTTTACTCATGTTAGGACGAGATGCTCCTGTTCCTAACAGGGCTGGCTATAAGGGCACATAAAAACCATTGAAAGGGCCTCTCCCCTCCTCCCGTCTTAGGTTAACGGGATCTTCGTTTTCAACTATGTCAGGACAAGGTTCTCCTCCTATTCCCAACACTATTAGTTGACTAACTCAAGTGGTTATTTCCTGTCATCATAGTTTTGCGCCAAAATCGTGGATGTTAGAGTAAAAAAATTTTATTGAAATGAGGTTATTGGTAGTATATTCATAAATTCTCCGAGTTTAATGGGCGTGAGAGATCTGCTCCTCCGAGCTCCTTCAGGTAATAAGTTTCGAGCCGAACGATCTCCTTGATCTCATACGGGCCTTCCCAATTTAGGGCGAGCTTTCCTTGGTTCTGGGATTGTAAAATAGATGCCCACCGAAACACCAAGTCCCCCACTCTGAATACCTTGCTTCTGACTCTGGAGTTGTAATAGTAAGCTACTTTCTGTTTGTAAACTGCCATCCGAACTTGGGCTTCTTCCTGTTTTTCCTCTAACAAGTCGAGATTAGCTCTGAGGTCCTGCGAGTTGAGTTGTTCATTAAAAGCCACAACCCACGCCGATGGGAGTTTGAGCTCAATTGGGATGACTGCTTCTGTTCTGAAGGCCAAGACGAACAGAATTTCTCCAGTCAGCAATCTTTGGATAGTTCAGTATGCCCAAAGTACATGATAGAGTTCATTTATCCAAGTTCCTTTTGCTCTTTCAAGTCTTGTTTTGATGCCCTGCAGCAGGATCCTGTTGGTTACCTCGACTTCGCCATTTGCTTGAGGATGAGCTACTGAGGTAAAATTGTGGGAGATATTTAAGTCTTCACAAAACTCAACAAATTTTGCTCCAGCAAACTATCGCCCATTGTCTGTTATAAGGATCCGAGGCAGGCCAAATCTGCAAACAATTAACTTCCAAACGAGGTTTTGTACTTTAGCTTCAGTAATTTTTGTAAGAGGCTCGACTTCAATCCATTTGATGAAATAATCTATCGTCATCAATAAAAACTTCCGTTGTCCGGATGCCATTGGGAAGGGTCCAAGTATATCCATCCCCCATTGTGCGAATGGCCAAGGGGCATTCAAGGGTATAAGCTCGAAAGCCGGTTGTCTCTAAATATTTGCATTTCTCTAACAACGGTCACACTTTTTAACATATTCAATAGAATCATGGTACAAGATTGGCCAATAATATCCTTGCCGAAGTAGCTTGTGGGATAAGGACCTAACGCCCATATGGCTCCCACAAATTCCTTCATGTACCTCCCATAATGCAAAATCAGCCTCGAAAGATCGAAGACATTTCAAAAGTGGTAGGAAATATGACCTCTTATATAATATCTTCATAAAGAACATATCGAGAGGCTTAATTTCTCAATTTTTGAGCTTCTTTTGGATCATATGGAAGAGTCCTATCTTTGAGATAAGCAACCAACGGATCGATCCAGCAGGGCTCACGGTCGATCTATATTATAGACCATGGCTCTTCCGAACTCGGGCATTTCAGCACTTCAAAAAACACTTCTTTCGGAAGTTCATTAGGGGCAAGTGTAGCCAGCTTTGAGAGGAGGTCAACCCTGATATTTTCTGCCCTTGGGATCCGCTAAATGGTGAAACTGTTGAAAGCTGGGGTCAAGTTCTTCACTTTTTCGAGATACTTTATCATACTTTCCTTCCGAGCTTCATAATTGCTGCAAACCTGTCCCACCACCAACTGGGAATCACTATAGGCCTAAAGTCGATCTACTTCCAGTTCTTTTGCTATCTTCAATCCTGCAATCAAAGCTTCATATTCTACCCCATTATTCGTTGCAGGGAACTCAAAACGCAGCGCATATTCGACAATGACTCCCTCGGGGTTAACCAAAATCAAACCTGCGCCTACACCCGAAGCGTTGGAGGAACCATCAATATACAGTGCCCAAAAGTCTTCGGAGAGGTCTGCCCTTTCTTTTGGGGAGTTCAGCTGTATACTGGCTTCATTTTGTTCAGGTTCGGCTTCATCTGGAATGATGCATTCCACTATAAAGTCCTCTAGTATTTAGGCTTTGATTGATGGCCGGGGTTGATAGTTGATGTTAAACTCCGTAAGCTCGATCGCCCACTTTGCTATTCTTCCAGAGGTATCTGTTCGATGAAAGACTGCTTTGGTTGATCAATGAGAAGTGTTATGGCATGCCCCTGGAAGTAGGGTCGAAGTCTCCTGGTTGCAATTAGCAGAGTATAAGTTAGTTTTTCTAACTTAGAATACCTAATCTCGACATCCCTCAGAACTCGGTTTATATAGTAGATCGGCTATTGCACTTTCACTTCTTCTTTGACCAGGACCGCCGTAAGGACTGCTGGAAAGACTGCCAGGTACAAAAATTATTCTTCTCTCGATTCGGGCTTGGCTAGTAGGGGAGGCGAGCCGAGGTAGTTTTTGAGTTCTTCAAATGCTTGCTGACATTCTGCGATCCAACAGAAGTTTTTTAGTTGCTTGAGAACTTGGAAGAAGCACATATACCGCTCGGCCGATCTTGAGACAAAGCGATTCTGAGATGCCACCTTCCCTGTTAGGCGCTGCACTTCTTTTATTGATTTTGGGGTAGTCATCTCTTAAAGGGCTCGGATCTTCTCCGGATTGGCTTCAATCGCACGCCTTGATACTATGAACCCCAAAAATTTTTCTGATGTCACACCAAAGGCGCATTTGGTCGGGTTCAGCTTTATCTAGTACCTTCGGAGAGCATTGAAGGTCTCTTCAAGGTCGGCAATATGATTAACTGAAGTTTGGCTCTTGATAAGCATGTCATCTACATAAACTTCCACGTTGCGGTCGATATGCTCCTTGAAGATTATATTCACTAGGCACTGATAGGTTGCGCCTACATTTTTTAGCCCAAAAGGCATGATCCTGTAACAATAAAGACCACGGTCAGTAATAAAAGCAGTTTTCTCCCCGTCCTCTAGTGCCATCCGAATTTGGTTGTAGCCGGAGAAGGTATCCATGAAGGTGAGAAACTCATGGCCCGAGGTTGCATCCACCAGTTGATCAATTCTGGGCAGGAGGTGGCTGTCCTTTAGGTAGGCCTTGTTCAGCTTCTTGAAGTCTATACACATTCTCCATTTACCATTCGTCTTATTGACAAGGACCACATTAGAGACCCAATTCGAATAGTTGACTTCCCGGATGAATCAAGCTTTAACGAGTTTGTCTACTTCTTCCGCTATTGCCTTCTGCCTCTCTAGTGCATGGTCCCGTATTTTTTCTTTCACCGATCGATGCTTGGGATTGACGACCAGACGGTGCTCCATGACTTCGACATCAATTCTTGGCATGTCCACAGGAACCCAGGCAAAGACTTCAGCATTTTTCTATAGGAAGGCGACAAGCTGTTCTCGGACTTCTTCTCCCAAGTTGAAGCCGATCTGCATCGTATGTTTTGCATTCCCATCATTTAGAGAGATGGTTACAAGGTCTTCCATAGGCTCACCCCATTCCTCAGTAAGGTCGTCGCAGACATCCAGCCCGTCAACTAGGCAAGGGTCCGATTGGCTGCTCCTTTGTAAAGCAATTGAGTAGCAGTGTCTTACCAGGGTTTGATCTCCTCTGACCTTTCCAATCCCATAACTTGTTGGGAACTTCATTTTCAAATAAGTGGACACCACTGCCCGAAGCGCATTGAGACCAGGTCGGCCAAGAATTGCATTGTAAGCGGAAGGGATCTTTACCATCAAAAAATCTACTCATTCTCTAGTCTGTTTCGGATATTGCCCTGCAGCCACAAATGTTATTATTCCTTCAACTGGCACAGCATCACCAGTGAAGCCCACCAACGGAGAATTCATTGGTCCCAGGTGATTATTAGGTATAGACATTCTGGTGCATGGCCCCTATCTGGCGGAAGAGCTGACTTAATCGTCGAAGGATCTTGCTAGAGCCACCACCCCCGACTCTGGACAAGGCTTGTTTTGCAGGTCACCGGTGGCGATCTCTTCTCCAACTCCAACACTGATTCTGGCATCAACCAAATTTCGCACCAACAGCTATCTTTAAATTAAGATAAAAGATTTTATTTATATCTATCTGAGATTTTGGGGACATATATGTAATTGTAATCAAAATCTTGGATTTATGAACTGATCTGGAGATCTTTTGCCTCTGTTACTAAGGTCCTAGAAAAAATCTAGTATGGTATGAAGAATTTAATTTTGAAAGTTTTGTATGATTATTATGGGAAGGATATTGATAGATGGTAAAGATCTCGATGGAAGAAACTTTAGAAAAGATGATTAAATCGATTTTATTTGTCTTAATTTAAGTCCTAACTTGACGAAGCATCAGAAGATTTTTTTTTGTTGATTTTACTTACATAATTTGATTTAGAATTATGTAAATGAATTGATAAGAGAATTTAAGATTTGATCCATATTAGATTATAGTTTGAATGTGATATTGGACTCAAGGGAAAATTAAAATGTTGGTGCACAAGACAAAAGTAGGGATGAGAATTGGCATCCACTTTAACCAGATCCAGAAACCATTAAAATTGATTATTTATGATTTTATTGAACCATCTATATGCTAATTCAATCATGATTTGATTAAATCACCTTGATCATATCGATCGGATTGTGGGATGGTGTTGCTTAATTGACCATATTCCATCCTGTAAATTTCTCTCCTCTGATATTCTCTCTGTGATTTATAAATCCTATGAAACTATCTTGTTGATTTGAATTTCAGATGATTCTGAAAGGGGGTTCTGAACCGCTTTGTCAGTTAGGCAACATACCCACACCATCCGAGCCTTTGTTAAGCATCGCATGATCTGGCCCTTGTTGATCTCTTCCAAATCATTATGTTTCAAGTAATCCTGATTTAATGAAGCTACTTGATCAAATTGATCCCTGACTACAAATCAATGTGCTTCCATTTTGGCTCTTGTTGGACACCAATGATATGATCACCATTGATCTCTATTGAACCATTTGTTTCCTATTCTAATTGTGATCTAATTCCGATTGGACCGACTAGGATGGACGCTACTACTTTTGTCAACCTTATGAGAGTATTGGAACTTAGGGATTTTTATTAGCTATGGCTTAAGACTAATAGAAGAATATATTTTGAATAATAAATTATGAATGATGCTTTCAAGATTGATTGATCTGTCCGTTCAGTACTGCAGAGGTAAGTAATGAACTATTTTTTCGAGATGTTTTATAATTTAATTTTAAAAGCAGATAATTAGTCTTTGAAATTATGCATGATTTATGAAATTATATTTTGAATGAAAAATGATTTCTGGAATATTATGGTTTATTGATTTATTATGAAATATGCATGTATTGAAACCAAGGTTTCAGAAATTGGTATCGGTTCCCGCACCGGTACCTGACCAATACGGTACCGTACCGTACCATACCACTCCGTACCAATAATAAAAAAATCAAAAAAAAATCTACCCAATGGCCAAAAAAAGAAAAATTTGCCCCATACCACCGTATACCAATGCCATACCTCCCGATACCGGATTGTACCGCCCCATATCGGACTGTATCGTGCCCGTACCGTACTGACCGGTTCAGGCTATTTTTCGAAAAACCAGCCTAAACCATCTCGATTTTCTACTGGTACGGTACGGGATGTATCGGCCGATTCAGGCCGGTACGAAATTCCATGATTGAAACGAACTATGACATTTATGTTATTTTGCAAAAATATTTTGATATGGATTGAATTTATGCTCTCAGCCTAACAATGTTCTGGACCCTACCAATGGGGGTTAAGTATTGATTTTCGACCCTGCCAATGGGGGTTGTACATTGATTTTTGACCCTACCAATGAGGATTATATGTTGGTACTCTAATTGAGCTCACTATTCTGACTCTGCCACAGGGTGTGGTCATAATCAAAGGTTGTTGAGTTATATCTGTTCTATTTCGAATTGAATTCATGATCATGTATGTATATGAGTATTTGAAAAAGATTTGATTTGCATGGAAAATATCTTATTATGTTATTTATGGCATTTATTTTCGAACATTATATCTTATGATAATATCTAGAATGTCTAGTTGAGATATTCATTACTTACTAGGCATTCGAGCTCATCATCTCTCTTTTATTTTTAAAATTCAGATTCTTAATCATGAACATGGGTACCGCTTTGGGAGTGAGTTAGAAGCGAGAATCAACAGTATCAATCAAGTTTACATATAGACCTATCATTATGATTTACAGGATTATTATTCAAGATTTAATTGATGTAAGATTTTTTGAATATCGTTGGAACTATGTAAAAGATTAAAGTTGAATTTAGTTAGTAAAATCTTGAACTTAATTTATTATAAATTTCCTGTGATGCATTGATATCGTGTTTGGAATGCCTTGCGTGCTTGTGGGGAGAGTTCCCCATAAGTGTGCGACGGTGGTTATGACCCCTAACTTAGGTTAGGGGCGTGAACAATGGGGAGAAAACAATGAAACCGACCATTGATCAGCTCCAAATAGGTGAACTAGAGTATTCTGACTTACTGTCCGATGGCCAAAGCTCTGCTATGGCAACAAAGCTTGCCAAACAAGTCACTGGCCAGTTCCTATCGTACCAACTAACCCACACCCCGATTTTTTTTGGGTTTCTCTTTTTTGGAGGAGATATCAAATCAATTTTTTATGGATTATTGAATATTTTAAAGCCCAAGTTGATATTTAGTGGTATTAATTAATGTTCATATCACTTTGATACGTCTTTAATTACATGTGACACGAATCTAAATGTGACATTATGTTATTTAGCATCCTAAATAATCAATACATGGACTAAATATCATTAGATCCTAAAATACTTAAATCAATAAAAAAATATCTAAAAATACTCAATACGTACGATCATGTCGACCGTCGATGTCCATAAATAGCAGGATCATTTACATAGTCAGAAAGAATATCAATCCATCTCTCTAGCCAAAGAGCATTATAATCCTCTGTGCTCATTCCATAAGATAGGCGTGCTAGATCATAAGTCATCCTCGAACTCTCACTGAGGTCCTGACTCTAAAAGGTATCCTCGGGCTAATAGCATGGTTGTGAAAGAGCCCATCCAAATATATCGATAGTAAATTTCGATCCTTAAGATGCTCTGGACTGCATAGAATAGTAGCCACTAAAAGATGATGTCTTCGATATACCATATCAGCCATATCCGTAAGGATCATAGACTGCCTGTGGCTACAGGTAAGAGGATCTAGAATATGAGATTAAACCTGATATATCTATGGATCCTACTCCACGTGCGAGGTCATCTATAGCTGTATCATGTCCTAAATGACCTCGTGGAGCCCATCATCTGTATAAAATCGTATCATTGTGGGCTCTACCGGCTTGTGTACCATGATCCCTATCCTGCACTGCATCTCCTGTTCTCTAATCCCTCCATGACTAGCTAAAGAATTATCATCATTGCTCTGCCTGATGTTTGAATCTGAGTAAACCGAATGCTCCCTCTCTACTAAAGCTGCAAATGCCCTTTCTTTTGTCTCTATGTGTAGCAGTTGCCTATCCTCTCGTCATGCCTTGCTCTACCTAACCAGACTGGGGGGATGGATGCTGTGGCGTATCAACTGGAGGCCTATATAGAATGTTGTTACTTGCCCATTAAGAGACGTCCATCCCAGCCTCGCTAGCAATAAAACTGACTAGTCATGGAGGCGATACTAGCTTATCATGATCTGACTCCTGTTACTGACTCAACCCATCCGATCATCGGATCTTCATCTTCATCAACAAAATCAATCGTAGTTCAATTTGAGTACTTCAACTGAACTTTTTCCTCGATGCATTTGATCCTCAACCTTAAATTGCAGTGTGCACACACAAGATCATTGAGGCATTTCTGTTTTAGACAATTCCTCTTCTTACTGTGGATAAAGGCAAAAGTTGACTAGTTGCGCACCCATCTACTCGATGAAACAATCTGGGAGAGGATTTTGATGGCAAGATCCTTCAGATTTCGTGCAGATCCACCAAAATGCACCCACCATTCAACCGCAAAATCATTGAAATTTTGCAAAATCAAAAGAAGATTGAATATGTCAATATGATAATAGATTTATTAATACATATCTGGATTCATTTTTGATTTGCTTCTAACCGTAATATTACTTCCAAATAGTTTTATGCCCTCCCTAAATATTTTCATCTATAAAAAGATATTTGTTATAATGTCTTACTTGTTGAAGATACAGCTAAGTTAATAAACATTACTGAACTTAACTTATTCAAAATACATAGCCGCAATGTCTAGATCGGACTCCTTGTCCATTACATTTCATAGGACGAACAAAAGCTCTTCACCCATGCCAATTCCACGTATGGAATGCTGAAACCTTAGATTCAAATAATAAGCTACATATAGATTTTCATAATTGGTTAATTTTATTTACATAAATTTTCAAAGAGTTATTGATTTGCTGCTTACCTGCTAGATGCAACTACCTACCCATTTGATAGCCCCATCGATGGTCGATGATCCTGATGTACTCATTAACATGTTGTGGATCTGTCACCTTGATTTGTTCCTTTATCCTCTCCATTATATAATATAAGAAGCCCATCTAGGGATAGCTCACCATCTATGGCCCAAAGCACTTCATATAAAGGCTTGATAGCTACTGCTATTTTCTCGATCTGCTGCCAGAATGATTGTCTCGTCACTAAGCTCTCCACATTGCTCCCCTCATTGCTTGCCCTAGCAGATCTACTATGTTGCCACTCAAGACCGACAAACATAAAATGCAGCTGTACTTTCTTATCAATCAGACCATTAAGTGCTATATAATTAGTAGCAAATCATGTGACTCCTGATCTCAATATATCACCCCCAGCATAACACCGCATCGATGATAGGACCCATGTATGGTTGTAGATGAATCTAGTGATGCTCAGTGCTGACTCCACTACCTTCTGCACCCTATGAATCTTTCCAATATCTATCAACATCAAATCGATATAGCGTGCAGCACATGGGATTTAGAAAATGTGGTCGCTGCTCTATCAACATTTTCCTGGTAGCCTTATACTGTGGTTCATTATCTATGATAACCTATACGATATTCCACTCTCCTACCTGATCAATCACCTCCTCCATTAATCTAAGGATGTAGTAGGTATCGTGCACCTCAACTGAAGCATCAATAGACTTCTGAAAAATATTCTTCCATCACACTATATCAAAAAGTTGATGATGATTCATTTAATAGGACTAATCAAACCATCACACATCACAGTCAACCCATACACGAGCCACTTGCTTTGATAAGAGGCAATCCATTTTTCTAAATCTTCCTTATTGTTGTCAAAAAGGTCACCATGGATATCTCTTGGTCCTAGAGGACCTACACCTGAACCGATAGCCTGTATAGATGAAATGGCAGAGTAATAATATGGATTGTCTGCTGCATTCGCTAGGATGTGACTGAAGTGAAACCAAAATCCAATAGCTCTCCACATCCTTCTTATCTTTTCTCAACATAGTATCAATCTTTTGTTGCTTGAAATCTCTGCTAGGAAAGGCGGTCGATCCAAATCATGGATAGTGGCTCCTACAAAAATCTTTTTAGAGGATTTCTTTCTATTGCCAAATGCTCCCAACATGGATATGCAAGACGTTTGGTACCTCTATTGGCAGGCTCTCTGAGGATGTCCTAAACCATGATTCAGACTCTGCTGTAGTGCTTCCTGAACCTGATCCGCCCTCATAAGCTGACGGCCTAAATCGAGCTTTATGTCTGGCTATCTTCTCTAGCTGCCACTGATTATCCAAGCTCGCCTGAATAGCAGCCTCGATCTGTGCCTGCTCATCATCTGGAACAATTCCTTCCTCTGACTCCCTGAAGTAATAAGGTGGCTCTACTACTCGACGGTCCACCTTTACCTTCTTCATCAAATTTTTTTCCTTCGCTATTTTAAAATCAACGAAGTACTTCTTCATCGACTGACGAGCCTCTTGTGGGCACTTCACAAATACATCCAAATAGCTACTAGCCAAATGCTGTTTCAACCATGTAACTCCTTTCTTGAATTCTATACTATATTTACATCTCCAATAATGCCGACCTGAGAGCATCTCACCATGCTCCCAACCAATATAATGCACCGGATCCTTCTTCCTTGATAAATCCATTCCTAAAATTTGATAAGTACATCACTTTAATAATTACCTAAAAATGGTAGATTTCATCTATCTAATTTTTTTATATTTTTTAAATTATTTTTTAAAATAAAATATATTAAAAAATTTAAAAAATATGAAAAAATTATTTAATCTTAGATCCATGTAAAATCTTACCATGGATATTATATATAATTTTCTTAGATAGTTACTTTTCTTTTCAAATTTAGGCCTAATCCACTGTACGTAAGATGCATCAAAACTTTGATAAATTGGCACCAAATTTATATTGAAAGTTACTTGCAAGTCCCTAAACAATAATCCAATTTTATAATTATTTTTCAAAATTTATTTCTTAGATTATTTTTTATTTTAAATATATATTTTTAATTTAAAAAATTATATGCTTAACGAAAATTAATGATTTATGTTATTGTGTAGATCATCTATAGATCTACAACGTATATTAAAATCATGTCAAAAAAAGAAAGTTTGACATAATTTTTCCTTAATTTTTAATTTTTTACGAATTTTTCAAAAAAAAAAGAGGGGAAGAGAGGAAAGAGAGATAGGAAGGAGAAATATACCTTTTAAGGCTCTAATCGACATTTTTTCGGAGTCTTGCTGCCGCTCTCGGTATTAGGGAGTGAGAAACTGAGAGATAGACTGAGAAATAGAAAAGAAGTCTCAAAAGTCTATTAGAGATTTAAAAAAGAGCCGAATCGGACGATTCAGCTTGATACAATGGCGTACCGCCTGGTTCAAGCCCAAACCATTCGATTCAGGACTGAACCAAGCAGTTCGAAATTTTGTTTTTTGGGTGCCGAAAACTAAACCTGAATCGACCCAGTCAATAAATCCAAAAAATTGTCGTTGAAGGCTTTTCGAATGGTCCGGTAATCTATCAAAAAATCCAAAAACTTACAATGAAGAATGCTCCAGAATTGAGCTGATTTGTTGTCGTTGAAGGCTGATCCAAGAAGCTTTGAATGCTATCAATGAATGCTCCTTCGCTTCTTCTTAATTGATCACACAAATCTCAAGGAAAAATTGATTGGAAATAGTTGAGTTGACTTTAATGCTTGAAGGTTGAGCTTTTATCTCATGAACAGTACCATTTTATATTTTCCTTTTGTTTCTCTTTTATATCCAAGTCATTCCCATAAAGATTTCAGCTTTTGAAACCCAAAACTAGCCATTTTTGACTGTTGGAGGCTAAAAGTAGCCGTTAGAAACAAAACAAGACAAAATTTGACTGTTGCAGAACTAGTCGTTAGTGCTGTCAGAACTTCAGGAGTCGACTCAATCAGCCCTCAAGTCGACTCGATTCAGAATGGAGCCGGCTCGGCATCGAACGGAGTCGACTCGTCAATTGATCTCAAAAAATCATCTTTCTGTATACCCTGAGAGAGCCGACTTGCCGTTCCTTGAGTCGGCTCGCCTACAGTCCGAGTTGACTCGAAAATCCCCCGAGTTGGCTCAGCCGCCTGAACCGAAAAATCATCTTTTTGTATTTTTTGAAAGAGCTGGCTCGACTCCCCCTGGAGTCAACTCAACCCTCTTTTGAAGCTCTTTTGAAATAAATTCGACTTTAATTCATGTTTCTTTGGCTCGATTTCTTGTCAAAAGGTTTCAATTGAATCTTGAATCTACAAAAACATATTTGACAAAACTTGAAGATTGTAAGTATACTTTTTATGCTTCAATGTTTGGTCATCATCAAAATCATACTTGAGGTCAACAAGAGTTTTGACTATCAGAGCTACTGATACTTTCCAAATCCACTTGAAATCATTAGCACAACCAGCCAATTCTACTTCAAATTCCCCTTAAATGACTATATGCATCTCTGATTTTCGGATTTGTAGGACCAGTGCATTTCCATACTATTCCATCTTTGCAATGATGTTTGGGAATTGGAATAGACAGCAGTATCCCTCATAAGCAACCGCATCAAAAGTTGCCGATTCCATAAGCCATCCACATTGATCAAATCTGAAACTTTCTAGTTTTCATTGCATAGGTTGGAAGTAAATGGCATGGGGCTTCGATTGATGGGAATATTGTTAATCCAGGAATCTAAAAAGCACAACAATACTTTCACCATCTCCTACTTGCCAAGAGTAAGATTGTCTTACCTATTTTGATCAGCAACATATGGACCGCCAAATTCGTGAAGCTTCTCTTCTGAGTTGATAATTGTCCCAATCAGTGAAATTATATTTGGCTGTCACAACTTTGCACCAAATTGAGTTTTTATTGAGCATTAAACTCCCAGCTGCTTTTGCCATACATGCTTCCTTTCGATGTTTGAGTTGCTGTAATCCAAGACAACCCAAGTTTTAGTCTTGCAAACTTTCTCCCATGATATCAAATGAAGCTTCCAAGAACCCATTTCATGCCCCATAAGAATGCTTTAACGAGCTTCTCTGGTTCCTCCATGACTTTGGAAATGCAATATTGGACATAAAATAAACACAACTAGATGAAAGAACAGACTGAAGTAGTGCAAGTCATCCTCCTTGAAAAAGTTGCTTCCATTTCCGTCCCTCCAGTCGTTTGTTGATTCTATCAAAAAGTGGGTTGAAATCCTGTCTAGAAAGCTTACCACATAAAGGAACTCCAATGTAAGTCCACTTGCCAGCCTTTAATGGAATGCTTAGGATAGTGAGAACCTGCTGTTTATTGACTTGGTAGCAGAAGGTGGTTCTCTCTAACAGCAACAGCCTTATCCATATCTTTCTTTAACCCTCCTTTATTCTTTGCATCATCATCTTTATCAAGGTCCACAATCTTAGTATCAAGTACTATACCTATATGTTATTGGTCCAGTGTGGTATGGGTTGGTAAGGTACAATATACAACCGATCAGAACAACCATCAAACTATTTTTGCTCATTTTTTATCTGGGTACACCTTATAACAAGTCAGCACACCACAATACGGGTGTCAGTACGTCCCTTAATATGCCTCAGTATTGAGCAGTACGGGATGGTACAGGGTCTGTACCGACATGAGGTTCATACCGGTTTTAATACAATACAGTTTGGTATGCCCCATACTGGGTGATTTAGGGCAATATGGTAGACCATGATCTTTATCACAAATTGATCTAATGCCCTCTTCAACATCTGATCCTTTGTTGCCCTCAATTAGGAGCTACTCTCTTGGAAGATTGTCAGCATTTCTACATTCAACCTCCATATATCCTGTCCTTTTACAATCATAGCAACAAAGATTTGAGCCACTAGTTTAACGCTTGTTGATCGCCTTGGAGTGGGTGGATCATCCTACCACCACAAGGTTGAGATTTGCTCAGACATCAGCTATGCATCCCTCTTGTAGTCCATTACCATGAAAGTTCTAAATTTTTAATTGCATCTTAGTGTAGGGTCACGCCATTGCTTTGGTACTTATTTGTGGTGATAGCACAATAGTGCATCCTCTTGAACAATCCACAAGAAGTACAAGCTGCGGGCATTGTAGATCAACCAATGTAGCTTACCAATACATCACCTACTGCTCCTTGATCTGCATTAACTGGTTCCTAGTGATGACTTGATAAACTCCTCGGTGTAATCATCTATAGGTTTGCTTCCTTGCTGAAAATTATGGAGGCATTGGTACAAGCACTATATGTACTTGAAGGGCATAAATTATGCACTCAACTTTTTGTGCTCAATCTGACTTTGGGTTTGCCCTTCTGCTCACAATTCATTAACCATTCCCACTAAACAAAAGCTTAGCCGACTAAACTAAAGGCGACCATCTTCACCTCTCTTTCAACACATCATTTTATTCAAAGATGTGCTTTGCATTGTTCAACCAATGAAGGAATTCCTCGGACTATACCCCTCCTGCATATTCAGACAGATCCATCTTGATGGCCGTATCCCACCATCAATCCAATTGGTTTTCCTGATCAGGCTAATTAACTTAATAACCCTACTTCCATGATGTCCTTGATTTGGAGCCCCATCACGAGACAACTTGTTGAAGTTGGACAATTTTGTGACACAATCATATTCATTATGAGTAACTTTCAGCCCTTCCCCTGCAGTAAGTGCACGGTCAAGCACTCTATCGGCCTTCTTAACTCTTCCATCTAATATCACATTGTCATCACAAATACTATACACTTGCTAGTTTTCTCCACTATTTTCAGTTCATAGGCTTTTAGACACTAAAACAGATTGTAAAATGACTGCACGAACACTGAATTTTGTTCATATTTTACAGAAAGAGGATCCTACAACGATTTTATATATCCTTTGCAGGAGAAAAGGGGCTTAGGATGGTTTTGTTTATCCTTTAAGGAAAGAAGGGGACTAGGAGTTAGGGCCATAGCATGGATGCTAAATTCATCAAATTTATTACAATCATTACATCATTTCTCTGGTTCTGCTTGTCTGAAACATGCAGAACATCCTAAATGCAATGATTTTCTGCTGAATTAACTTTGATATGGTAATTACTTTACACACGAATTTATTGATCCCAACATATCAGTTCCCTTTACTTTAAATAAATAAAAAAAAAAAAGCTTGACTTCTTTGTTTATGAGATATGTATAGTGCCATGAGCTCATATGTATAATAAACCTCCACAAAAACATGTACACTTCATGCATGGGAGTGCAGAGGTTAGTAGAAATTGGAATGTCATTTTTTAGTTTGAACTCAATAATTAACATTCTTCCCAAACATGGTATGTTGCTAATGCTAAACTTGTTATTGACTTTTATGTGTAATTCTCATAACACATATTTCCTATAAGATGTGAAAAGTATGATTTCAACCATGACAACAATAAGAAATAGCGATGATGATAACAATGATGCTGATGACAACAAGGACATTAACAAACAATGTCGACAATAGTTACAAATAACAAATGATAGCTTTAATGATTGTAAATGCACTGGTTTGCCTATTACTTTAATACTGCCTTTGGATCATGATAATTTATAGAAATCCATGTCAAATTAGTACTTCCATCAAGTATGGCATGGGATAGAAATTATTAGAATGTGATTGACTTGCCTCTCTCGCCAATTCTGCTGCTTGCCGGTAATGTGAATGGTCTGATTTTACTCTAGAAGAACCCAGATAAACTACTCCCCTCCCAAGCTTGTGTACAAGTTCATAGCACATTTGTATCTCCTTCCTCACCTTTCACAAAGAAAAAAATAACCATCATATCAGTTATGATAAATTTTTCTCCCTTCATAGAAGTTCAAGCACATTTAAGCTTGATATAGTGCACATAAAAAATATAAATAATTCATCTCAAGAGACAAGAAAAACCATCTACTGAAACAAACTAGATAACATTACTATTGGAATCAAGGTTCGCAAACTCGATACCGGCACCAGCACCTATGCCAGTTGCCGACCGATATGGTATCGTACGGTTCCATACTGTATCGTTAATAAAAAAATCAAAAAAAATCCCACCAATGGTCCAAAAAAAATTGCTCTGTATTGTACTGTACCAACCCATACCGGTGTCGTACCGATCCGTACCAGACCAAACCGTCCAGTACCGATCCGTACCGTACCGACCGGTTCGGTCCAGTTTGGGCCATTTTTCGAAAAATCGACCTGAACCATCCCGATTCTCCGTCGATACGGTACGGTATGAGGTGTACCGGACGATTCAACCCGGTATGGCATTCCATGATTGGAATACTGTTATATTTGGAAAGCATGTCAACTCCTCCACTGGAAAATATATCAATTCCTCTATCAATATTGGAAAGCATATCAATTCTTCATTGGAAAGTATATCAATTCCTCTATCAACATTGAAAAGCATATTAATTCCTCTATCAACTCCACCATCCTTGATTTTGTATCATTTGAATTACTTCTTTTTTTTGTTTCTCACAATCATGGAATTTTGTCTTTTCTTTATTTGTTTCCCACGATCAAGAGATTTTGGTGTATTATATATATTTGTAAACGAATGCAATAGAGGAATAAGCTTCACCATCTACCATTTAACATGGTATCAGAGCCAGGTGGAGAAAACTCTAGTCTACTGCTCACCAGCAGTGCTCTTCCTCGTCGTGCTTCCACTCCAGCTGCATTGATGAGAATCAGGGTTTACGCATGTATTTCAGAAAGAAGCGTTATTAAGAAACCCTAATCCTAATTTTATTTTGAAGGTTTATTTAGGATTTTTATTTTATTTCTTATTTTATTAATTAGGACTTTTAATTTTGTTAGGACTTAGTAAGTAGAGTTCTATTAGGTTACAAGTTAACAATTTGACTTCTATTAAGTTGCTTTTTGTATCTCTATTTAAAAGCTCCATCTGTGTGGAAAAAAATAGACTTAAATAATTAATTGATTTGATTCCTAAAATTCCAGGCTTTAATTTTTGCTTTTCTTTTCAATTTTTCTTTTATTTTCTTTTAATCTTTTGTAGCTCCTCATCAATTTGGTATCAGAGCCAGGATCCCTTCCCCAGTTCCACAACCACCGCCACATCCTTTTCCGTTCCATAATGTTCGTCTGCAACAAAAATCGGCATCATCTTCCCCGATTTATTTTTGTTGGTGCAGAAAACAAATGGCCGCCAAAGTGCGCTGGAGGAGGAAGATCTCGCCAGCAAGACCTGCAAGACAAAGTCCTGGCCGGAATTGGCTCCAGCGTAGACCCTCCAACGGTCAAGTTAACTTCCTGCCCAACAAGAATGGAGTATACAGAAGAGTTAGAATGGAGAAGAGAGCTTAGAAAGAAAGACGTATCTGGAGGATCCTTTTTATAAATGGAGCTTGTAGCTGAATGATAGTGACAGCCATAATAGAATGTCAGAAAGCCATTCGGACCACTCAGAGTTTGTTACGAAGAGTGGGCTGTCATTTATCACGACTTGCTGGCGGTCGAATTTTATTTGCTGAAGTTCGGAGGGAAGATCAGAGGCTTCCGAGCCTAGTAATGTCCCATTCAAGCTAAGACTAGGCTGTTAGAACTTGAGATCTAACTGACTGAGCTTAAAGGTCAACCTTTAGGTGGTAACGGGCTTGTAGATTAGGTTCCGAGTTCGAATCTCTACGTGATTGTTTCAATTATTGTTGGAAGTTCGGCGGCTTCAAGGTTGGCTGATGATAGAGTCTGATGCTTTGGCCTCAACGAAGCTGGGGTCAGAAAAAGGAGGTACTGCAAGACCAACCAAAGGAGATGAATTCGTAATGGAGACATCAAGGTCAGGTAGAGCTATGGAATTGAATGAATGTCGATCCCTTAGCTGAGATCACGACAAGGTTGCTTCAATTGTTCTGATGGAGTTCGTCCAGTACCCAGGTCGGCCTGAAGTTAGGATGGAGTACTGAGGTTCAATACTTGTAAAGTCGTTACTACTTATACCAGGATTGAAGATCGAACTCAAGTTGGGGATGAGATCCTTTTCACCGACTCAAGTTCGCCCAGCCGAAGTCTTTGATGTAGAATTGGCAAGATCTGCTGTCCACATGATAAAATAGAAAAGTTCGGCCGATGCTCAAGGTCGGCCACCAATCGAGGTCGGACGGTGCCGAAGTTCAATCGAATGGAAGATTCCTTTCACTATTCAAGTTCATCTAGCCAAAGTTCACAGTGTAATCTCAACAAGGTCCGCAGTTATTAAGGTGAGGTTGAGAGATTGCAGTAAAGGAGTGTGTCGGGCATTGAAGGGAGCGATCATTGTTTTTAGGATGAACTACCCTTGATTGAAGCTTTGAACTTGGTCGCACTTGGAAGCCGATCTTTAGGAACTTGACTAGACCAGAGATTGACTTAAGTGAAGCTTGGATCTGATCATTACGACTTCAGATGGTGCCGTACCGAGGTCGGACTTCCAGTTGGACTTCGACGGGAGCTATTTTACCCCTAACACTTGTCCCCTTACTCTCAAGTCCAAAGTTCGGAGGCAGAAAGTATCAAAACTTGCAATCACCGAAGTCCCATTTGGATTCCCGCCCTTAGGAGATGAGATATTTTGGATTGTTCGAAAATGGACATGGGAGCTCTTTATTGCTGAATGACCCAAGGTGATTTCGAACTTCAAAATTCGTCCGACACGTAGCTCGACAATACAGCGCAATGATGATTCCTTTTGGCGGTTGCAACTATCATAATGAGGCTTACACATAGAAGAGCGGTATTCGTCATTGCCGATCTGTAATCATAACAACCCTAGGACTCTTCCGACTATTTAAGTCCCAATCTCCTTCTTCTTCTTTACCCTGGTTCGTTTATCCTCCCATTCTTTCCCTATTTTTCATCTTCCTCGGCCCCGACTGTCCTATTCCATGTACTTTTTGGTCTCCGACGCCCTTCTCCTGTTCTTCTTTCGTTGTCCCAACTGCACTACTGAGTTCTCCACCCAATTTAGATTAGTATCTTAACCTTTATTTTGCATTTCCCTATCTTTCTTTTGTTTTTCGGTCCTCAAGAGCTTCAGGGAGGATTTGCTTGTTCTTCCTTTGTTCTTCAAATTTTTAATTTCTTTTGATTTTCGGCGAGTTTTCCCTGATTTCCCCTAATCCGAAATGGCCTCTAAAATTTTCTAGTCTACCGGTTCTAGAAGTCCGTCTGATCTGAGCTCTTCTAACCCCGGCCCTAGGGATGAAACCAAGTTTAGAGAGGTAGCCCGTCCAATCTTTGTTCCTGAGATCATTCTTTGTACCCTTTCTACCGAAGATCTTTCCCTAATCCGAATTCAATACAAGATCCCTTCCGAGTATGAACTGGAACTTCCTAGATCAGACGGACAAGATCTGGGTTGGTATTGTTTGTACACGGAGGCTCTTCGTGCTAAGCTAAGACTACCATCCCTCTCTTCATCATTGAACTTTTTCGTTTTCTAAACATGTCCTTTCTTCAGTTGTTCCTAATTCCTTCCGCTTCATAATAGAGTTTCTTGCGCTTTGCCTTCTGACCGAGGTTCGAACCTTCATTTCCTTATTCTGAACTTTCTTCAGATTTAAGCATCACCCTTCAGCCAAAGACTGGTGGTATATCTCGCCCTAGTTCGGCAAGAAGGGGTTGCTTAAAGGTGTTCCTTCCTCCATTCACAACTGGAAGGAAAAATTTTTCTTTGTATCATGTTCTTCACTCGAATTAAAACTTCCTTCATGGGGTCAGCTTAGAGATTCCATACGTAGGGCCCCAGGGTTAGAGCGGGAAGATCTCAACTCTGCCAACATCCTCAAAAATTACAAAACTCCCCAACTATCCAATTTGATAGATAATCAAACTTTGTACAATCTCGACCTAAACCCCGTCAACCCTGAAGGTATAAACTTATGCTTTCTTTTATGTTTCTGCAGCCATTCTTAACTTCGGCCTACTTACTTTCACAGAAATAACTCCAGAAGAATTGAAGCAGCTGACAAAAGAACTTCAAGCCCAAAAAACAAAGGGCAACGCTCCTGGGGAAGCTTCCAAGCAAGCAAAGATCGAAGAATTGAGCTCGACCGTCCCAACCCTAGGGGCCTTTGCTTCAGGAGTCGAAGCGCGCCCGTCGATCTCAAGCCCACCCGCTGAGGTTGCTGCTCCAGCACCTCTTGCAAAAAGAGGTGGAGAAGAGAAGAAAGAAGTCTGTCGCCAAGAGAGTTCGGAAGAACTCTGGTGAATCTAGTAGCAATTGTTAAATGTGTGCCCTAAAAGTCAGATTGGCTAACACTTGTAATACACTTCTAAGAACAATTTTATAATTTTAACTATAAATTAATAAAAAAATTATTTTCTATCACAATGTGTATTTAAAGTGTATGTGATACATCCTTTGAGTTAATGGTAATGACAATTCATATTTTCAAAGAGTTGAAAATTTAAGACATGAATTTTCATAATTAACTCATAAACTGCTCCTGACCGTAGGATCATCACGAGGATGGTGATTGATCTAGAAGGTTGGTGTATGATTGCTTTCTTTGAGTAGATGAGTCTTGAGTCTACGATGTGGAGACACTAGAATGAGAGTACAGATACTCGTTAGAGAACGAGGTCACTGAGTGTGACCATCTCGAGCATTCATAAGTCTACCTTCTCGTCAATGACTGGCTCAATGTTGCAGTAGTGTGTCTGGTTCTTTGATCTGAGGTGCATCGGTAATTCACCTTGAGGGTGTTGTAGTTTGACTACATCATAACTCGATCTCCTAGCCATTCGAAATCCTGAGGTGTATGTTGGCTATAGTACGTTCATTGTAGGAATTGGATTGCACCAAAAGGGATCTATCTATCTCAGTAGATGAGTAGTCATATGATGATCATGAGAATCGAGTCCATAAGTCCATGGCCATGGCAGAGTGAAGATGATAGAAAGAATTTCTCTATAAGGGTTTCACATAGGACTCAAATCGAATGATTAATTCATATGACGGATATTGGATTTAACGAGTTCACTTTAACCCTAATCCTATCGGGGCTCAAGATAGAAGAACTCAATCACACAGGTAGCTACACCGAGAGGTTCACTTTCAGTTCTGATGGGTTGCCACTATATACTGCTAGGTATCACTGGTAGATTTTGAGAGCAATTAGAATGATTTTGATGATCGATCATTCTAATTGTATGAATCAGAAAAATTCTAGTCCATCAAAAGATGTTTTGATAATGTCGATGATGGAGATTACGACATGTCTCATTACCATATGAAACTGAACCTAACTGGGTCACACAAACAAGGATTTAGATCTGGATGTCATCAATTAAGCTAACCTAGTTCGATTGATTTGGATTAGATCCAATCAGGTTCAAGGTAATCGTGCTAGCACACGATTGAGCCTAACTTTCTCCTTCTGTAATCTTTCTGATTCATCGCAACCGAGTCGAATTTGATTTGACTCATTCCTATATCTTGAATGAGTTTATTTTCATCTGACTGGAACAAGTCCAGATCAAATTAATTATGAAAATTAAATTCATTCCTAGTGCAATTGGACTAGGGTCAATAGTTGACCCAATTGAGAGAATTGAGGGTCACGTGATCAGAGAATTTTAGAAATTTCTCTAGAAATCATTTTGCTCTAATTTTTGGATATGTGATAGGGCACGAGTTATACTTTGGGTGTGCAAAATTTCGTGATTTTTGGAGGTGCCTAGATCGGGTTTTGATAGAGTTTGATTTAGATTAAACTCTTGAGGAAAAAGTTCTAGACGCACATGGACTCTTCCTTATCCTTTCATGCCGCCACCTTTCAAATGGATTTTTGGCGTCAAAACCAGATGGGATCTAGGGTCTTTCGTGGAGATCAGGTCCAAGAGTCCCAATGGTCAAATTAATAAGGTTTTTGATCAAAAAAAGACTCTTTATGGCGCTATGTCTTGTATAAGAACTCTTCTCACGAAATTGCCTCAACGTAATTTATTTTTTCCACACTCAAAGGAGCCTTCCCTCTGATATCCACGCCCCCTCTATCCTCTCTCTCCCTCTCTTCTACATGCCTAAAAAGTTAGGAACAAATCTAAGTTGAAGGTCCAAGGTTTTTAGCACAAGATTCAGCATCTACGCGACGGTGTTCGTGAGACAAACAGGCTGCCCTCAGAACTCGTTTTGAAGGCTTTTCAAATCAAATCCAAATCTGATTTTTGGAGGAGAGATTCACGAGGAGAAGACATCCTACCCGAGTGGATACCAGTAGAGGCCAGGCGCATGCGTGGCTCCTTCCAGAACCTCAAGAATCAATAGGATCATCGCAGAGTAATTAAATTACCAAATCAGGTACTTAAAATTAAATCTGATTTAATTTTATTTTTAACTTTTAATATCATATCTCTATGATCAGATCCGAGAAGTCTCCGATCTGATTAGGATTTTAGAAAAAAAATTTGAAATATTTCTTCAGATCCAATCAGATCTGAATGATCCTATGCCGGGAAAACAGATTTTTCCTTCAGCAATAATGTCGATCCGGACTGGGCCTTCCTCGATGATTGGAGGGTCATTCGACCCCTAATAGAGGGCTGCATCATCCCGAAGGTAATTGAGAGGATCCTTCAAGCCGATGACCAAGAGAGAAAGAAAGATTCTTTTGCAGCCTTCATCGAGGTAGTCGTTTCTTCCTTTTTCGTGCTTAGCTAAGTACACATGTTTCCCGGCAGTAATGTTTATTTTGTTACTTGCAATTGGGGCACCACCTTTTTGCAAACGTGGAGGCGATCAACCTTTACAAGATCGAGGTTTCAAAGGCCGTGGAGGTGGCCAAAGAGTGCAAGGCCGAAATCGAACGTCTGAAGGAGGCACATTCTATCGAGGTCGGGGATCTGCAAGAGGCGCTCAAAAAAGAAGAACAGGTGTTGGTGGAGGTGAAGGCCGCATTAGCTTCGGAGGAGGAAGAAAGGAAGAAGGCCAAGGTCAAGATCAACGAGGAGAGGAGGTGGGTCGCTGAAGCCAAGGAGCGAGCTGTTTTGGCTTTCAAATCTTCAAAGGTATTGGAAGGTATCAAAATAGTGTTCACCCGAGAAGCATTCAGCAACGGCTTCGACCTCTACCAATAGAAAGTTGCTGAGAAGTTCCCCGAACTGGACCTCAGCTTTCTGTTGGAGGATTCTTCTGATGACGAGATGGAGCCTTTTGCAACTAGGGCCGATCTCCCTCCTGCTGGGCCTGCTACCGACGCCCTTGCACCCGTTAAGGAACCAACACCTACCAATGCTGGCAGAGCTCTTCTGCCGCCCCACCTTTAGAGGTTGGAGACCTCTGCTAGTTGTACTTTTTCTTTTTCTTTTACATTTCGTGTAATTAGACTTTTCAATCAATGAAATTAAACCTCGTCTCTTTTTCACACCTTCATGTGTCGTGGTATACTCATAATCCAGAGTTCGGCTTGCAAACACTACCATAGAACACAATCACAGGCCGAAGCTGCGCCGCTACCTCAAGGCATCCACCTGAAGGCTCGTTTGAAAGCTTTAAGGAAAGAAGTTCGTCAATCCAATAAGGAATTGAAGAAGATAAAGGACCAACTTCTAAAATCGAAGAACAATTATACAATAGCTTCGGCCGAGATCAATCGCCTTCGTCAAGCCTCCAAGAAAACCTTCAAGGAATATACTTCAAAGAAAAATCATCTGACCGAAGAACTTGAATGAATGAAGAAGCAGGCAAGTAAGAAATCTTGGACCTTAACCGTGAAGATCTACTCCCTTGAGGTTGAGCTCAAGGGAGTGAAAGAGAAGATTTAACAACTAGAGAAGAGCTCGCCCTAGGCCAATAATCAGAAAGAGTATGGCTGGGATTGGTCCAAGAGATTTTCCAACCTTCAGAACCAGCTGCACTCGGTCGAGGATGCATATAACTCCTATAGATTAGGCTGGTGTGATCAAATTGCTGATTTAAAATGGAAACTTCAAATAGCTAATGAGAAAGTAGCCCGGCTCCAGAAGCAATTAGCGGATAGAGCTCGAGCCGGCCCAAGCGGAGATTCAAGCGAGGTTGCCTCTCTGAATAATACTCTTGGCAATCTTTCTGAAGCATACAAGAAGAACAAGGCCGATCTCCTTCAACTGAAGATTCAAATGACCTATCAAGAGAATCCTATGAAGGATGCTGAAGCTAAGTCCGATGTTCTAAGGAAGAGGTTAAAGGAGGCTGAGGAAGACGCTAGGAGGGCTCGGAAGCTGCTTAGTAAAAGTTTGGCAGCAAGAAAGGAGCTAGAAGAAAAGGTGAACAATTTGAAGCACTCCCTTGTGATGGCCGGGGCTGGCAGTCCGAAGTCCGAGTAGGACTTCGTTTGTCTCTCTCTATTTTTTTTTTGTAGTTTGTCTCGATGACGTCGGTAATGAACTCTACTTAATGAAATAATATTCCTTTCAATTATCCCTCGGTGTTCTGTCTCGATTTGGTACTTGTTGATCTTACAATTTTCATGTTATGCCCGACGTTGATATTGTTTTGAGACAATAATTTCTATTTAGTGCCTTGTAGACTTGTCCCCCTTGTTTATGAACAAGGGTTTTTCTAGACTTGTTTGGAAGCAAGAGCATACTTATGTTTTGAAGGTGGAGGTCTTCATGTCCCCCATAAGGATCTTTACGTACGTCAAGATGAGACCCTCCTCCTATTCCTAATGTGGTTAACCTCCTATTTAAGAACTGGAGGCTTTCATATCCCTCGTAGGAGTCTTCATCAAAATGACTTTTACCCTCCTTAGGATGAGGTTCTCCTCCTGTTCCTAACGAGGTTGCCGGGGCACAAAAGGGCTGTTAAGAGGGCCTCTCCTTATGGGCCGTTGGAAGGGCCTCTCCCTAGAGGCACAAAAGGGTCGTTGTAGAGGCCTCTCCCTTGGGGCACAGATGGTCTTCACCCTCGTTAAGACGAGGTTAACCTCCTATTTAAAAATCGAAGACCTTCACCCTTGTTAAGACGATGTTAACCTTCTGTTTAAGAACCGAAGACCTTCACCTTTGTTAAGACGAGGCTAACCTCCTGTTTAAGATGAGGTTAACCTCCTGTTTAAGATGAGGTTAGGTTAACCTCCTGTTTAAGAACAGGAGGCCTTCCCCCTCGTTAAGACAAGGTTAACCTCCTATTTAAGAACCGAAGAGCTTCTATTTCATTTGAGAATGAAGCTCGGCTTCATCATTTCCTATCACAATTCAATTTGCACATGAAATAGGAATGTTAAAATAAGAAACTTTTATTGAAATGTGGTTACTAATAGTATATTCGTAGATTTTCCAAATTCCAAGGCCGGGGTAGTATAGCTCCTCCAAGTGCCTTTATGCGGTAAGTCCCTGGTCGGATAACTTTTTTTACTTCATAAGGGTCTTCCTAATTTAGAGCAAGCTTTCCTTTATTTTGGGGTTGAGAAACCTCTGCTCGACATAACACTAGGTCTCCGACCTTGAACATTTTACTTCTGACCCTAGAATTACCATGCCACTTTTTGCCTATGGGCCGCTATCTGAATTTGGGCTTTCTCTCATTTTTCTTCCAGTAGATTAAGATTTGCCCTGAGATCCTACGAATTATTCTATTCATTGAAGCTTTCAACTCATGCTGAAGGAAGTCCAAGTTCGATCAGAATGACCGCCTCAGTCCCAAAAGCCAGAGCATATGGAGTCTCCCCAGTAGGTAACCTCTGAGTGGTTCTGTAGGCCCAGAGCACATGATAAAGCTCATCCACCCAGATTCTTCATTCAGGACCTCTTTAGTTGAAGCATCCTCGCCCGATCCTTGGTCTGCATTGATTCCCTCTCCCTCGAAGTCGGGAACAACAACGTGGCTCAAGTCTAAATTCGGGTACAAAGTTGCCGACCACATTTCTGTCATCTTCGTATCCGGTCAAATAGGCGAGATGCCTACTCCCCAGAAGCTCCTCTTTGAAGTCTTCCGAACCTCGGAATTCTTCGACTACCTGCTCCTTCGCCCGACTTAAAGCCGCTCAAGCCGATGCTGCCTTTGATACGAAAGACTGTAGCTTCTTCCGCTCCTCCAACTCCCTGGCACAACCATCGTGCTCCTTCTGAAGCCGACTGACATCATGCCTTTTCCTTCAAATCTGATACTCTTGAGTCTTAATGATCCATTGAGCTGATTCCTGGTCAACACGAACCGACTCTAATTCAGTACGGGCCAACTCCAACTCAGCACGGACCGATGCCAGTTAAGAGCGCGCCGACTCCAACTCAAAGTTTGTTGACCCTAAGTCAGCACGCACTGATCCAAATCAGCCTTCAGTCGGGAGATTTCTTTCGCATGTTTCATCTCCCATTCGACCGCTTGCTTCTCTCGATCGGTGGCGGCTTGAACACGTTGAAGGGTGGCATTCTTTTCTGTTGTAACAGCCTTTGCCTTGTCGCACCAACCCTGACGTATGTAGGTAATGTTGCGCATTACTTTCTCCAAGGCCGACACGTCATGGGCCACCTGAATAGAAAAGGAGAGAGAATAAATACATGAAAGAAAGAACAAGAAAGGAAAAGAGAAGAATATTGACATACCCCGATAAGCAAAGTATAAAAGGACGAAAACATTTCAGCTACGGTCCGACTCTTCCGAGATTGCTTGTCAGTCGGAAGAAGCATCGCTTCAACCAACAGCTTCACCAGCACCGAATTCGTTAGTGCCAACTCATTGATCGGAATTTGAATGTTAATGGACTCAGCCGAACCACCCAGAGTCCCACTTATGGCAGAAGACGCAGGAGCCTTCCCCTGCCTTTGATTCACCGGCCACTCGAATGGATTCTACATCCATTCGGGTGTCAATAGCGCTGGAGATGTTGTCGGCCGCTACTTTTCCGATTTGACTTCGGGCATTTAGGGCGCCCGAGAGACCACCGGCTCGATTGGCACTGCCGGCACTTCTATGACGACCATGTCATCGTCTACTTCCCCGATGGTCGAAGAAGCTTCGACTGGTTCCACTCGAACCATGGTTGGGGCGACCAGTTCGACGACTGCCTCTCCAAGACCAGCCGAAGGTGCAGCCGATGCAACATCAGTCTGCTCAACAGGACCCGATGTTACATCGGTCAGCTGAGCGGCTACCGATGGGACATCGGACTTCTTCTTTGATGGCCTCGACAACCTTCACCGACAGCCGACTTCTGCTTTCCTTGGCCCATGTATCGGTGAATGTCGGCCGTCGAAAGTGCAATCGAAGGATGCATGGCTACAAACAAAAACAAACAAGCCTGATTAGAAATCAAAAATCAAAGAAAAAAGAAAGATCCTATCAGCTACTTCAAGTTATACCTACGGTCGATGCCGGACCAAGTCCGGCCTTGTACAAAGCATGCTCGGTTGGCAGCTGCTTCTACGATGGAAATTCCATATCCTTCAACTTGAGGAAGTCCTCCCGATCGACCAGATCAACCCGATTGTCGCCGTTCGGACTGGTGTTCGGAGTTTCCCAGATTAAAGAAAAACCTCAAGGAAGAGAAGAAGAAACAAAAAAAAACTGGATCTTCCAATCGTGAATGGACAACGAAAGATCAGAGATAAAAGACAAACCCTTCCTCGGAGCAAACATCCACTAGCAATCGAGATGGGGACAAAGGGTGAAAAAAAGACGAAAGAGAGACAACCGAGGGGTGGTCGGAATAAAATGACACAATAAAGCAAACGACACAAAAAGCTGAATGGAATTCAGTGCAAGTTGCACCGGACAAATCCGATAATAGTCCAGGTTGTTTCGAATGAACTCCGGGATCGGAAATCAGAGATCCGACCTAAGGTTCTCTACATAAAAAGCCACCTGGCCTAGTGGCGGAGAAGTCACCCAACCATCCGGATCAGGAGCAAAAAACTAAAACTGCTCCAAGACACGATACTTTTCCCGGAGACGATCGAATACAACATTCGTCAGAGAGGATACCTTCATTACCAGACCGGGAGAAAAGATAGTGGCCGAACCAGACGGCCGACTATCGTCTACTCTATCCCTACCTCTACCAGCCATTACAAAGGCAAATGAAAACTCCTAAGAAAGTGAGTGAAAGGGAAGATGAAATCTAACCTGAAAAACTGAAAGGGGACTCGGAAGAACACTAAGAGCAAACGAAGAAGAAAGCCAGAAACTCTAAAGCACCAGTAAGAACTGAGAATCACGATAAAAAGCTCAAAAAAAGTGATAGTAGTCCTATTCTTGTTTCAGTAAAAATAAGGTCACCTGGATTGCTGACATCTCGCAAGATATGACAGTTTTTCATGAGAAGACCAAACACATAGAAGTCGACTATCACTTTGTTAAAGAGAAAATTCTTTTAAGAAGCATTGCTACCGATTTTGTTAAATGACCAACTAGCAGATATATTCACTAAATCTATCAGAGGTTCTCGAATAAGCTATATATTTAACAAGCTTGATGCATATGACATATATGCCCCAGTTTGAAGGAGAGTGTTAGAATACTGTTATATTTGAAAAGTTATATTTGAAAAGCATGTCAACACTTTCATTGGAAAGTATATCAATTCCTCCATCAATATTGGAAAGCATATCAATTCCTCTATTGGAAAGTATATCAATTCCTCCATCAACATTGGAAAGCATATTAATTCCTCCAACTCCATCATTCTTGATTTTGTATCATTTGAATTTCTTCTTTTTTTATTTCCCACAATCATGGGATTTTGTCTTTTCTTTATTTGTTTCCTATAATTATGAGATTTTAGTGTATTATATATATTTGTAGATGAATGCAATAGAGAAATAAGCTTCACCATTCACCATTTAACAATTACAAATAAATCAATAAGAAACAAATCCACTGGAAATACATGCAGATTTTATGCTTTTAAGAACTACTACATGAAAAAGCAACATATGCATGCAACTATCTACTTCTATCCTAATATAAAGGCACTTCTTATAAAGGATTTGGTGTTGGACAAGAACAAAATGCAAACTTGGGTCCATGCAGCTGACTACAAGCCAGCAGGGTGAAGCTTGTTATTTTGTTGACTGTTCACATTCAAGTGAAGGAAAACGAAAAGAGGCAGCATTTCTAGTATTGATTGGTGTATGAGCAGTTATGTAAAAACTTTGCAAGCACATAAAGTAGCGAAAAAAAGGAGCTGAATTAGTGCCTAGAGGAAGTTCCTTCTATGAATAAGGTTCCACTGTGAATATTGTAGAAATTCAGTCACATGTTCTCCAACCATCCATATACTGACAAACATTTTGATAAAGCTTACATCACTTACCTACCTGTCACGTATTTTAGCCATTTCATACCTAAAAGCATCCTTTTCTTAAAAGTCCATCCACTTACATTTCAGAGATACTGCTGGTATCAGTTAAAAAATTTCTATCAAAAAATTGAATATTTTATTTTCTGATGGTCGAGCATGAAATAACTTAATAATTGTTTACTGCTCAATCTATTTTTTATACTGTAGCTCACTGTGAACAGCAGAAAACCAGCTTAAGATACGGAATGGATAGCTTTCTTCTATGATGAACTCAAAGGTGACTTGACATGGCTAACTGGGAGAACTAGAAAGAGAAAGACTGAAATTTATAGAATCAGAAATGCAGACCTTAAGTGAAAAACATCTCGATCTATAAATTATCATCATCATCAAGTATCTTAAATCATAATAGAATATCCATGCTGTTTACATAAAGATCTAACAAATAATTAACCCAAAAGGATATACTAGATCCAGCTCCATATTCAAAAGGATGATCTAAGCCATCAGAATTATGTACAATATCAGAAATAATTCTAATAATCCAGTGGCGGGTGAAACAGGACCTAGTATTTGAGCTTAGCAAGCTAAACAACTTGCCTTTGTAGGGAATTAGCACTTCATGTGTATGACATAAATGGAGGATGGTGCAATCTTATCCTTGATGGATGAAGCGCAAGATGTATGGTTACTAGAAAGTTGGCACAGAAACTTAGTCCCACGATAGGGGGGAAACCACTACAAATAAACCTCTAGTAAGTTCAGCAATTGAGCACCAATTTTTGGCTAACCTTTTAGTCATCCACGTCATGGCTTAGCTCCTTTTTAAGTCGAGCACAGCTCACAAATAGAAACATAAGCCAGATATATTTTCTTGGGATCCAAAACTAATGGTGTTTCTTTAAAATCAATAATCCTTATGCTTAATTATGATCTTGGACAGTGTGGATCCTAATCAACAATCCACCAATTAGGATGGATATCTGGAGTAATTGATACCATGATGCCAACAAACAAGAGGAAAATTCATCAGGTTCTGAGACTAGGCCAAAATTTCAATTTGTCATGGCACATTAGCAGTTCAAAATTATAGGCCCTTATTCAAGCAAGAAGGGTATTCAAAGATTGTCTCTGCACTGAAGGATGAGTTCCACACAGTGAATAAGGTTCCACTGTGAATATTGTAGAAATTCAGTCACATGTTCTCCAACCATCCATATACTGACAAACATTTTGATAAAGCTTACATCACTTACCTACCTGTCACGTATTTTAGCCATTTCATACCTAAAAGCATCCTTTTCTTAAAAGTCCATCCACTTACATTTCAGAGATACTGCTGGTATCAGTTAAAAAATTTCTATCAAAAAATTGAATATTTTATTTTCTGATGGTCGAGCATGAAATAACTTAATAATTGTTTACTGCTCAATCTATTTTTTATACTGTAGCTCACTGTGAACAGCAGAAAACCAGCTTAAGATACGGAATGGATAGCTTTCTTCTATGATGAACTCAAAGGTGACTTGACATGGCTAACTGGGAGAACTAGAAAGAGAAAGACTGAAATTTATAGAATCAGAAATGCAGACCTTAAGTGAAAAACATCTCGATCTATAAATTATCATCATCATCAAGTATCTTAAATCATAATAGAATATCCATGCTGTTTACATAAAGATCTAACAAATAATTAACCCAAAAGGATATACTAGATCCAGCTCCATATTCAAAAGGATGATCTAAGCCATCAGAATTATGTACAATATCAGAAATAATTCTAATAATCCAGTGGCGGGTGAAACAGGACCTAGTATTTGAGCTTAGCAAGCTAAACAACTTGCCTTTGTAGGGAATTAGCACTTCATGTGTATGACATAAATGGAGGATGGTGCAATCTTATCCTTGATGGATGAAGCGCAAGATGTATGGTTACTAGAAAGTTGGCACAGAAACTTAGTCCCACGATAGGGGGGAAACCACTACAAATAAACCTCTAGTAAGTTCAGCAATTGAGCACCAATTTTTGGCTAACCTTTTAGTCATCCACGTCATGGCTTAGCTCCTTTTTAAGTCGAGCACAGCTCACAAATAGAAACATAAGCCAGATATATTTTCTTGGGATCCAAAACTAATGGTGTTTCTTTAAAATCAATAATCCTTATGCTTAATTATGATCTTGGACAGTGTGGATCCTAATCAACAATCCACCAATTAGGATGGATATCTGGAGTAATTGATACCATGATGCCAACAAACAAGAGGAAAATTCATCAGGTTCTGAGACTAGGCCAAAATTTCAATTTGTCATGGCACATTAGCAGTTCAAAATTATAGGCCCTTATTCAAGCAAGAAGGGTATTCAAAGATTGTCTCTGCACTGAAGGATGAGTTCCACACAGTGAATAAGGTTCCACTGTGAATATTGTAGAAATTCAGTCACATGTTCTCCAACCATCCATATACTGACAAACATTTTGATAAAGCTTACATCACTTACCTACCTGTCACGTATTTTAGCCATTTCATACCTAAAAGCATCCTTTTCTTAAAAGTCCATCCACTTACATTTCAGAGATACTGCTGGTATCAGTTAAAAAATTTCTATCAAAAAATTGAATATTTTATTTTCTGATGGTCGAGCATGAAATAACTTAATAATTGTTTACTGCTCAATCTATTTTTTATACTGTAGCTCACTGTGAACAGCAGAAAACCAGCTTAAGATACGGAATGGATAGCTTTCTTCTATGATGAACTCAAAGGTGACTTGACATGGCTAACTGGGAGAACTAGAAAGAGAAAGACTGAAATTTATAGAATCAGAAATGCAGACCTTAAGTGAAAAACATCTCGATCTATAAATTATCATCATCATCAAGTATCTTAAATCATAATAGAATATCCATGCTGTTTACATAAAGATCTAACAAATAATTAACCCAAAAGGATATACTAGATCCAGCTCCATATTCAAAAGGATGATCTAAGCCATCAGAATTATGTACAATATCAGAAATAATTCTAATAATCCAGTGGCGGGTGAAACAGGACCTAGTATTTGAGCTTAGCAAGCTAAACAACTTGCCTTTGTAGGGAATTAGCACTTCATGTGTATGACATAAATGGAGGATGGTGCAATCTTATCCTTGATGGATGAAGCGCAAGATGTATGGTTACTAGAAAGTTGGCCACAGAAACTTAGTCCCACGATAGGGGGGAAACCACTACAAATAAACCTCTAGTAAGTTCAGCAATTGAGCACCAATTTTTGGCTAACCTTTTAGTCATCCACGTCATGGCTTAGCTCCTTTTTAAGTCGAGCACAGCTCACAAATAGAAACATAAGCCAGATATATTTTCTTGGGATCCAAAACTAATGGTGTTTCTTTAAAATCAATAATCCTTATGCTTAATTATGATCTTGGACAGTGTGGATCCTAATCAACAATCCACCAATTAGGATGGATATCTGGAGTAATTGATACCATGATGCCAACAAACAAGAGGAAAATTCATCAGGTTCTGAGACTAGGCCAAAATTTCAATTTGTCATGGCACATTAGCAGTTCAAAAATTATAGGCCCTTATTCAAGCAAGAAGGGTATTCAAAGATTGTCTCTGCACTGAAGGATGAGTTCCACACAGTGAATAAGGTTCCACTGTGAATATTGTAGAAATTCAGTCACATGTTCTCCAACCATCCATATACTGACAAACATTTTGATAAAGCTTACATCACTTACCTACCTGTCACGTATTTTAGCCATTTCATACCTAAAAGCATCCTTTTCTTAAAAGTCCATCCACTTACATTTCAGAGATACTGCTGGTATCAGTTAAAAAATTTCTATCAAAAAATTGAATATTTTATTTTCTGATGGTCGAGCATGAAATAACTTAATAATTGTTTACTGCTCAATCTATTTTTTATACTGTAGCTCACTGTGAACAGCAGAAAACCAGCTTAAGATACGGAATGGATAGCTTTCTTCTATGATGAACTCAAAGGTGACTTGACATGGCTAACTGGGAGAACTAGAAAGAGAAAGACTGAAATTTATAGAATCAGAAATGCAGACCTTAAGTGAAAAACATCTCGATCTATAAATTATCATCATCATCAAGTATCTTAAATCATAATAGAATATCCATGCTGTTTACATAAAGATCTAACAAATAATTAACCCAAAAGGATATACTAGATCCAGCTCCATATTCAAAAGGATGATCTAAGCCATCAGAATTATGTACAATATCAGAAATAATTCTAATAATCCAGTGGCGGGTGAAACAGGACCTAGTATTTGAGCTTAGCAAGCTAAACAACTTGCCTTTGTAGGGAATTAGCACTTCATGTGTATGACATAAATGGAGGATGGTGCAATCTTATCCTTGATGGATGAAGCGCAAGATGTATGGTTACTAGAAAGTTGGCACAGAAACTTAGTCCCACGATAGGGAGGAAACCACTACAAATAAACCTCTAGTAAGTTCAGCAATTGAGCACCAATTTTTGGCTAACCTTTTAGTCATCCACGTCATGGCTTAGCTCCTTTTTAAGTCGAGCACAGCTCACAAATAGAAACATAAGCCAGATATATTTTCTTGGGATCCAAAACTAATGGTGTTTCTTTAAAATCAATAATCCTTATGCTTAATTATGATCTTGGACAGTGTGGATCCTAATCAACAATCCACCAATTAGGATGGATATCTGGAGTAATTGATACCATGATGCCAACAAACAAGAGGAAAATTCATCAGGTTCTGAGACTAGGCCAAAATTTCAATTTGTCATGGCACATTAGCAGTTCAAAATTATAGGCCCTTATTCAAGCAAGAAGGGTATTCAAAGATTGTCTCTGCACTGAAGGATGAGTTCCACACAGTGAATAAGGTTCCACTGTGAATATTGTAGAAATTCAGTCACATGTTCTCCAACCATCCATATACTGACAAACATTTTGATAAAGCTTACATCACTTACCTACCTGTCACGTATTTTAGCCATTTCATACCTAAAAGCATCCTTTTCTTAAAAGTCCATCCACTTACATTTCAGAGATACTGCTGGTATCAGTTAAAAAATTTCTATCAAAAAATTGAATATTTTATTTTCTGATGGTCGAGCATGAAATAACTTAATAATTGTTTACTGCTCAATCTATTTTTTATACTGTAGCTCACTGTGAACAGCAGAAAACCAGCTTAAGATACGGAATGGATAGCTTTCTTCTATGATGAACTCAAAGGTGACTTGACATGGCTAACTGGGAGAACTAGAAAGAGAAAGACTGAAATTTATAGAATCAGAAATGCAGACCTTAAGTGAAAAACATCTCGATCTATAAATTATCATCATCATCAAGTATCTTAAATCATAATAGAATATCCATGCTGTTTACATAAAGATCTAACAAATAATTAACCCAAAAGGATATACTAGATCCAGCTCCATATTCAAAAGGATGATCTAAGCCATCAGAATTATGTACAATATCAGAAATAATTCTAATAATCCAGTGGCGGGTGAAACAGGACCTAGTATTTGAGCTTAGCAAGCTAAACAACTTGCCTTTGTAGGGAATTAGCACTTCATGTGTATGACATAAATGGAGGATGGTGCAATCTTATCCTTGATGGATGAAGCGCAAGATGTATGGTTACTAGAAAGTTGGCACAGAAACTTAGTCCCACGATAGGGGGGAAACCACTACAAATAAACCTCTAGTAAGTTCAGCAATTGAGCACCAATTTTTGGCTAACCTTTTAGTCATCCACGTCATGGCTTAGCTCCTTTTTAAGTCGAGCACAGCTCACAAATAGAAACATAAGCCAGATATATTTTCTTGGGATCCAAAACTAATGGTGTTTCTTTAAAATCAATAATCCTTATGCTTAATTATGATCTTGGACAGTGTGGATCCTAATCAACAATCCACCAATTAGGATGGATATCTGGAGTAATTGATACCATGATGCCAACAAACAAGAGGAAAATTCATCAGGTTCTGAGACTAGGCCAAAATTTCAATTTGTCATGGCACATTAGCAGTTCAAAATTATAGGCCCTTATTCAAGCAAGAAGGGTATTCAAAGATTGTCTCTGCACTGAAGGATGAGTTCCACACAGTGAATAAGGTTCCACTGTGAATATTGTAGAAATTCAGTCACATGTTCTCCAACCATCCATATACTGACAAACATTTTGATAAAGCTTACATCACTTACCTACCTGTCACGTATTTTAGCCATTTCATACCTAAAAGCATCCTTTTCTTAAAAGTCCATCCACTTACATTTCAGAGATACTGCTGGTATCAGTTAAAAAATTTCTATCAAAAAATTGAATATTTTATTTTCTGATGGTCGAGCATGAAATAACTTAATAATTGTTTACTGCTCAATCTATTTTTTATACTGTAGCTCACTGTGAACAGCAGAAAACCAGCTTAAGATACGGAATGGATAGCTTTCTTCTATGATGAACTCAAAGGTGACTTGACATGGCTAACTGGGAGAACTAGAAAGAGAAAGACTGAAATTTATAGAATCAGAAATGCAGACCTTAAGTGAAAAACATCTCGATCTATAAATTATCATCATCATCAAGTATCTTAAATCATAATAGAATATCCATGCTGTTTACATAAAGATCTAACAAATAATTAACCCAAAAGGATATACTAGATCCAGCTCCATATTCAAAAGGATGATCTAAGCCATCAGAATTATGTACAATATCAGAAATAATTCTAATAATCCAGTGGCGGGTGAAACAGGACCTAGTATTTGAGCTTAGCAAGCTAAACAACTTGCCTTTGTAGGGAATTAGCACTTCATGTGTATGACATAAATGGAGGATGGTGCAATCTTATCCTTGATGGATGAAGCGCAAGATGTATGGTTACTAGAAAGTTGGCACAGAAACTTAGTCCCACGATAGGGGGGAAACCACTACAAATAAACCTCTAGTAAGTTCAGCAATTGAGCACCAATTTTTGGCTAACCTTTTAGTCATCCACGTCATGGCTTAGCTCCTTTTTAAGTCGAGCACAGCTCACAAATAGAAACATAAGCCAGATATATTTTCTTGGGATCCAAAACTAATGGTGTTTCTTTAAAATCAATAATCCTTATGCTTAATTATGATCTTGGACAGTGTGGATCCTAATCAACAATCCACCAATTAGGATGGATATCTGGAGTAATTGATACCATGATGCCAACAAACAAGAGGAAAATTCATCAGGTTCTGAGACTAGGCCAAAATTTCAATTTGTCATGGCACATTAGCAGTTCAAAATTATAGGCCCTTATTCAAGCAAGAAGGGTATTCAAAGATTGTCTCTGCACTGAAGGATGAGTTCCACACAGTGAATAAGGTTCCACTGTGAATATTGTAGAAATTCAGTCACATGTTCTCCAACCATCCATATACTGACAAACATTTTGATAAAGCTTACATCACTTACCTACCTGTCACGTATTTTAGCCATTTCATACCTAAAAGCATCCTTTTCTTAAAAGTCCATCCACTTACATTTCAGAGATACTGCTGGTATCAGTTAAAAAATTTCTATCAAAAAATTGAATATTTTATTTTCTGATGGTCGAGCATGAAATAACTTAATAATTGTTTACTGCTCAATCTATTTTTTATACTGTAGCTCACTGTGAACAGCAGAAAACCAGCTTAAGATACGGAATGGATAGCTTTCTTCTATGATGAACTCAAAGGTGACTTGACATGGCTAACTGGGAGAACTAGAAAGAGAAAGACTGAAATTTATAGAATCAGAAATGCAGACCTTAAGTGAAAAACATCTCGATCTATAAATTATCATCATCATCAAGTATCTTAAATCATAATAGAATATCCATGCTGTTTACATAAAGATCTAACAAATAATTAACCCAAAAGGATATACTAGATCCAGCTCCATATTCAAAAGGATGATCTAAGCCATCAGAATTATGTACAATATCAGAAATAATTCTAATAATCCAGTGGCGGGTGAAACAGGACCTAGTATTTGAGCTTAGCAAGCTAAACAACTTGCCTTTGTAGGGAATTAGCACTTCATGTGTATGACATAAATGGAGGATGGTGCAATCTTATCCTTGATGGATGAAGCGCAAGATGTATGGTTACTAGAAAGTTGGCACAGAAACTTAGTCCCACGATAGGGGGGAAACCACTACAAATAAACCTCTAGTAAGTTCAGCAATTGAGCACCAATTTTTGGCTAACCTTTTAGTCATCCACGTCATGGCTTAGCTCCTTTTTAAGTCGAGCACAGCTCACAAATAGAAACATAAGCCAGATATATTTTCTTGGGATCCAAAACTAATGGTGTTTCTTTAAAATCAATAATCCTTATGCTTAATTATGATCTTGGACAGTGTGGATCCTAATCAACAATCCACCAATTAGGATGGATATCTGGAGTAATTGATACCATGATGCCAACAAACAAGAGGAAAATTCATCAGGTTCTGAGACTAGGCCAAAATTTCAATTTGTCATGGCACATTAGCAGTTCAAAATTATAGGCCCTTATTCAAGCAAGAAGGGTATTCAAAGATTGTCTCTGCACTGAAGGATGAGTTCCACACAGTAAAAGCAACAGCAACAACAGAGGTTGCAATCGGTCAGGCTTCATATGATCAGAAACAGCAGTTTGGTTTCTAATGCATGGCCATTACAGAAACACCTGAAAATAGAAAGCTGTGCGCCAATTTGGTCATGCTTCAGTTCTCTGTTTTTGTTTACAAAAATCCAAGAACAAAAATGACCTTGATTGAACAACATGTATGATGAAACATTTTTGTCTTTTCAAATTGTTTGAGGAAAAAAAATATCCTTTTGTGCTTTTGAGATTTATTGATCAGTAAAAAGAGTTAAAACAAAAGCAAAGGATAGTACAAGTTCGGTACAAATGCTATCTTCAACAACAATCTCCAAGTGATAATTTCACTAAGTTGTATAGAAACAAAAACACAAAGACAACAATGATGCCAAACAAGCGCTCCACAATTCATAGCATTATCCACTGTTTCCTTCTCTTTCTTCTTTTTTTCTTCTTTTCCTTTTCCCATCAAAGAGTTAGAAAGAGAGAGAGAGAGAGACGTGGTTACCTCATTTGGGCTTGTTCTTCCTGAGGATTCCTCCTTAGGTTCAAGGGAAGACACGACAAGTCTTCTTCCTAGTGGAGACTTGAGCTTAAAAGGCATGCTAGAGTCCACCAAGTTTGGTCCTTCTCTGCTTCCACGTTTTGGCCACCAACGGAGTCGTCCACCTCCCATTGACGAGGGCTTTCTCGGAAGAAGAGACTTGTTATCATGCAGAAATCCACAAGAAGCATAGCCCATCATGCTCAAGGAGGAGGAGAATCCCATCTCTAAGAAAAACTTCAGGCGGTATAAATCAAAAAATAAGAAGAAACGAAAGAATACAAGGCAGCAAAAAAAGGCACCGATGCAGATGCGAATGCGATGCTCCCAACTTGAATTGAATATAACGACGATTCCGAAGAGCACGAAGAAGGAAGCCCACCTCCCGTTTAACTTCCTCCTCCACCCCGACGCCGTTCACCTTTCCGTCCGAAACGGTGCCGAATCCGAGAATTCCGACCGCCAGTGCGGGGTTAGACTAGACTAGACGAAAATAGACCCGATCTGGCTCCACCGGCATCAGCCTGCATAACACTACATGTCGTACACCTCGAATTGTCTAAAGGCTAAATTATATCAAAAAAAAAAAAAAAAAAAATCTTAACTTTTTTTAAAAATTTTTAATTTTATTATAAACTTTTATTTAGACTGAAATACCTAACTTTCAAATTAATTTAATTTAGCTTCTAACTATAATTTTCATTGGTCGATCATGATGAGATTGTCACGTAGTGACCCTATATGGCCTCTTTTTTCATGTATCAAAGCATCATCATGTGACAACACTTTATGGCAAATAAATTAAAATTATAATCAAGATCTAAATTGAATTAATTCAGGCATATTATACTAAATAAAAATTTAGATTAAAATTAAAAGCTCTCAAAAATTCTGAATTATTTTACATAACTAAGCCTCATCTTAAATGCCTCTCTTTTCTCTCTACAGTTCTCCAAAAAATTTTAAATTTACTTTACTATCATATATCTATGATTGTTCAATTTGATGCGGATGGTTTTGATTTATCCATTAATAATCAGTTGTAGTTAGTTACCTACACTCTCATCTTTTAGGTGGTTGCGACCACAACACCATCAAGACCAAGGAGCTATTGAAGGAGCTTAAGCTACTTATCACGCCCCCGACCTAAGATCATGAGTCAGGAGTCGCGGCAACTACCGCACACTCATAAAAATTTTTTTTCACGAACATATTAGGCATCTCATCATGCTATCATAAAGCAATAATGAAATAATTAGTCATAAATTAAATTCAAAATTTAACTAATTAAAATCTAATTTTAATATCCTATAAAGTTCAACAATATTCTAAAGATCTTACATCAACTTCAATAAAATCTTCAATCTAAAATAAAAAATATCGAGGTTCTGCTTCTAATCACCCTTCTGTACATATCTCTGTGTTATCTTAGTTTTCAAGATCTGTAAAAATAGTAAAATAGGAGGTAATGAGCTTGACAGCCCAGTAAACAATGGTCACTTCAACTAGATTATATCAGATAAATAAAATAAATCATTATTTATAGAAAATAAGTATATAGAGTTCATCAGTTCAAAATCAATTTTTATTATACAGTATTTTCAAAATATTTATCATGTTAAATTCAATCTTTTCGAGTTTCTTTAAAAAATTTAATTTTTTTTTAAATAATCAAATTATTATCAATCATTCTCGTTAGCCATAAGTTATGACCACATTATCCCTACGGTAGGATTATAATATTGCCTATCATCTTGCGGTGAGCTACGAATAATCTGGCAGTAAAGTTCTTTGAAACTGCTAGCTTCGCTAGTGGTTTGTCACTGATCTCGTTGGTAACAAAAATTCTTAGGACTAATTCTTTATCAATGTATTAGTCTCCATTAGCGAGGTCCTCCACATAGTCTGGCTGAGAGTTTAAATTATTTTAAATCAAATTCTTTTTATGATTCATGTTTCTTATTCTAGTTTGATAAAGATGAACATAATCATGTGTATTGAAATTAATCAAGTGTAATATACAATAAGATCAATACTTTCAATCATACTTCATCATAATATTTAAAAATAAGATATTTTTAATAATAATATATCATTTATAAAATTTATGCATCATTTTATAAATCATGCCAAGAACATATATTATAATTTACTGATAAATTTAAAAAATAGTGAAATATTACTTACCTCATGTGTATTCCAAATATCCACATAATTCTAGAAACTTCTTTCCAAAATTCTTATTTCATAGATCATATCGTAGTACTCCATTACCAGACATCTACAATCCTATACAAGATCAATTTCAATAATTAAAAAGGATATGAATAATTATGGAGTTAGGTGGATGAAAGTCACATCTAACGATCTAGGTCAGTCTGGTCATCCTTGCTTCATCGATCAAGATTTAATTAGAATATAGGTTATTCAACGGAGATCGAAAATGATCAAATCAGTAGTATCCAACAAAAATCAAGATGAAGGACGGTACATTATTTGATAATCAGAGGTCAATTCGATCAAATATTTTTATTTAATTAAGATCATCAAAGATGTAAGGATTCAATGGGGATCAATAGAGGTTGAATTTTATGATATTCAATGAGGACTCTGATGGTATAGATATGCTGTCTAACTGATCAGGTGGTTCAGAGTCTAGCTATCTGGTTAAATTAGATTTGAAGTGACAAAATCAGGAATCCTTCAATGAGTTCATGAATCAAATAGAGAGAGAAACTATGAAGATGAATCAGGACTAATCAAACGATAAAGTCCGACAATCCAATCAATCAAATCAAGATAATTTAAATCAAATCATGATAAAATTATCATACAGATAATTCAATATAATTATGAATGATAAAATCTACTGATATCCAATCTAGTCAAGATGGATGCTAGTTTGCTGTCCGACATCATGAATCAGGATCTCTTCACTAGAGTCGTTCAAATTCATCATCAATCTTTTCAAAGATTTAGAAAATTTTAGAAGAGAAAAACAATCTAGAGAGACAATTTTAGAGAGAGAAAGTTCTAGAAAGAGAAAATCATAGAGAAAAAGTGGAGAGAAAAAGAAGAGAGAGAAAGAAAGGAAAGAGAGATGAGAGAGGAGATATCTTTCTTTTCTTTTTTTTTCTTTTTTTTTTACAATCCAAAAATCCTAATAGAGAGGGAAAATAAGAGAGAGGAAGTAGATTTTTTTTAATGCTACTTTGAAATTTGTGTTTGTGGGGATTGGGATCAAGTGGGTTAGGCCCAATTGGGCTGGGTATTACATTCTTCCCCCTTAAAAAAAATTTCGTCCCAAAATTTTCTATCAAAGATTTTCAAACTTTAAAGTTTTATAATCATGATCTAATTAAAACTAAAGTTCAATACCTCATGACTTGATCCTTCTTATAGATAATTGAAATCGAACCCCTCTCTTGTAAATGAAAAAAAAATCAACATCCTAATTCTAAATAAAAATTTTAAATTTCTCTATCAAAATATTTTTAATTAATCAACCCATTACAAGATAGGAGAATATACTAATATGAATCACATAATGATATCCAAATTAGTCGAGAATCAAAAATATTTTCTCTCATCAAGACTCAAGATACTAAGAATTTTCTTAACGTAGTAGATAGGAGACTTAATTATGAAAATCATATGGTGACATCCGAAATAATCTAGAATCAAAAATATCATCATTTTTATTATCAATAAATTCTCTCTACAAGAAATATTGAATCATATCATCTTTCATAAACTTTTGAACTCAAAGAATCAATATTGATGACTACTTCAAAATAATTCAGATCACCATGCTTCCACTACGTACTCTAATTTAAACCATCAAAATTTCTTTGATTATACGAAATAGCTTTCAATTCAAATATACTATTATGTATTGAAAAGATCCAAAGATAGTAATCAAAAATTTCATTAGCAACCTCAACCATAATGATAGAAAATTTCTTAATCGACTTATATATATAATTTTTCAATTGAAGTTTCATATACATCGTATAGTCTCCAAAAGATAAATAATATCTATCACTTAGATCCAAAGATGATAATTAAAGATTCCACCAAAATGAACATCCTACAATCTCATAATCAATTTCATCAATAAGAAATAGACTTATTTGCAATATTCTCAAATATACATTCCTCCTAACATGCCAGCTTATACATGATCCACATACCAAGTTCAACTTCAAAAAAATATTCTAATTATATGTCATAAAAGATTTTCTCGGTTCAACCTAAAACAACATTTTATCACTGGACCTTTACCTTGCCACTAATAGTCAAGTTTTCAACTAGGAGCAATATCATAGTATTACTCCCATATTGAATTTGAACTGATAATTCACTTGAACAACTAAAAATCATAATACATAATAAAATTTCATGATCAATCATTTTACAACTTCTAAAGATCAAAATCCAAATGATCCATAAATTGTCCATCATATATCAAATCCTCTAAATTATCATTCCTAAGTGATTTTTTTTTTATTTATAATCATAAGGGTTAGTCAAAAATCATGAAGATAATGTTAGATATGTGTGCCCTAGAAGTTAGAATTGGCTGACACTTGTTATACACTTCTAAGGGCAAAATTATAATTTTAACTATAATAATAAAATAGATTATTTTTTATTACAATGTGTATTTAGTGTCTGTGATACATTCCTTGAGTTAATGGCAATGATAGTTCTTATTTTCAAGAGTTAAAATTTAAGACATGAATTTTCATTATTAACTCATAAAATGCTTCTGACTGTAGGATCATCATGAGGATGGTGATTGATTCGGAAGGTTGGTATACAATCGCTTCTTTATAGTAGATGAGTCTTGAGTCTATGGTGTAAAGACATCAGAGTGAGAGTATAGGTACTCATTAGAGAATGAGGACACTGAGCCTGACCACCTTGAGCAGTCATAGAAAGTCTACCTTCTCGTCGATGACTGGCTCGAAGCTGTAGTTGTGTGTCTGGTTCTTTGATCTGAGGTGCATCGACAGTTCACCTTGAGGATGTTATAGTTTGACTACACCATGACTCGATCTCCTAGCCATTCGAAATCCTGAGGTGTATGTTGGCTATAATATATTCATTGTAGAAATTGGATTGCACCAATAGAGAATCTATCTACCTCGGTAGATGAGGATTAGCCCTATGATGATCATGAGAATCAAATCCATAAGCCCATGGCCATGGCAGAGTGAAATAATAGAAAGAGTTTCTATTAAGATTTTCACATTGAACTTGAATCGAATGATTAATCATATGACAGATATTAGGATTTGACGAGATTACCTTAACCCCAATCCAGTCAGAGCTCAAGATAGAAGAACTTAATCATACAGGTAACTGCATCGAGAGGTTCATTTTTAGTTCTGATGGATTACCACCATATGCTGCTAGGTGCCACTGATGGATTTTAAGAGCAATTAGAATGGTTTAGATGATCAATCATACTAGTTGTCTGAATTAGAAAAGTTCTGATCCATTGAAAGATATTTCAATGATGTCGATGATAGAGATAACGACATATCTCATTACCATATGGAACTGAACTTAACTAGATCACACAAATAAGGATTTCAATCTGAATATCATCAATTGGACTAACTCAATTCAATTAATTTAAATTAGATTCAATTAGGTTCAAGAAAATTATGTTAGCATACAATTGAGCCTAATATTCTCTTTTAATTATCATTAAAGTTTGTCTCGACTGAGCCAAATGTATCTGGGCTCACTCTGGTACCTTTACTTGATCTGACTGAAGCTTTTCTAGGTTAGAAAAGGGTTATCTTAATTTATGAGATGAATTTGAGACAACACCTACCATTTTTCATTATCTACTAAATTCTATTTCGAATATTTGGTCAAACATTGACTTTTGACACTTAGACATCTGCCTATATGTCAAGCCATCATAAGAGAGAGTTCTTGGACCAGTCCACCTACTAAAAAGCAAATGGATAAGGAGTGCACGCCTAGGGAGGCATGCGCCCATGGATAAAGCATCTAGAGTCTCATACAGATGGGACCCCAGTTGCTTCAGAGATTCTACTTGGATGGCACCTAGAAGACTGCTTTGATCCAGTCTTGATGCCATCTAAGGATGATTCAGAGGGACTCTCATCTGATTGGATCAGATGATGTCATCCCATCAATCAGATTTAGATCTGATTGCATAGAAAGTCGTGATTGATCGGGATGATGTGGCACTGCATGGCACAATAGGATCTATAAAAATCCTGTCTGCGTCAAGATAAAAGATGCTTGACCCATTGCCCATGCTACAAGACTACCCCTCTTCCTCCTCCATGCCACCTTTAGGTGTTCTCTCTCCTATCCATGCCTAAGAATTTTTAGGCACAAGTTTGGTGCGATCTAAGCAAGAGAAAGATGACAGAAAAAGGAAGAAGGCAGCACTACTGCAAGAGACAGCTCATATCTTCGAAAGAAGTTTTGAAGATCTTCAAAATCAGATCCAGATCTAATTTTTGAAGAAGTGATAAAGAAGGAGAAGATTTCTAGATCTTACTCGAGTGGATATCGGTAGAGGTCAGATACTTGCGTGGTTAGATTCAGAACCTTAGACAGACATCAGGATCATCACAGGATAATCAGATTACCCGCAATAAGATAAAATTAAATTAGATTTAATTTATTTTTTATTTTATTTTATTTTATTTATTAGATTAATAATATTAGATCTGAAAAGTCTTAGATCTGATCTAGATCCAAGAGAAAAATTTTTGAAATATCTCTCTTGATCCAATCAGATCTAAACGAACTTGATCCGAAAAACTAGATTTTTCCTTCAACTGGTGTCAAAGCCAGGTTGCATTTTTCATTAGATCTAATTTTATTTTAATTTTGATTTGATAATTTGATGATTTCAGATGTCACATTAGATGTGATTAGATCTAAAATTAAAAATTAAAAAAATTAAATAATTTAGATTTAAGTTATACAAGATGCATGACTAGTTGTAGAATAGAATTATTCTATGTATAGTCTAGCATGATCATAATTTAATTTAATTAGTTATAATTTTTAGATCTATTTATTTATTATTTTTTAATATTATAAATATTATAATAAGATTTAAAAAATAAAAAATAAAATTATTTAATTTTTGTTCATATGAGATATGATGAATGCATGTTTAGACTAGTTGTAGAATAGTTCTACATAATTATCTAGAATAGATTTTAATTTGATATAATCAATTTAAATTTAATTTTTTAGATAATTATAAAATAATTTAGATATAAAAATATGCATGATATGATACATGAAGATATATATAAAATATGTTTATAGTTAGATCAATTTTTTATATATGAGATATATGATGTAGATCTAACTAGTTTTGTAGTTTTCATATTTTTGATTAAGGTATTTTCCTTGGTCGTCCGATCATAAGAATAAAGTATGATTTAAATGCCCTCTTCTTTCATTCGATGGGGTATTCTTATGATGTGTAGGGGTACTGTGCATTTGTCCTTAATTAGAAACCTAAAACTTATTTTCTGCAAAACCCTAGATCTTGAAATCTTAGAATTTTATTTGCATGTTTTGTTTGTGAATCCTAAACTTAATTAAAAATTAAGATTATGAAATATGTTAAGTCTAAAAATTAAGAATTTTTAGATTTAAAATATATTCATAAAATTAGATTTAGGCTTGGGTAGCTTAATTAGGTCTAGTGGTTAATCAAACCGAATCAAGAGTTGGTTAGATGGGATCAAGAGTGCTTAAATTGACCAGCCTAATAGGATTAAGTCTAGGTCAAGATCAAATCACATGAGTGATCGATCAAGCTCAAGATCTAATTAGGCTCAGTGGTTAGAGTCTTGGATTGTAGGCTAACCTGATTGATTCTAGCTTCAACAATTTGGTGTCTAAGGTAAGTCTTGGTAGATACGACCGAACTGAATTTTTAATTAGGAAGCTACTCGACTCTGAATGCATTCTTGTCGAAGTTAATGGCATATATCCCTTCCACCGATCTCACTTACCTGACCATATTGTGTCGATCTAGTCTCTGAATTTAAGGTGGTTAACAATCTCGAGCTCAACCCATGCCACTAGGTTAGTCATAATTATTATGGCTATGTATAAGTCAAGTTTAAAGAGATCTAAATTAAATCTTCCTAAGAAAAGATTAAGTCTAAGATCTTCCACCATTGTAGATGTGCGGGCCCTTTTCCGGGGTTGATTGTTCTCAACTTGGATCACAGTGGTTCAGTTGCACCGAAAAGATGCAACCATGTCTATTAGGCATTGGATGCTATGGGCTTGGAGGATGGAAATTGGGCTCAATATTCTGGATACGGTGAAGAGGACCCAATTAGGAATCCAATCTATGCAAATGGTGGATCTGACTTAACTAAGGAGTGGATCAATATTCTGAGCAAACATGGTGAGAGATTCATGAATTAGAGATCAAGGTTTGGGTGCACCATGATTAGAGAATCATTGGACAAGAGTTGTCCACTCATTCGGCTAATCCCATCATCCAATAACTTGTTAAGGTGAAGGTGATGAGTCAGTTGGTGAGACCGCACCATCCCATTAGAAATCTAATAATCATGGAAGATTTTTGCATCTCTTGCAAAGGAAAGTATAGGGATCTGAGAAAATAGTGGAAAGCCTAATTTGTTTAAAAATTAAAATCTTCTAAATAAAATTAGGTTAGAGTCTTAATTATAATAATCTAACTAGAAACTTTGACTCTCTAACAGGAAAAGCAAAATATCTGCATCCAACTCCACTAGCACCGTATCCTAGGACACCCATAGACTTGATCCGGATTCCAATTACAAGGATTGGCTTTGGAACATCAAAATCGTTTTGGGTTTTGAGAAGTTAACTCATGTATTGGACCAAGATCCTTCCACCTTACCAGCTCGTCCATCCGCTGAATAAAGAGCATCTCTTGATAAGTGGATGGACGAAGATAACAAAGCCAGATACTATATGTTGGACTTGATGTCTGATGAGCTTCAGCGCCAACATGAAGATATCAAAACTGTCTGTCAAATGTTGGCTCACCTACAAGAGATGTTTGGTGAATAGAGTCGTGCAGCCAAATATCAGATCACTAAATAACTATTCAAGACTAAAATGTGTGATAGACAGTCAGTCCAAGATCATTATCTAATGATGATCAAAGATTTGGAAGAGCTTGAGAAGCTCGGAGTGAAGTTGGACCTGGATCTGCAGAATAATATAATTCTACAATCCTTGATTGATGCATATGGGCAGTTCATCATGAACTATCATATGCATAAACTTCAAAATACTCTAGCCGAACTTATGAACATGCTGGTTACTGCTGAGCTTTCAATGAAAGATTCTAAAGGCTCAATATTTGCTACGAAATGGAATTCTTCCAAGAGAAAGTCTTTTGGAAAGAAGAAGAAGTCTGTAAAAAGGAAGAAGATGGAAGGAGAAAAGAAAAAGAAGGTAGAGCTGAAGAATAAGGCTGCTGACAAAGAAAAGTATTTTTATTGCAATACTGACAGCCATTGAAAGCAAAACTGCCCTACATACCTGGCCACCCTGAAGAATAAGAAGGAGGTAGGTCCTTCTAGAGGTATGCTTGTTATTGAATCTAACCTTACGATTTCTTCTGCATCCAGTTGGATGCTTGACTCTGGTTCTAGTGCTCATTTGTGCACTTCCATGCAGGATCTTGAGGATAACAGAAGATTAAGGGATGGTGAGATGATCCTATGCGTTGGAAATGGAGCAAGGATTGCTGCTATGGCCGTGCAAACCTATCCTCTTCAACTACCATCTGATTTAGATTTAGTACTTAAGGATTATTATTATGTGCCTGCAGCAAGCAGGAATTTGATTTTTGTTTCATGTTTAGCACTAGAATGCTATGTAATTAATTTTCTTAAGAATCATTATAATATTCTTTATGAAAGAAATAAAATTATAAATAATTTTCTTATTAACAGTCTTTACCAGTTACATATTAATGTATCTATTTTTAATATCGAGCAAAATGTGAATGCCATAAAATCAAAATAATTCAGAAATAATCCAAATGATAGGTATCTATGGCACCTTAGACTAGGTCATATAGTAGAAGATAGGATTAACAAATTGGAAAAAATCGAGCTATTAAGTCCATTGACTTTCGAGTCATATCTAATTTGTAAATCATGTCTTCATGGCAAAATAACTAAACTTCCTTTTATGGAACATGGAGAAAGAGCCATGGATTTACTTGCCCTAGTATATACTGATGTGTGTGGCCCATTTGATGTGCCGGCTAGAGATAATTTTGTCTACTTCATAACCTTCATCAATGATTTATCTTAGTATGGGTATGTGTATCTTATGAGACACAAGTTTGAAGCCTTTGAAAAGTTTAAAGAATTCAGACATGAAGTAGAAAAGTAAATTAAAAAATCCATTAAGATTCTTCGATCAGATCGAGGAGGTGAATATCTTAGTTGAAAATTCCTAGACTATCTCAAGCAGAATGACATAGTCTCTCAACGGACTCCACCTGAAATACCTCAACTCAACAAGATTTCAGAATGGAGGAACCGAACCCTATTAGATATGATCGGATCCATGATGAGCTTTACAGATCTTCCTGATTTTTTTTTGGGATATAGTTTGTTAACTGTTATATATTTACTGAATAGGATTCCTTCTAAAATTATTCCTATCATACCGTATGAGATATGGCATGGTAAGAAACCAAGTTTGAGTCATCTCAGAATTTGGGATTGCCCGACTCATGTCAAAAGACAATAAGCGGATAAGTTAGACTATAGGTCCTTTAGAGCTTGATTCATATGATATCCTAAAGAGTCATTAGGATATTATTTCTACATTCCAGAAGATCACAATGTGATTGTGAGTCTGTTAGATATATGTGCCCTAGACGTCAGAATTGGCTGACACTTGTAAACACTTCTAGGGCAAAATTATAATTGACATTATTAATAAAATGGGTTATTTTCTATCACATATGTATATTTAGTGTCTGTGATACATCCTTTGAGTAATGGTAATGATAATTCATATTTTCAAGAGTTGAAAATTTAAACATGAATAATCATTGTTAACTCATAAAATGCTCCCGACCATAGGATCATCACGAGGATGGTGATTGATCCGGAAGGGTTGGTGTACAATCATTTCTCTTTAGAGATGAGTCTTGAGTCTATGGTGTGGAGACACCGAAGCGAGAGTATAGATACTCGTTAGAGAACGAGGCACTGAGCGTGACCACCTTGAGTAGTCATTAGGGAATCTTACCTCTCATCAATGACTGACTCGATACTGTAGTAGTGTGTCTGGTTCTTTGACCTGAGGTGCATCGACAGTTCACCTTGAGGGTGTTATAGTTTGGCTACACCATTACTCGGTTTCCTAGCCATATGGAATCCTGAGGAAGATGCAACCATGTCTATTAGGCATTGGATGCTATGGGCTGGAGGATGAGTTGGGCTCAATATTTCGGATATAGTGAGAGACTCAATTAGGAGCCCAGTCTATGCAAATGGTGGATCTGACTTAACTAAGGAGTGGATCAATATTCTGGATACGGTGAGATTCATGAATTAGAGATCAAGTTTGGGTGCACCATGATTAGAGAATCATGAACAAGAGTTGTTCACTCATTGGCTAACCATCACCAATAACTATTAGGTGAGGTGATGAGTCAGTTGGTGAGGACCACACCATCCACTTTAGAATCATTAAATCGTTGAGATTTTTACATCTCTACAAGGGAGTGTAGGGATCCGAGAAATAGTGGAAGCTAATTTATTTAAAATAAAAATTTCTAAATAAATTGGTTAAGCCAAAATTACAATATCTAACTAGAATCTTTGACTCTCTACAGAAAAATGTCTGCGTCCAACCCATTGGCACGTATCCTGGACACACATAGATTGACTGGACCCAATTATAAAGATTAGCTTAGAACTATAAAATAATTTTTGGATTTCGAGAAGTTAAACCCATGTACTGGACCAGGACCCTCCACCTTACCAGCCCGTCATCCATTGAACAGAGAGCGTCTCTGGAGAAATGGATAGACGAAGATAATAAGGCCAAGATATTACATGTTTGGGGCTCGATGTCTGATAGCTCCAGAATTCTTCTCTTCTTTT
>QRFJ01001324.1:183042-238279 GCA_006176705.1 Cocos nucifera | reverse complement strand
TCTGCCCTAGTATATACTTGATGTGTGTTGGCCCATTTGATGTGCCGGCTAGAGATAATTTTGTCTACTTCATAACCTTCATCAATGATTTATTCTTAGTATGGGTATGTGTATCTTATGAGACACAAGTTTGAAGCCTTTGAAAAGTTTAAAGAATTCAGACATGAAGTAGAAAAGTAAATTAAAAAAATCCATTAAGATTCTTCGATCAGATCGAGGAGGTGAATATCTTAGTTGAAAATTCCTAGACTATTCTCAAGCAGAATGACATAGTCTCTCAACGGACTCCACCTGAATACCTCAAACTCAACAAGATTTCAGAATGGAGAACGAAACCCTATTAGATATTGATCGGATCCATGATGAGCTTTACAGATCTTCCTGATTTTTTTTTGGGATATAGTTTGTTAACTGTTATATATTTACTGAATAGGATTCCTTCTAAAATTATTCCTATCATACCGTATAGATATGGCATGGTAAGAAACCAAGTTTGATCATCTCAGAATTTGGGATTGCCCGACTCATGTCAAAGACAATAGCGCGATAAGTTAATGATAGGTCCTTTAGAGCTGATTTCATATATATCCTAAGAGATATCTATTAGAGATATTATTTCTACATTCCAGAAGATCACAATGTGATTGTGAGTCTGTTAGATATATGTGCCCTAGACGTCAGAATTGGCTGACACTTGTAATACACTTCTAGGGGCAAAATTATAATTTTGACTATATTAATAAAATGGGTTATTTTCTATCACATATGTATATTTAGTGTCTGTGATACATCCTTTGAGTTAATGGTAATGATAATTCATATTTTCAAGAGTTGAAAATTTAAGACATGAATAATCATTGTTAACTCATAAAATGCTCCCGACCATAGGATCATCACGAGGATGGTGATTGATCCGGAAGGTTGGTGTACAATCATTTCTCTTTAGTAGATGAGTCTTGAGTCTATGGTGTGGAGACACCGAAGCGAGAGTATAGATACTCGTTAGAGAACGAGGGCACTGAGCGTGACCACCTTGAGTAGTCATTAGGGAATCTACCTTCTCATCAATGACTGACTCGATACTGTAGTAGTGTGTCTGGTTCTTTGACCTGAGGTGCATCGACAGTTCACCTTGAGGGTGTTATAGTTTGGCTACACCATTACTCGGTTTCCTAGCCATATGGAATCCTGAGGAAGATGCAACCATGTCTATTAGGCATTGGATGCTATGGGCTGGAGGATGAGTTGGGCTCAATATTTCGGATATAGTGAGAGACTCAATTAGGAGCCCAGTCTATGCAAATGGTGGATCTGACTTAACTAAGGAGTGGATCAATTCTGAGTACGGTGAGATTCATGAAATTAGAGATCAAGTTTGGTGCACCATGATTAGAGAATCATGAACAAGAGTTGTTCACTCATTGGCTAACCATCACCAATAACTATTAGGTGAGGTGATGAGTCAGTTGGTGAGGAACCACACCATCCACTTAGAAATCATTAATCGTGGAGATTTTTACATCTCTACAAAGGGAGTGTAGGGATCCGAGAAATAGTGGAAGCAAATATTTATTTAAAATAAAATTTCTAAATAAATTGGTTTAAGCCAAAAATTACAATATCTAACTAGAATCTTTGACTCTCTACAGAAAAATGTCTGCGTCCAACCCATTGGCACGTATCCTGGACACACATAGATTGACTGGACCCAATTATAAAGATTAGCTTAGAACTATAAAATAATTTTTGGATTTCGAGAAGAGGTAAACCCATGTACTGGACCAGGACCCTCCACCTACCGCCCGTCATCCATTGAACAGAGAGCGTCTCTGGAGAAATGGATAGACGAAGATAATAAGGCCAGATATTACATGTTGGGCTCGATGTCTGATGAGCTCCAGCGCCAACATGAAGATATCGAGACTGCTCACCAAATGTTGGCTCACTTGTTAAGGAGATGTTTGGTGAACAGAGTTGCGCAGCCAAATATCAAGTCACGAAATTACTTTTTAAGGCTAAGATGCGTGATGGGCAGTCAGTCCAAGATCACTGTCTGACAATGATCAAGGACATGAAGGAGCTTAAGAAGCTCAGTGTGAAGTTGGACTTGGACCTGCAGAAGATATTATTCTGCAATCCTTGACTGATACATATGGGCAATTCACCATGAATTACCACATGCATAAACTTCAAAATTCCTTGGCTGAATTAATGAATATGCTGGTTACCGCTGAGCTTTCTATGAAAGATTCTAAAGGCTCAGTTCTTGCTATAGAACGGACTTCTTCTAAAAGAAAGTCTTATGGAAATAAAAAGAAGTCTGTGAAAAGGTAGAAGACGGAAGGAGCAAAGAAGAAGAAGGCAGAGCCAAAGAAAACGGTCGATGTCAAAGAAAAGTGTTTCCATTGCAACAACGACGGCCATTGGAAGCGGAACTGCCCTACTTACCTAGCCACCCTGAAAATAAGAAGGAAGGTCCTTCTGGAGGTATGCTCATCATTGAGTCTAACCTTACGATTTCTTCTGCATCCAGTTAGATGCTTGAACTTTGGTTCTTGTGCATCTGTGCACTTCCATGCAGATCTTGAGGATAGCAGGAGGCTGCTAGGAGGGAGACATGATCCTACCGTCAGTAATGGAGCAAGAGTTGTTGTAAGAGCCATGGGAACATATTCTCTTTCGATACCATCTGGTTTAACTTATTTTGAAAGCATGTTATTATGTGCCTGCAGCTAGCAGAAATTTTGATTTCTATTTCATGCTTAAGTAGAAGAAGGCTATGTGATATACTTCTTTAGACTATGTACATCTTTATGAAAGAAATAAATGTTGCAATGGTTTTCTTTAATGAATCTTATATCAGCTACATATTATGTAACCTGTTCTAATATCGAAGCAAATATATGAATGCCAAATGACCTAGGGATAGTCCAAACGATAGATATCTATGGCACCTAAGATTAGGTCATATAGCAGAAGATAGGATCAACAAATTGGAAAAAATGGCTATGAGTCCATTGACTTCTTGAGTCATATCCCAATTTGCGAATCTGCCTTCAAGGCCAAAATGACCAAACTCCTTTTTGTTGGACAATGGGGAGAGGCCACAGATCTCCTTGCCCTAAGTACATACAGATGTGTGTTGGCTATTTGAATTGCCGTTAGAGGCAATTTGTTTACTTCAATTACCTTTACGATGATCTATCTAGGTTGGGTATGTGTATCTTATGAGACACAAGTCTGAAGCTTTTAAAAAAGTTCAGAATTTCAGACATGAAGTAGTAGAAAAACAAACAGGAAAACCCATTAAGGTTCTTTGATCGATCAGGAGATGAATACCTTAGCCGGAAATTCCTAGACTATATCAAGGAAAATGACTTAGTCTCTTCAATGGACTCCACCAGGAATACTTAACTCAATGGGATTTCAGAAATGGAGAAATCGGACTATTGGATATGGTTCGATCCATGAGTGGCTTCTCAAGACCTCCTGATTTTCTTTGAAGACACTCATCTGTTAAACTTCAATTTCTATGCACTGAATAGGGTTCCCTCTCTTAAAACCATTCCTACCACACGTTATGAGATATGCACGGTATAAAAAATCAAGTCTGAGTCATCTCAGAATTTGGGGTTGTCCGGCTCACGTCAAAAAGACAACAAGCGGACAAGTTAGAGTTTAAGGTCCTTTAGAGCTTCGATTCATGGATATCCTAAAGAGTCATTAGGATATATTTCTACATTCCAGAAGACCATAATGTGATTGTGAGTCGACATGCATCTTTCTGAAAAATAGTTTATTAAAGATTAGCGATTGGAACGCAGATCAAGCTTGATGAGGAAAGTCTCTCATAAGAACAACGAGCTAAGAACAAGTGTGAATCAAATGCAGGTTGAAGCCAATAAGAACCTACCTCTTCCATCCTCGTGCGGAAAAGAGTTTCCGTCCTCCTGAGAGATACTTAGGTATTATTTCAGAGAATATAGAGGAAATGTTCCTCATAGGTAATAGTGGCTCATGGTGATGATTCCAAAACCTACAACGAGGCGATATCAGATATCGACTTCCGAGAAATGGCTAGAGACAATGCAGTCAAGAAATTGAGCTCAATGCACTCAAACCAAGTCTGGATCTTGGTAATCCTCCACCAGGAAGGTATTAGTACCTATTGGTTAATGGACTTCAAGAGAATAGATTGGTTGCAGATGAAAATATGGAGAACAATTCAAACTGAACTAGTGGCAAAGAGTTATAATCAGCACAAAGCATGACTATCGATACCTTTTCTCCCAGTGGCCTATGCTAAAATCCATTCGCACGTTGCTTGTTGTTGCAGTCTCATTTCGATTTATGAAAATATGGCAAATGGACGTGGAAAATTGGCCAATTTCCCTGGAAATATCCTGTTGACGAAGATATCTATATGGAACAACACGCTTAGATTTCACAGCCAGGTGGATACTGATCACAATGGTTTGCAAGCTTGCAAAAGGTCCATATATGGACTAAGGCAAGCATCTTCCGAGCAGGAAACACTACATTTTCAATGATGTTGGATCAAAAATATTTGAATTTCAATCAAAAATGAAAGAGGAAATTCGTGTATTTTTCAAAGATGGGTCAATGGGAAGCGCCCGGTTGGTCTTCTCGTTAATTGTAACGTGAATGAAACGATCCTCCTAATTGGGAATGATATTTTCCATGTTTAAACGTAAATAATGGTTTCAGAATTCTCCATGAGACCTATGGCAGATTCCTTTATTCTTAAAAGTAGTCTATAGGGATAGAGTCAGATAGGCGCGTAACTTTTACAGAAGATGTACATAGAGAAAGTACTAAAGAGGTTAGTATGAAAAATTCTAAGAGGGATTATATACCCTTCAGACGGATGGTATTCATCTTTCCAAAACAAGATGTCCCACCACACCCTGAGGAAATAAAACGCATGAGCAAAATCCCCTTATGGCCCCCTCCTGCAAATGGGGCCGTCATGTATGCAGCCTCTTATGGTACACGACCTATATATAGCCCATTGCGGTGAGTGTCGACAAGCAAATATCAAGTCAAATCCTAGGTGAAAAAGAACACTGGACTCTTGAATGTAATCCTTAAGTTACTTGAGAAAGACTAAAAGGATATGATGTTGGCTTTGGTAGACGGAGAAACTCCAAGTCCCCAGGGATACCACAAACTCGGATTTCATGTCCCGATATAGAATGAATTCGAAAGTCGACCATCTGGGGATCCTTTTGTGCTTGCAATGGTGGTGCTGTCAGCCTGGAAGATTCCAACAAACAATGATAGCAAGATTCCACCATGGGAAGCAGAATATATTCGCCTGCATTCAGAAGCTACGAAGGAAGCATTCTGGTAAAAGAAGTTTGCTGCGAAAATCAGAGTAATGCCCATCAAATGCCATTCCTCCCTATTACCTGCGACAAAACAAGATGCGGCCCAATGCCCTTGATAAGGGAGTTCGAGGTCTCATAATCCAGAAAAATCCCAAGCATATTGAGCGGCAATACCAACCTGTCATCGCCGACTTACTTTAAAAAGGTTATGTCGAGGTCAAGGGAGTTCAAACTTCCACACATAATGTGGCAGAACCACTTACCAAGCCCGTTGAGCCCAGCAGAAAGTTCCCGAAGCCCCACCTGGAGAAGATGGATTTAGACTTGTAGGCTAATTGGCTTTAGGACAAATGGGAGATGTAGATATATGTTGCCCTTAGAAGCCCCAGAAATTTGGCTTTGACACTTGTAATACACTTCTAGGGGCATGTATATAATTTTGACTAATATTCAATAAAATGGGTTATTTTCCTATCCACATATGTGTATTAGTGTCGTGTGATACATCCTTTGATTTAATGATAATTGATAATTCATATTTTCAAGAGTTGAAGAATTTAAGACAATGAATAATCATGTTAACTCATAAAATGCTCCCGACCATAGGATCATCACGAGGATGGTGATTGATACCGAAAGATTGCGTGTACAATCGGCTTCCTTTAGGTAGATGAGTCTGAGTCTACAGTATTGGAGACACCAGAGCAGAGTGAGATACTCCTTAAAAGAACGAGGGCACTGGCATACCACCTCGAGTGGATCATTAGGAGGTCACCCTTTTCGCAAAAGACTGACTCGATACTGCAGTTAGTGTGTCTGGTTCTTTGACCTGAGGTGCATCGACAGTTCACTTTAGGGTGTTTTATAGGTTTGACTACACATTACTCGATCTCCTAGCATATGGAATCCTGAGGTGTATTGGCTATAGCATGTTCATTGTAGGACTGGATTGCATCAAGATGGAACTCTATCTACCTCGGTGGTGAGGAGCAGCCTATGATAATCATGAGGAATTAAAAGTCCAGAAGTCCATGGCCATGGGCAGAGTGAAATAATAGAAAGAGTCCTATTTAGATTTTACATTCGGACTCGAATCGATAATGATGTACATCAATGACAGAGACTAGGGTTTTGACGAGTTTACCTTAACCCTAATCTGATCGGGGCTTTAAGGATAGAAGAACTTAATCACACAGGTAGCTGACCAAGAGGTTCGCATTCAGCCTCTGATGGGTTGCCGACCATATAATGCTAGGTGGCAATTGGTGGATTTTGGAGCAATTAATGATTTAAAGCGATCGATCATTCTAGCTATTCAATCAAATAGAGTTCTTTATCCATCGAAAGGATTTATGATTGATGTCGATGATTAGATATCATGACCATATCCCATTACCATAAGAACTGAACCTAACTGTGGTCACACAAATAAGGTTTGAATCTGTGATCATCAATGGAAACTGATTCCAGATTCAATTGATCTGAATGAGATCAATTAGGTTCAAAGAAAATCGTGCTAGCACTCATTGAACCTTAACGTTCTTTCTTTTACTATCATAAATAGTTGTCCTAAACTGAGCCAAAGGAGTTTGTGCTTCATCAAAGGCCTTCATTATGGTCTACTGGAGGTTGTCCCAAGTCAAAAAAAGGTTTGGTTCTTATTTTGTAAGATAATTACCTGCCATTTTTATCACCTGCCATTTCTTATTCTTTGACTTGGTTCCAAAAAAGTCTAACTTTTGACTGGGTCAAATGTTGACCATTGGACACTTTGACTTTTTGGACCAACATATTCACACACCTATTAGAGAGCTGGTGGAGGCCTGTTCCTCCTTGCTAAACCTGGCAAGGAAGACGGTGGCACGCCACCTTGGCAATGTGCCCAAGCTGGAGGTGGCCTAGGGTCCTGTCTGGACAGACTCCATCTCCTTTTTTGGATTTCCAATTAGAGTTCTGCCTGAAGAACCAACTTTGATGGTCTTAGGCCACCTCTAAGGAGAACCAGGGGACTCTCATTGTCCATCATCAGATTTAAATCTTGATTTCATAAAGAATATGATTGTTGGGAGAAGAGAAATTTGGATCCAGGTTAGTCTATAAAATAAGACCCTGCGTCCAACTCAGATTAAGATGAGAAATTAAAAACCCCACGCCTAAGCTGCCTCTCCCCTCTTCTCCATGCCAAAAACCACCTCCCCTTGGCTCTCCAGCGTCCAAAAGAAGTGTTTGGAACCTGTTGGTGCGAATTTCAAATCAAAGAAAGGGCGAATCTAAAAGCGTAGAAGGCGATGCACGTGCTGCAAAGGACGACAGCTGATCTTCAAAAGGCAGTTTGAAGATTCCTACCAGATCAGATCCAGATCTTGATTTTTGGAGCGCATGATGAGAGAGAGGATCTCCAGATTCCAGCCTGGAGTGATACCAGTAGAGGCCAGACGCTTACCTGGCTAGATCCAGAATCTTTCCGGCTGCAAAACAGGATCATCCAACGGATAATAGGATGACCCATATCAAGGTAAAATTGAAATCTATTCTAATTTATCTAATCTTTATTTTTAATTTTAAAGATAATAATAGATTCGAGATCTGAAACATTATATCAAGTTCTGGATTGGGATCAAGGAGAAAAAAATTTTGAAATATAAATCTCCTTGATCAGACAGATCTGAATGAAGCCTATCTAAAAAAATCAGGATTTCTTTCAGAGTCGACATGCTATCTGTTCTAAAAAATAGTTTATCAAGATGGCGACATTGAAAAGCAGATCAAGCCTAGAAAAAAAAGTCTTCAAGAAGCAAAGAGCTAAGGATCCTTTGGAACCAAATCAGGTTGAGCCCAATACAATCACTACCTTCCCTGGGGCATCTATCAAAGATCGAAAAAGGTTTTCGTCCTCCTGAGAGGACTTTTGGTACTATTCAGAGAAAGCAGAGAAAAATATCCTCTGTAGGTAATGGAGTTCATGTTGATGATCCCAAAATCTATAATGAGGTAATATCAGATATCGACTCTAAGAAATGGTTAGAGGCAATGAAGTCAGAAATTAACTTGATACACTCAAATCAAGTCTAAACCTTGGTAGATCCATCAGAAGGTATAGTACCTATTGGGTGTAAATAGATCTACAAGAGAAAAATTGGTGCAAATGAGAATGTTAAGATATTTCAAGCTAGATTAGTGGCAAAAGATTATAGTTAGCATGAAGGCATTAACTATTAGGTTACCTTTTCGCCAGTAGTCATGTTTAAATTCATTCGCACATTGCTTGCTATTGTAGCCTATTTCGATTATGAAATATCGTAAATGGATGTGAAAATGGTATTCTTAAATGGACATCTTGGGGAAGATATCTATATGGAACAGTCCGCTAAGGTTTCACATCCAGTGATACTTGATCACAAAGGTATTGCAAGCTGCAAAGGTCCATATATGGACTTAAGCAAGCATCTCGAAGCTGGAATACTCATTTTAATGATGTGATCAAATTGTTTGGTTTCATCAAGAAATGAAGAAGGAATCCATGTATTTTCAAAAGGTCAGTGGGAGCGCTATTGTCTTCCTCGTACTTGTACGTGGATGACATCCTCCTTATTGGGAAAATGATATTCCCATGTTGACCATAGTCAAAATATGGTTGTCTAAAGGAATTCTCCATGAAAGACCTAGGTGAAGCATCCTTCATTCTAGGAATTAAGGTCTATAGGGATAGACCGAATAGGATGCTAGGACTTTCACAGAAGATGTACATAGAGGAAGTACTAAAGAGGTTTAGTATGGAAAACTCTAAGAGGGGATTAATACCCTTCAGACATGGTATTCATCTTCTCCAAGAAGATGTGCCCAACACACCTAAAGGAGAATAGAATGCATGAGCAAGATCCCTTATGCTTCTGCAATAGGGAGCCTCATGTATGCCATGCTATGTACACGACCTGATATAGCCCATGCTGTGAGTGTCACAAGCAGATATCAGTCAAATCCAGGTGAAGAACACTGGACTTCTGTGAAATGTATCCTTAAGTACTTAAGAAGAACTAAGGATATGTTCTTGGTTTTTGGTAATGGAGAACTCAAAGTCCAAGGGTATACAAATTCAAATTTTATGACCGATATAGATGATCGAAAGTCAACATCTAGGATTCTATTTGTGTATAATAGTGGTGTTGTCAGTTGGAAGAGTTCCAAACAGATAGTAATAGCAGATTTCATCATGAAAGCAGAATACATCGCTGCGTCAGAAGGCTGCGAAGGAAGGCATTTTGATACAAGAAGTTTGCCGTAGAGATTGGAGTGATGCCATCAAATGTCATTCCTCTGTACTATGATAATAATGGCACCATATCCCTTGCTAAGGAGCCAAGATCTCATCAGAAATCCAAATGCATCGAGTAGCGATACCATCTCATCCGCAATTATCTCGAGAAAAGGATACGTCGAGGTCAAGAGAGTCGACTCCACAGATAATGTGGCAGACCCACTTACAAAGCCGTTGGGCCAGCAGAAGATCGAAGCCCACCTTGAGAAGATGGGACTTAGACTTGTAGCCAATTGGCTTTAGGACAAGTGGGAGATTGTTAGATATATGTGCCCTAGAAGCCAGAATTGGCTGACACTTGTAATACACTTCTAGGGGCAAAATTATAATTTTGACTATAATAAATAAAATGGGTTATTTTCTATCACATATGTGTATTTAGTGTCTGTGATACATCCTTTGAGTTAATGGTAATGATAATTCATATTTTCAAGAGTTGAAAATTTAAGACATGAATAATCATTATTAACTCATAAAATGCTCCCGACCATAGGATCATCACGAGGATGGTGATTGATCCGGAAGGTTGGTGTACAATCGCTTCTCTTTAGTAGATGAGTCTTGAGTCTCCGGTGTGGAGACACCGGAGCGAGAGTACAGGTACTCGTTAGAGAACGAGGGCACTGAGCGTGACCACCTCGAGTAGTCATTAGGAAGTCTACCTTCTCGTCAATGACTGACTCGATGCTGCAGTAGTGTGTCTGGTTCTTTGACCTGAGATGCATCGGCAGTTCACCTTGAGGGTGTTATAGTTTGACTACACCATTACTCGATCTCCTAGCCATATCGGAACCCTGAGGTGTATGTTGGCTATAGCATGTTCATTGTAGGAACTGGATTGCATCAAGATGGAATCTATCTACCTCGGTGGTAGAGGAGCAGCCCTATGATGATCATGAGAATCAAGTCCAGAAGCCCATGGCCATGGCAGAGTGAAATAATAGAAAGAGTTTCTATTTAGATTTTCACATTGGACTTGAATCGAATGATTACATCATATGACAGAGATTAGGGTTTGACGAGTTCACCTTAACCCTAATCTGATCGGGGCTCAAGATAGAAGAACTTAATCACACAGGTAGCTGCACCAAGAGGTTCGCATTTAGCTCTGATGGGTTGCCACCATATACTGCTAGGTGTCACTGGTGGATTTTGGGAGCAATTAGAATGATTTAGATGATCGATCATTCTAGCTGTTCGAATCAGAAGAGTTCTGATCCATCGAAAGGAGTTTCGATGATGTCGATGATAGAGATCATGACATATCCCATTACCATACAGAACTGAACCTAACTGGGTCACACAAATAAGGGTTTGAATCTGGTGATCATCAATTGAACTAATCCAGTTCAATTGATTTGAATTAGATTCAATTAGGTTTAAGAAAATCATACTAGCACACGATTAAGCCTAATATTCTACTTTAATTATCATTAAAGTTTATCTTAACTAAGCCAAATGTATCTGGGCTCACTTAGGTACCTTTACTTGGTCTAACTGGAGCTTGTCTAGGTCAGAAAAGGGTTGTCTTAATTTATGAGATGAATTTGAGACAACACCTACCATTTTCCATCACCTACTAAATTCTGTTTCGGACATTTGGTCAAACATTGATTTTTGACACTTAGACATCTGCCCATGTGTCAAGCCATCCCATCATAGGAGAGAGTTCTTGGACCAGTTCACCTACTAAAAAGTATATGGATAAGGGGTGCATGCCTAGGGAGGCGTGTGCCCATGGATAAAGCATCTGGAGTCCCGTACAGATGGGACTCCAATTGCTTCGGGGATTCTACTTGGATGGCGCCTAGAAGACTACTTTGATCCAGTCTTGGTGCCATCCAAGGATGATTCAGAGGGGCTCTTATCTGATTGGATCAGATGATGTCATCCCACCAATCAGATTTAAATCTGATTGCATAAAAAGTCATGACTGGCTGGGATGATGTGGCACTGCATGGCGCAACAGGATCTATAAAAATCCTATCTACGCTAAGATAAAAGATGCTTGACCCATTGCGCATGCCACATGACTGCCCCTCTTCCTCCTCCATTCCACCTTCAGGTGTTATCTCTCCTATCCATGCCCAAGAATTTTTGGGTACAAGTTTGGTGCGATCCAAGCAAGATAAAGGCGAAAGAAGAGGAAGAAGGCGGCACTGCTGTAAGAGACAACTCACATCTTTGAAAGAAGTTTTGAAGATCTGATTTTTGGAGAAGTGATAAAGAAGGAGATCTCCAGATCCTATCCGAGTGGATACCGATAAAGGCTAGGCACTTGCATGGCTAGATTCAGAATTTAGATAGACATCAGGATCATCACAGGGTAATCAGATTACCCATAATAAGATAAAATTAAATTAGATTTAATTTATTTTTTGTTTTATTTTTTTATTAGATCAATAATATCAAATCTGAAAAGTCTTAGATCTGATTTGGATCTAAGAAAATTTTTTTTGAAATATCTCTCTCGATCCAATCAAATCTGAATGAACCTGATCCAAAAAATTAAGTTTTCCCTTCAGATAACTCATACTATAATCATCATAGATCTATATCTCGATATCCCTAATGTCTATCCACCTACATTCATCCTATGTTTGATTTTTATATACAATAATTTATCTACTTATGCTTTGATAGTACTTTAATTGTCACACCCTCGATCTAAGATCGTGAGTCAAGAGTTGCGGCAACTGCCACACATTCATAAAAAACTCTTCTTGCAAGTATGCAAGACATCTTATCATACTATCATAAAATAATAGTAGAATAATTAGTCATAAATTAAATTTAAAATTTAATAAATTAAAATTTAATTTCAATATCCCACAAAGTTTCATAATGTTTTAAAGATCTTACATCAGCTTAAATAAAATTGTCAATCTAAAATAAAAATATCGAGGTTGTAGTGTTATGGTGCTACAGCAGAAGGTTGGATTTCAAAAATTTCTTAATAAAACCCACAACTACTGAAACCCTAGATCCCAAGATCCCTTTGTTGATTTCAATCAAAGTTGAATATAAAAGATAGAAATAGGAAGCATGTCAATTTAAATATAATTTAGTGAAGAAACACTTCTATAAGGTGTCCAAGTGTTTGCATTCCAATGATGATCCATATAGGAACACGAACAAGAAACACTCCTCTTAAAATCTTGTTTGTTGAACTCTTTCAAGAATTTGTTACCCAACTAGACAACCCAAGAGGGGGACAGGGTGAATTGGATTTTAAAAACTTAAAACAATTATGTAGAGATATTAACTAATTATATGCAGAGTAGTGAGATGTGAGAACTAAAAGAGATATACAAGAAGAAAAAAGCAAGCACACACATAAGACACAAGCTTTTATAGTGGTTCGGTGTACTAAGGCTATAATTTTTTCAGACTCTTGAAAATTTTATTATAATTCCTCAAGATTATAGTTGGATGATTTTTCTGGACTCACTATCCCAAACTCAATTGGTTTTATCCTAGCTTTACCAAGCACAACCTTTACACGTCTTAACCAAGGCTATACAATCCAATTAGAGGGGTGGATTAGCCTTAACCCTTAGTTTTAGCCCCTGTTGAAACTAAATACATAATAAAATCAAATAGAATTTTACAATAGAAGAATGCTCCTTAGTTGAGTTATTTTGTTGTCGTTGAGGCTTTATGGTTGTCTCTTTCAATGCTTGGAGTTAATGCACTTGAGATTGCTTTAATGCTTGAGAGAGAATTTGATGGAAGATGGTCTGCTCATGTGAAAATTTGGCATTGCAATCTTTCTCTATTTTTTCTTCTTGTTTTAAATGTTTCACACTTCTTTTATATCTAGACCATTCCCACCAAGCTTCAAATGAGTAAAGTCCAAAAAATCATGAATCTGACCGTTAGAGGCGAGAATTAGCCATTGGAGATGAAAAAATAATGTTTCATAACTATCCACTAAAAGTTATCCACGAGTTTCGAGACTTCTCGATTTGTCTCGAGATGTCTCGTTTCACTTCAAGTCCTCTCAGTTTCTCCACGGATCATCTCATTCTCAAATGCTCAAAAAATAGCTTTCTAGAAAATTTTTTCCTCTGAGATCGAGTCCTCTTGGTTTCAATGGAGACGTCTTACTGCAACTTTGAGACGTCTCGAAGAATCTTCAACTCGTCCAATCTTAGTGCATAGAAATAAGATTTTTGTTTTCTAAGATGGAGGTACTCGAATTTATCTTGAGTCCTCTCGAAACTGTGCCAAACCATTGTGTCAGTGTGCCAATAGCTTGGAGATGTCTCGAAAATTCTTAAAGATGGCTCAAATTTGTTCCATGGTCATTTTTTTTGGAGTTTTGATACATAAAAATATTTTTTGAGCTTGACATGAATTGCATTTGGTTTCTTCCTTGTTTTGGTCAAAGAGGCTCTCTTCCTTCTAATCTTTAGAATATTTAAAAGAAAATTTATTAGTAATCATGTGCTCTAATGTTTAGTCATCATCAAAATCACTTAGGGGCCAACAATCTTTCTCTTTTTAATGATGACAAAACATTAAGCACCCAAAAAAAAAATATAAGCAATATATGTAATATGTCTATTAAATACAAGGGGTGATTCTTTAATATAATATGTTCCGTTTTTGAAGTACTCAAGTTTCCAATATTTTATCAATACGCCCCCTTAAAGTGTGCTCTTTTGATTTGTATAATATTAATTAATATGATTTTACCTATTTGAGAGTTAAGTGCTCCTTTCTTGTTGCATTATCATACATTTTCTTTTTCAATTGAGATTGACATATATACATACTTTTTCTCCCCCCTTTTGTTAGCATCAAAATCACATAAATAAGTGCAAAATATAATGAGATTTTCATTGCAAAATGAGAAGTATATTTATAATAAACATTCAATTCATTGCAAAAAGGAGAAGTTACATCAACCAAAGTGTATATTGATTTATAAAAAGAGACATCCCATCAATATACTCAAAACGAACCAAAAACTCAGTACATAGATAGAAAGAAACTAGACCTAGTCTTCATTAGAAAAAAATTCAATAATGGGTTTAGAAGTGGAACAGGATCTAGTGGAGGAAAGATGAGGGGCTGATCTAGGATAGAGGGAAGGTTGAGAGGAAGAAGGAGTCCGAGATCCAATGTTTCCAATATTTTCCATAATTTGTTGAAGAGAGGTGATGATCACTTCTACACTAGTATACTGAGTGACATGTTTTCTTCCACTCTCTTGGCAACTATGGTAGTTTCAGAAGTTAGGAGTTCCACTTATGTTGTCGACCCATGCTATTCTTTTTTCAATATTTCCAGCCTCTAAGATATACTACTAATATGCTGACTAAGCATCTCAATCTATCCTTCAGTAGAAATTTTTTGTTCTTCAATACTTACCAGAATTTGATGCTTCGGATCAAAAAGTAGTTCAGTCATTTTTGCTATGACTTTCTCCACAACCTACTCCATAACTTGTTCTACCAATCTATTCGAACTAAAGTCTGGAGCTAGAATAGGTATCTGAGTCTGATGAACTTGAGGTGTGTGGGGAGATCCAGGGGTAATGAATGACGGACCAGCAGTAGAAGGAGAAGATGGAGGAGGAGGTCTTTGTTCCTCAGGTACAGCTCTAGCAGTCACATCCTTATCTGATCGGATCCACCTATCTCATTTCTTAACAATTTTTATCTTATGTAATGTTCCTTCATTTAGATAGTCAGTGTGAGCAAGTCCCTTAGAATCTTCACCTTTCAAATCTATCTGAAAGTCTTTGAAGATCAGAGTGAAAATCTTTCCATAGGGGAGACATGCCTTGCATTTGTTTGCTGTATCTTTTATTTGTTGGAGCATTAAGAAGGGTAGGTTTAATGGAGTTCCTTTTATCAAATGAAACATAACTACTAGCTCTCTTTTTCCTACCCAGTCATGTCTACCAATCTTAGAAAAAATTATATGCCTAACTATACGGTGCAGCAACCTCATTTCAATTAATAGTTAGTTTGCTAATAATTGTTCAATTTCATTTACATTATCCCTTTCTAGAACACATTTCAAAGTTTCAACTTTATCCGTTAAGTTCAAGTAGCAAATCCCAGACCTCAGCACCTAACAAATGCCCTAATCTCCTTTCATCTAACATTATGTAAACACCTTTTACCATAGATTCAACTCCAAACTCTCTCTCAAACTTGATATTATCAAAAAATTCTCTGATTAGGTCTGGATAGACTTTTACCTCAAGATAATAGAGTTTTTCCCAATCTTGTTGTCGTATCCAAGACCCAATGCGAAAGTTTTCTCGATCTAGGAAGCCAAAGTCCACTTTCCATCTAGTAGGAATGCTCTTGGTGGCAACGAATAAGCGAGAATGAGAAAAGTTAGCTGCTGGTAAAGCCTAGGAGTTGTCCCGCTATTTTCTTGCTCTACTTGCTACCAATAGAGTGATACATGATCGCTTGGTGGTAGTGGATTTTCTCTTGGGAGCCATTTGAATCTTGTACTCCAGTGAAAAGGGTAATGGAACAATAATTCAAGAGATTGGAAGGAGTTCAAAAGGGTTTGGAGTGAGAGATCTCAGTGAATAAGAAAAAGAAATGGGACCGAGGGTTTTCGAGATTTTGATAAAAAAAGGAGGGCTCGTGACAATTGAGATGACTCGATACAAATGGAGATGTCTCGAAAAAATTGAGATGACTTTAGTTCATATCGAGATGTCTTGAATTTCAACCGAGATGACTCGAGTTTTAACCAAGATGTCTCGAGAACAGGTACAGAGTTTAAGATAAGATGAAATTTTGACCTAAATTTTCTTAAAATCTTTAGAATGAAATTAGGCTAATAAAGATGGCATAAAGATATACAAAATAATTCAATGATTATAGAACAAAAGATTTAAAGTGGATCACAAATTCTAAGTTCACCTCTGATTTTTGAGAATCTATCTTTATTTAGAGATTTTGTGAAAATATCAGCAAGTTGATTTTCAGTTAAAATAAATTCAAGTATAATATTTTTGTTTTAAATATGATCTCTAATAAAATGATGTTTAATTTTAATATGCTTAGTTCTGGAGTGTTGGGTAGGATTTTTGGTTAAGTTTATGGCACTAGTATTGTCACACTTAATGAAAATATTATTTTATTTAATTTTAAAATCTTTGAGTTGTTGCTTAATCCAAAGTATTTATGTGCAGCAACTATCTGCAGCAATATATTCGGCCTCGACTGTTGACAATCTTAGAGAGTTTTGCTTCTTGTTGTACCATGAGATTAAATTCAATCTTAGAAATTGGCATATACCACTAGTACTTTTTCTATCTATTCTACATCCTCCAAAATCAGTATCAGAATATCTTATTAAGTTTATTGAGAATTATTTTGAGTACCATAATCCTAAGTTATTTATGTTCACTAAATATCTAAAAATTCTTATAACAGCTAGTAAGTGTGATTCTTTAGGATTTGATTCGAATCTTGCATACATGCAAATACTAAATAAGACATCAGACCTACTTGTAGCTAAATAAAGTAGTAAACCTATCATACCTCTATAGAGCTTTTCATTAACACTCTTATCATTTTCATCTTTGTTAAGTTTGCATGAGGGGCTCATTGGTATGCCGATCTCCTCTGTATTCTCAATACTAAACTTTTCAGCATTTCCTTGACGTACTTGGTTTGGTTGATAAAGATGCTTTTCTTTGATTATTTAATTTGAAATCCTAGAAAGAAGGTCACCTCCCCCATCATACTCATCTCAAATTCACTCAACATTAACTTAGCAAAATTTTGACAAAGATCCTCATTATTAGCTCCAAATATGATGTCATCTACATAAATTTGAACTACAAGAAGGTCACTATCTTTCTTTTTCAAAAATAGTATAGTGTCTACACTACCTCTAGTAAATTTGTTTTGCAATAAAAATTTACTTAGAGTTCATACCAAACTCAAGGTGCTTGTTTAAGTTCATAAAGTGCTTTATTTAGTTTAATACATGATTAGGAAGTGAATGGTTTTCAAAATCAGGGGGTTATTCTACAAAAACTTCTTCAAAGATATAACCATTCAAGAAGGCACTCTTACATCCATTTGAAATAATTTAAAGTTCATGCAGCAAGCAAAGGCAAGTAACATTCTTATAGCTTCTAATCTTGCAATCAGAGCATATGTTTCATTAAAGTCAATCCCTTTTCTTGATTATACCTCTTTACAACCAATCTAGCTTTATTTCTTTTTACATTTTCATATTCATCTAGCTTATTTCTAAATATACATTTAGTGCCAGTTATGGGATGATCTAGTGGTCTACTTACAAGTGTCCAAACATTATTTCTTTCAAATTGATTAAGTTCTTCTTGCATAGCTATCATCCAATTTGAATTATTTTCAGCTTCTTCCATATTTTTAGGTTCAATTTGAGAAACAAAAGCAAAATAATCAAAAGTATCTTTAAATGATAATCTAGTTCTTATCCCTTTTAAAGAATCATCTAAGATTAGATCTCTTGGATGATTATGTGCATACTTCCACTCTTTGGGTAGATCTTCATGCTCATTTATCGCTTCTTGTTCATGATCCCTTTCTTGTTCAGCAGTCTTTGTTGATTTTTCTTCATTATTGATAGGTTTTCTTTCAAATAGACCTTATTCATTTCATTTTCTAGAATTTCTGCATTATCATCAAGAATATCTTCCTCTCTCGAATGCAGATTGTTAGCTTCATTAAAAATAATATGAATGAATTCTTCAACAATCAATGAGTATTTGTTAAAGATTCTATATGCTTTTCTAGATGTAGAGTATCCAAGAAAGATACATTCATCTATCTTAGCATCAAATTTATCCAGATTATCTTTACCATTATTATGAATGAAACACTTGCAATTAAAGATTTGAAAATAGTTAATATTAGGTCTTTTTCCTTTTCAAAGCTCATAGGGGATTTTCTTTAAGATAGGATGAATTGAAACTTTATTAAAGATGTAACATGCTGTGTTTATGGCTTCAGTCCAAAAATATCTAGGAAGTTTTCCTTCATACAACATGATACGAGCCATATCTACTAGAGGTTGATTCCTTTTTTAAGTATTCTATTTTATTAAGAAGTTCTAGGTACAGAAAAGTTATGTTCGATAATATGTTCGTTGCAAAAATCTTTAAAAAAATTATTTTTAAATTCAGTGCCATGATCACTACGAATACAAATGATAGTTAAATTCTTTTCATTCAAAACCTTTTTATAAAACTTTAAAAAGATTAAAAAAACTTTATTTTTGTGTGCTAAAAATAAAATCCATGTGAAACGAGAGAAATCATCAACAATAACAAGACCATATTTTTCTCTCCTAGACTTGTAGTCCTAGTAGGTCCAAACAAGTTCATGTAAATTAATTTAAGAGACCTAGAGGTTGAAATCATATTTTTAGACTTGAAACTCCCCCTAGTTTATTTTCTGAGTTGACAAGCATCACAAACATGATCAAATTTAAAATTTAATTTGGGTAAACCTTTAACTAAATCTTTGTTAAGTAATTTTGATAGAGTATGCATGCTTACATATCTTAATCTATGATGCCAAAGCTAACTAGTTTCTTTGATATTAGCATTCATAGTAACTAGGCAATGACTATTCTTCATGGCGATTTCATTAAGATCAACCATGTAGATGTTGCCATGCCTACGTCCAATAAATCTTAAGTTATTATCTATGGAACTAGTTATAATGCATATAAATGATTCAAATGGGACCTTATAACCTTTATTACATAATTGACTAATACTAAGCAAATTATGTTTCAAGTTATCAACTAACAAAACATTATCAATGAAGGTAGATAGAGTAATCTGAATTTTATCAGTACCAATAATTTGACACAGAAATTCATCTCGAGGTCGGATCGCTGGAGTTTCATGATGGCGGCGACGGGACGGAGGCAGCCATACCTGTAAGAGAAGTCATCGATCGAAGTTGACTCCGATGGAGATCCTCTAATGCCCAAGTTAGTTTTTCATTCAACAGAGGGAAGAAGATAAGTGTTTGAAAGAGAAGAGTTGCGTATCTTGGGGTTCCTTTTTTTCTCCTTTCATAGAAGGATCTGGAGTTTATTAGGATGGATTGTAGGTTGTTAGTCATGGAAGAGTAGTAGATTGTCCAAGATATTTTGTTTGCCCACTAGAATATTCTCAAAAATCATGTCAGGTATTGTCCTCTCATGGCATGTGGGGAGAGTGGTTGATAACCTAAAGCCAAAAGTGGAGACTTCAACCTCTTGATGAGCTCAAGTTCAGTCTGACTCAGGATCTCATCCTCAACCCTTAAAGACCCTCAATTTAGCCTACATTATGACTGGCTTCCATCTCTTGATGAACTCAATTTGGCTTGAGATAGAACCTCGGCCTCAGCCTTCAATGACCTTTAATTTAGCCTACATTGTGACTGGTTTCCATCTCTTGATGAACTCAAGTTCGGCCTTAAATAGGATCTCGACCATAGCCTTTCGAAGACCTTCATTCAGCCTTCATTGTGACTTTGGCTTCTATCTCTTAATGAACTCAAGTTCGATTGGAAATAGGATCTCGGCCATAGTCTTCTGAAGGTCTTCAATCAGCCTTCATCGTGATATTGGCTTCCATCTCTTGATGAACTCAAGCTCGGCCTGACTTAGGACCTCGACTATAACTTTTCGAAGACCTTCAATTAGTCCATATTATCATGTCTTCGGTTGGTATAAAAATTCTCCAATAATAGCCCCTCAACTTTCGAGTTCGGGTCTTGATTCGGATGAAGGGAGTATAGTAAGTTGGACTCACCGAAGACATGATCTTTTTTTGTCGTTTAGACTTAGAATCTTCTGATTTCTTATTAAAATTATTTGAAGGTCTTCAATTTTATTCTGAGCTTTTTGAGCTTAGATTTCTGCGAACCTCTATCTTCTATGGTCAGATTTCTATATATGTTAATATTTTGACCTCGGATTACCGCAAATCTCTGCTTTCTAAGCTCGAATTTCTACAAATATTGATATTTTGAGTTTGAATTTTTACAAATCTTTGCCTTCTAAGGTCGGATTTCTGCAAATATTGATATTTTGAGTTTGGATTTTTATAGATCTTTGCCTTCTAAGATTAGATTTCTATAAATATTAATATTTGGAGCTTGGATTTCTGTAGATCTTTGCCTTTTAAGATCGGATTTTTGTAAATATTGATATTTAAAGCTTGGATTTCTGTAGATCTTTATTTCGTATTTAAAAATTAGAGGTTTTCACCCTCGTTAGGATGAGGTTATCCTCTTGTCTTAAATAATCGAAGGATTTTTCTCGATATCGGGATGAGGTCCTTCTCTTGTCCTTGACACAACCGTAGGGGAATACCTGAGCTATTAAAAGGGCCTCTCCCTACCTCTCATCTTAAATTAATGGGATCTTCATTTTGCTCATGTTCAGACAAGATTCTTCTTTTGTTCCTAACGGAGCTGTAGGAGCACGCAAGAGCCATTGAAAGGGCCTCTCTCCTTATCTCATCTTAGATCAACAAGGTCTTTGCTTTGCTCATATTAGGATGAGGTTCTCTTTTTATTTCTAACAGGACTGTAGGAGCATGCAAGGATCATTGAAAGAGCCTCTTTTCTTATCTCTTCTTAGATCAATGAGGTCTTCGCTTTGCTCATACTAGGACAAAATTCTTCTTTTATTCCTAATAGGGCTATAGGGGCATGCAAGGGCCGTTGGAAGGGCCTCTCCCCTCATTTCATCTTAGATCAATGAGGTCTTTGCTTTGCTCATGCTAGGATGAGTTCTCCTCCTATTCCTAGCAGGATTATAGGGGTACGTAAGGAATGTTGAAAGACCTCTCTCCTCATCTTATCTTAGATCAACGAGGTCTTCGCTTTGCTCATGTTAGGATGAGGTTCTCCTCTATTCCTAATAGGACTGTAGGGGCATGCAAGGGCATTGAAAGGGCCTCTTTCCTCATCTCATCTTAGATCAATGAGGTCTTCGCTTTGCTCATGTTAGGACAGTTCTCCTCTTGTTCCTAATAGGACTGTAGGAGTGCATAAGGGCCATTGAAAGGGCTTCTTCCCTCATCTCATCTTAGATCAATGAGATCTTCACTTTGCTCATGTTAGGACGAGGTTCTCCTCCTATTCCTAATAGGACTGTAGGGATGCATAAGGATTGTTGAAAGGGCCTCTTCTCTTATCCCATCTCAGGTTAACAGGGTCTTCATTTGGTTGATGTTCTTATTAAGTCTGCTTCTTTGGCCTTGATTTTCTCTTGGCTTGAATCTGGGCTTGGTAGTTTGGTCTTGGTCATGATTTTGACTCAGCCCAGTTATGATTTTAACTTCAGCTTGGCTATGATTTTAACTTTAGCTTGGTTGTGATTTTAGCTTTAGCTTATCCCTGATTCTGACCTTGGCTTGATCCTAAATCTGACCTCAGCTCGGCTTAGGCTTTAATCTCGAATTATTATTATTATTTTTTTGGTGAGCTCGGCTTACTGAGGTCAAATTTCTATTGGCCTCAGTCTTTTGAGCTTGAAGCTATGCAAACCTCAGACTTGTATGATCTTTGTCTCAGATTTGTCTTGCTTTCACTTTGGATAGATCTTGAACTTGAGCTTGGATTGGTTTGAGATCTGACTTCAGCTTGGCTTAAGTTTTGACCTCGGATTGGTATTTTAATGAGCTCAGCTTAATGGGGTTGGACTTTTGTTGATCTTGGATTTGTATGATTTTTATCTCAGATTTATTTTGCTTGCACCTCAGATGAGTCTTGAACTTGACCTCGGATGGATCTGGATTTCAACTTCAGCCATAGCATTTATTTTCACTTCAACTTTAGCCTTAGTTTCTTGAACTTAAGTCTTAATTAGCTTTGGGTTCGATCATGATTTTGGTATCCTATAGCCCTATAAAAAAGAAAAGAGGAAAAAAATAATAAAATAATAATGAATAGAAGTTTGGAAGTTTTTCACCATGAGTTCTCAATTTGGGAGATCTTGGTTTCTGTTTGATCCTTGATTCAGATCAGACTTTGCCTTCTTCTTCTTTCTCTTCTTCTTCATCTTTTTCTTTTTTTTTTGCATTAACTTGGCTTCGGGTGAAATTCATGGGGCACTCGAGTGGTTCTGAGGTTATTCCAAGTCAGCTTCGGTTGTTTAATGTGTAAGGGAGGACTTCAAGAAAAGTTGAATGTATGCATAGAACTTCGACTGTATTAGGAGTGCATCGACTTCGATGCCCATGTATGAGGACTTCAGGCGGCATGCTTGGATGTGCAGAAGGGAGGAGATCGGAGTGGTCACCGCATTGCGCCTGGGAGTGCAAGAAGAAGCTCGGCCGCATGGGCGAGATCAACTATAGGGGCATCGGACAGGTGAGATCAATCACGCCCAGGTGCATGGGAGAGAAGATCGGCCAAAGGTGTGTTGGGCATGGGTGAGAGAGGAGATCTATGAGTAGAGGGAAGATCGGCTGAAGGTACGATGGGCGTGGGAGAGAGAGGAGACGAGATGCATGGGAGAGAAGCTCGACCGCAGGTGTGCCAGCTTCTTCTTCTTCTTCTACTTTTTTTTTTGAAGAGGTCGGCATTGCCTGAGCTCACGATGGAGGATCTTGCCGTGGGTTGGAGAGAGAAATCAACTGGATATCGGCCAGAGAAGTGATGGGTGTGGATGAGAGACCTTGCCATCATGGGCCAAACTTGGGAGAGTGGGGGAGAAAGTTGGCCGGATGTCGATAGGCATGCAGGGTTTTTGCCTGGGAGCGTAGGAGAAATATGTCAGAGGAGCTTGAATGCGTGGAGGTTGGCCGAGGTCGTGAGAGAGGGTCAAGCGTAAGAGGGGAAGTCATCGACCCTGGCTCTGTTTCCACTTTCCTTGCTTTTGATCGCATAGCGCAGTGGATTAGCGCATTCGAGAGGAGGCAGTTGGAGGGGTCCCATGGGTTCAGAGGAGGCCAGAGGGATGCCGTGGGTTGGAGAAGGTTGGTCGAATGGCCGCGACGAACATGGGGAAGACCAGACGATCACATGATGGGTGCGAGGGAGGCTAGCCGAAGTTGCAGGGGCTGGGGAGAGGCCTTGCCATCGTGGGATGCGCTTGGAAGCATGGGGGAGGAGGTCATCAACATCCGGGATCGAGGGAAGGTTGTCGCATGGGGAGGGGATCCACTGGAGCCATTGCATGGAGAAGAATGAAGATCGACTGAAGGTTGCTGGTGTCGTCGCAGCCACGCTTGGAGCATGGGGGAGGTCAGTTGGACATGCATGAATGCATGGGAGAGGGAAGATCGACTGGAGAGGCACCGGCTACTTCTTTCCCCCTCCTTCTTCTTTTGCGGGAGGAGGTCGGCGCCGCCTAAGATCACGATGGGAGACTCCGACACCACTAAGCTCGTGAGGGAGAAGGAGGTCATAACTGTCGGGATTGCAAGAGAGAAGGTCGAACGTGGGGAGGTCATGAGAGGGAAGGTCGCTGACCCTGCCCCTCCTTCTATTTCCTCTGATTCTTCTTTTTTTTTTTATTCTTTTTTTTTTGAAAATAGGGAAACTGAACTTCCCTTCTTCTTCTTTTCTCTCTTTTTTTTTTTGAAAATAAGGAACTGAAACTCCCTTCTTCTTCTTCTTCTTTTTTTTCTTCTTTTGAAGTCGGCGCTGCCTGGGATCATGAAGAAGATTGGCGAAATGCATGCACGTGAAGGACATCGACTAGTTGGGTCGCCTAGGCTGGGAAGAGGCCTACAGATACCGTTTCATTTCCTCTTTCTTCCTTCTAAAAGTCAAAATCGAGAAGAGCCAAATACGATTGCATATAGCAAAAATTAGAGTAACATTAAAAGCATATAGGATTCTGTTGTTAAATACGACTGAGCGAAAACTACTTGAGGTAATAAGAGATCAAATAAAATTAATAGCATGTAGAGTTTTAATAATAAATCCAACTTGTGAGTAGTATGTAGCAATTAAATATCAGTCATCAATATAAATATACGATATTTGAAGAAGAGACATAAAACTTCTAGTTAGTTGATGAGGACGATCCACTGTCCAGATGGTGCACGAAAGTAGCTAAGTTTTTGGATCTACATATCCCATTTAACAGAGCAACATATGAAAAATAATAAATAATTACAGTAGTATCTAAGAAAATGGCACATCTCTTAGCTTAGAAAATATAGCTTTGATTTGATCCAAATAGGTAAAATTTGTGACCCATGGGAGTAACAAATAGAAATGATATTATAGTCTCGAATGAAAATGTAATAAGTATAACAATAGGATGCCAAAGTGACCGCCAACCTAGAAAAATCTCTCTTCATTCTTCTTTATTTTTTTATAATACCAATTCATTTTTTTTCTCTCTCTCAGGATCTTAGTCTCTCCATTTCATTTTGGATTTCAGAGGTTGCTTTTATTTTGCCCTGTATATTATAGTGCAAATGAAGATCTCTTCTTTCTAATATTTGATTCTATCTAAAACTCAAAGGAATGGATGAAAAATTAAGAATATAATATGACTAAAAAGAGGCATAATTATATTTCTTATCTAGATCTTGTGGCATTTTCGCTAGTTTAGATCATCCTTGTCATGGTCTCCTTCCTTGGATTTTTTTCTCCGATTAAAATTTTTTTCTCATTCGAAGCCCCCTAGTTTAGGCCTGAGTGGAAGAGTTTAAAGATGGATGCTGAATTCTATCATTATTATCGTTATTGGAGCAGCGCGATGGAGCTTCTCTCATTGGATGCTCATTTTTCTCAAAATAGGCTCAAAGTTCCTTCCTTTAGCGCCATCTGTTGATGCAAAAATCCATCTCGAGGTTGAATCGCTGGAGTTGTATGATGACGGCGAGTCAACGATGATGGAATGGAGGTGGCCATACCTACAAGAGAAGTCCTCAATTGAAGTTGGCTCTGATGGGGATCCTCCGATGCTCAAGTTAGTTTTTCATTTCATAGAGATAAGAAGATGAGCATTTGGGAGAGAAGAGTTGTGTACATTGGGATCCCTATTTTTCTTCTTTTATAAAAAGGTTTGGAATTTGTTAGGATGAATTGTAGATTGTTAGTTGTGGGAGAGCAGTGGGTTGTCAGAGATATTTTGTTTGCTCACTAGAATATTCTCAGGAATCATGTCAGGTATTATCCTCTCATGACATGTGGGAAGAGTGAGTTGATAATCTGGAGCTAAGAGTGGAGATTCAGTCTATTAATGAGCTTAAGTTTGGCCCGACTCAGGACCTCATCCTCAACCCTTTAAAGATCCTCAATTTAGCCTACATTGTAACTGGCTTCCATCTCTTGATGAACTCAAGTTTGGCTTGAGATAGGACCTCGGCCTCAGCCTTCAATGACCTTTAATTCAGCCTACATTATGACTGGCTTCCATCTCTTGATGAGCTCAAGTTTGGCCTTAAATAGGACCTCAGCCATAGCCTTCCGAAGACCTTCATTAAGCCTTCATTATGACTTTGGCTTCTATCTCTTGATGAACTCAAGTTCGACCAGAGATAGGACCTCAGCCACAGCCTTTCGAAGGTCTTCAATCAGCCTTCATCATGACATTGGCTTCCATCTCTTGATGAACTCAAGCTCGGCCTGACTTAGGACCTCGACCATAGCCTTCTGAATACCTTCAATCAGTCCATATTGTCATGTCTTCGGCTGGCATAAAAATTCTCCAAGAGTCGTTATTGCTAAAAGCGACTACTCCCTCTTTCTTTTTCTCAAGGATGAAGAATTGTTCCTTATCATTCAATATATGCCTTGAATAGCCACTATCCAAGTACTGTTCACATTTAGATCCATTTGCTACAAGGCATTCTTACATAGATTTAGTGATAGTTTTAGGTACCAAAGTCTTCTTGGGTCCTTTTTGTGAGCTCAGAAGTGGCACTCCCAAGTCTTGAAAATATGAGAAGATAGGTCGTAAAAAGACGGGAGCAAGCTGGAAGAGAAATCAGCTATCCTAGCAAAGTTCAGAAACTGAGCCGACTCACCTTGAGATTGAGCTGGCTAAGTTGGAAACTGGGCTGGCTCAGTCCAGGACTGGGTTGGCTAGGTCTTAGAGAAAAATTTAGATAGAAAGCAGCATTTTCGAACTGTTGGCATAGTACATAACTAGATCAGCTCAGTCTGGGACTGAGCCGACCCAGTCGTAGGTTAGCCGGCTCAGTCTGAAACTTGGCCGGCTCAGTTTTTGTGGATTATTATTTTATGTATGTGGGTTGTTTGGGTTTGAAAAAATTTTCTATGAGCTTGGACTTGATCCTTTGTAAAGTATATATACTAGAAACAGGTCAAGGTTGTAATGAGGTTGAAATATACTGAGTAAAAGCTTTTTTCTTTCAAAAATCTCTTCTTTTCTTCTTCTCTATTTCTTGAATTATTTGATCATGCTTTTGCAGAAATCTCTGAGAAGTACTTTCTTGTTGCTTGGCTAATCACCAGCTGCTATGTCGATCCATATGGAAAGAGCATGTATTCCCGACAATATGTATCAAAGCGGTGTTGCATGGAAGGAAGGAAGACATCTAGGGTTTACTACATCCAGGATCTGTTGTACCAGGTTTTATCCTAAAACTTCTAGTTTTCTTCGTGGTTGTCTTTAGATTGAGGTGAAGATTGTTTATACGGAGGAATGGTGATACAAAAGTTTGGAAAGAGAATCTAAGAATAGTTAGATCTTCTTTGAAGGATAGTTTTGCTGGTGTGTGTGATCATAAAGGGTGTTAGGGATCTGTTTTTGACTTATTTGAAGTCATGGGATCAAGTGGATTCAAGATGGATTTTGAGAAGTTTCATGGCAAGGGGAACTTTATCCTATGGCAGCAAAGAGTAAAGGACTTGTTGGTTCAGCAGAGGATCTATAAGGTCTTAACAAAAGAAAGGCCAGAAAAGATCAGTGCTGAGGATTGAAAAGAGTTAGAGGAAATTGCTTTTAGCATAATCTGGATGTGCTTGGACAATCAGGTTTTGCCCGAGGTTTGCATAGAAACTACGGCAAAGGGGCTCTGAGAGAGACTGGAGAACACATACATGGAGAAGAATATGACAAATAAGCTATGGATGAAGAAATAGTTGTATAGTCTGAGGATACCCGAAGGTGGAGATCTTGTTGCACATATCCAAAGGTTCAATCAGGTGTGTTTTGAGATGATGAGTTTGGATGTGAAGATCGACGAGGAGGATCGGGCATTGCTGCTATTATATTCTCTTTCAGGTTCGTCTGATGGTCTCATAACAACTTTAGTTTATGAGAAGGAGATCCTAAACTATGAAGAGGTTGTTGGTGTGCTTAGATCAAATAAGCAAAGAAAAAAGATCTGCAAGGGAGACCCTAAGTCTGAGGTCTTGGCTGTGAACAAAAGATAGGGAAGATCAAAGAAGAAGACAAGAGAGAAATCCAAGGGTAGGTCAAAGTCTCGCGATCATAGGAAGATGATATTGAAATGTTATAAATGTTATCAGCCTGGACACCTGAGGAGAAATTGTCCCTTTTGAAATCAAAAAAAGGGAAGGCCAGCAAGAAAGATGATACAGCTTTTGTGAGCAGTGGAGAAGATCTGCTAGTTGTATCTGTTGAAAATTATGTCCTAAAGTCAATCGTCAGCCTGTTGATGATTGAGATATTGTAATTGATTTATTAATTAATGAAAAATATTTTGGCATCTTTTTTTATCATAAGTTTACATCTTCTAATGAACTCCATTATTGTGATGAAGTTCTTAGAACTATTTAGTTTCGATAAAAAGAAGATTTATCGATTAGTCTTTAAATTTGTTCATGACCAAATGATAGGCTGTTAATTAGGACGATAGCGTCTATCGAGCATAGGTCGCTATATGCCATATAGGTTGGTTGGCCTCTTAACCAAGATGTGTGAAGACACTCGTATGGCATACAGGTGAGATGTATGGGTACATCATCATTGAACGTGATTAACTCCAGAGTATTCTACTATCAAAAATGTCTCTGATGGGATATAGGTATAAGTATCCCTTAGACTAGAGATCACCTCAGTGACTTGCAAGCAACTCACTATGCTTTGGTATTGGACTAACTGAATTTCTAATTTAGCAATGGAAGACTTTTGGGCATAGTCAAGTACTTGCAAAGTCGGAGTGTGATCAAGATGGAATTGACCACTCTAAGAGTTGGAGAAGAATGTATCATTATATTTCAATATAGCAAAACCATGGCCAGGATAATCCATCAGATGGATTTGGTATTTTGAAATATAATTTGAATAATCTGATCAAAGTTGATAGTTGAACTTTGATGTATCCTACGAGCATTGTGGTAAAGGGGATGAATTATATGGAAACTATATCCGCATGGGTTCTAAGGATGGTGTTCTATACCTTCGATCTATCCGACCGTTGGGTATCATTGCTAGATGGTCACTTCGATTGGTATAAAAATTTATTTTTATACTATCAACTTAGGTTCGAACCTATGAGGTCACACACATTAGAGCTTATGATCTGATAGGATGGTTGATCAACGATTAAGAATCCTTCTAGGGTTAAACAATCAATACGATTGGTATTTGACCTAGTGCAAGTTTTGCAGGAGGATCGATTAGCAATTAAATTATAAATTGAGTTAATTTGATTAATCCAATAGGTTGAGATTAAGTTTAATTAAATATAATTTAATTAAATTTAGTTTGGACTTGATTGGATCAAGTTCAATTAGTTTATTGGATAAGCCAAGTGCAAGGAAGAACCAGTCCTAGTCTAACTAGGACTTGGATTAACCCAATTTTCTAATTTAATTAAAAAATAAATTAGAATTAAATCTAGTTTAATCTAATTTAATTAAGTTCTTAAATGAGTTAGGGTGTTATTTAATTGGGTTGGTTTAATCTTGATTTTATTTTGTTAAAAGATCTTGTTTGACCAAGTCAAAATAGGAGTCCTAGTGTGACTAGGACTCCCTATCTCCTTGTGCCACCTTGGTCCCAATGCCCTCCATGCCTATTTTTTAAGTATCTTTTATGGAAAATCTCTTTCTTCCTAATTTGCATGCCCTCTCTCTCTCTCCAAGTCATATTTGGAAGTTAGGGGGAAGACCAAGTCAAAGGAGTAATTTGTTTTGCTTAGGATTCTATGAGATAGAATCCTTGTTGATCAAAACATCTTTTCTTGAGTGCTACCCCCTCTTTTAATTAATTCTTCTCTTATTCTATGAAATTAATCTCTTTTTTTATGCACCCTCTCTTGCTGGTCCGCACCAAAAATTATGGAGGAGGCGCCCAAGAGTTGGGCGCCCCAACAACTTCCAATGTTTGGATATTCCTAGTCTAAGAATTTGACCTAACTTGGACTCTTCCTTTTTCTTATTTATTGGATGAATTTTGTTCTGATTTTTTTGTAAAATATAGAGCTTTGAGAGAGGTTTGGGGTGTGAAAAAATCAGAGGAAGAGGATCCTTGGGCATGGGGGTTCCATGGGCACCAAACTAGATGTCTAGGTGAGAGAAAAGAGAAGAAGAAGAGGGTCTTCTTCTAGGGCTATTTTATTTTTAATCTCTCCTCCTTTCTTTTGAGTTTTTTTGAGAGAGTCTCAGATCAGCAAACTCTTATCTTTCTTCTCATATTTTGGAGAGTTCAAATTTCGAAGAAGGGAGCATCGGATCGACCGTCGAAGAAGGATCGGCACAGTACTAGCATGCTATGCTGATTTCCTGCATCAGACTTCAGATCAGAGATCGTAGGCTCGTGTGGATGACTCCTAGAGGTCGGATGCATGTATGGCTCGTGACTTTATCCTCAAGCTTAGATCAGTAAGTTAGAATGTCTAAACTTACTCTGATAATAGATCTGATTTATTAACTTCATACCTGCATTTGATGTAGTGTAGATCAAGGTTAATTTGATCAACCTTTTCTTTCTTGTTTGATTTTAATTTTTTATTTAATATCATGCCTTGATTATATAATAGATCTAAGATCTAGGTATTTATATATTTATTTAAATAAATATTTAATTTATTTAAGTCTTTCACTGCATGATCTTGAAAAAGTTTCAAGATCTATCCATGAAACCCTAGATCAAGAACCTTCAATTGGTATCAGAGCCCAAGTTCTTATTACATGATTTTTGTGCATATCTAGATTATTTCTTAGATTAGATATAATTTATAATCTAATTATTAAATTTAAAATTTAAAATAAATAAATAAATAAATAAATAAATAAAATAAAATATTTTAGATTGCATGGACTGCCATAAGATTATCCTGCTGTAAGGTTTATCCCTTACATTGAATAGGTTGTCCTAGTACGTGTCGATATAAAATATTAATCATAAAATTTTAGATTAGATCTAAGAGATTTTATGATCTAATTAAAAATATTTTAATCTAATTTTAATTATCATAAATATATTAGATTTGATCTAGGAAGATTTATGATTGATTATTATTGAAGCTGTTTTAATTATATGAATCTGTTTAGATTAGATCTAAAGTAGTTTTATGTTTATTTTACTTGCATATAGATTATGAATCAAATATGCAACTTGATTGATAGAATTATGTTGTAAAATTATTTTATAAATATAAAAATTATTTTTAAAAAGTCGAACCCCAATCCTCAGCCCAAAACTTAATTGAGAATTAAGAAGTTGATTGATTAGGATCTAGGATTGCGAATTGAAGATCCTAAGGCAAATCATAACACATTGGGTTAAATGGGTTAGTGGAAATTAGGTCCATTAATTAGGTTAGACCTAGGGTTAGATTAAAGAATGGACTTAATTAGAGAATTGACTAAATCTGATCAATTATTATCTTAGATTAGGTCGGGATTCTCTAGATCAATTACAATAGTTATAGTTGGTCAAGTCCATGTCTTTAACAAGACCCAAGATGGATTTGATTCTTGGCTAAATGGTCTAGCATGAACTGTTAAGTTGATCTAATTAAAACTAATTAAATCAGTTAGTATCTAAGATAAATTAGATCAGTGATTTTTAATTGGCAGCCCGCTTACCTGGCCATTTTTGATGATGTCTAAGACAAGCTTGGCAGATCCTTCCACTGATCGAACTTACTTGACCTCTTGTGAGATTATGTTTTGATCGGATCGCTTAACTATTCAAGCTAACCCATGTCAGCTAGGTAAATCAGTTTGACTGATTTAGGTGCTCCTAGACCAGCCTATTAATGGTCTTCCTTAAGCTGACTTGGTGAAGTTAGTGGGAGGATCATGACAAGCTGGTTAATCTGACCTACTCACTTCTATAAATAAATTTTCTAAAATTATTAGATCCCTAAAATGAAATAGTTATATGATAATTGGATCATAGCCTTCCATTAAAGTGGATGATAATGGGTCCATTGGTTGGATAATCATTGGAGGCCCAAAGGCTTGGTGCTTATCGATTGATGGAATTATCATTCATTATATGATCTCTTGGATTCATCTTTCTAAATGGTGATCAGGTGGGTCAACCAAAGTTGGGCCTGATCATTTATTCATTGGATGGGCCAAGTATGGTCATGTTAATGGTTGGACCTAATTGGATCCTTTTCTGAGAAGGCCAAAGCCAATTGATCAGGGCATGGGGCAAAATTTAATTACTGAAAATTATTTAGAGAAATAATTGGTTATGAACCTATCCTTATATGTATATGGGTGGGCCAACCAAAGTTGGGCTCGTGTACAGTTATGTGGATTCTAGTACCTACTAAGAAATTAGGATAATTCCTCGAATTGGAGGTAGAGGCTACCAATTCGAATAAAATAGTGGGAGAAATCTTTTGATTAAAATCTAAATCTTTAGGTTTAATGAATCAATTACTAATTAGGTTTTGATTTTTCTTTGTGCAGACATGGCCACTTCTCTATCACTTCAATCATTGTTGGATAATGATAAGTTGGTGGGATCCAACTTCGATAGCTGGTACCAAAAGTTGAAGATTATTCTAGAGCATGAATGGATCCCATATGTGCTGACGAATCCTGCACCTGAGGAGCCAGCTGTCAATGTATGTGGAACAGTTAGAGACACTTATCAGAGTGGCTCAGTGATTGAACAATGGTGCGCTGCATTATGCTGGCTGTGACGAGCGATGAGTTCAGTCACAAGTTTGAGATAGCTCAGCCAAACAAAATGCTCAAAGTATTGGAGGATTCTTTTGGCACACCCGATGACGTTGAGAGGCACAAGCCTAGTTGTGCCATCTTCAATGCCAGAATGCAGGATGGTGCCTCTATCACTGATCATGTATTGTACATGATCGAGCTGATAAAGTGCTTGAACAAGCTCGGCTTTCTCTTACACAAACAATTTGAGAAAGATGCAATACTAAACTCGCTGCCCAAGTCTTATCTCCCATTCCTTACACATTATAGAATGTCAAAGCTTGAGGTGGACTACCATGGGTTACTGGGGTTACTTCAGAACTTTGAGAATGATCACCAACTCCATAAGGAGTCGGTGAACTTAGTGGAAGGTTCATCTTCTCATTCTCGATCCTTCGGAAAAGGAAGAACAAGAAGAAGAAAGCCAAGAAGGTGCATGTTCATGCTAGGACACCTGTGTAGGCTCAAACCCTAAAGACCAAGCCTGATAAGAGTCAAGCCGAATGCTTCTTTTGCAAGAAATGGGGGCACTGAAAGAGGAACTGTCCTTAGTACATTGCCTTTCTGGACTCGAACAGGCAGAGAAAGAAGCAAGATATTATTTGGCAAGGTATTTATATGATAACTCCTTGCAATTTTTTTATTTATGATATTACTGACTAAATATTGGATAGGTAGCCCTTACCATATTTGCAATTCGTTGCAGGGGTTGCAGGTCAGTAGAAGATTTGAACAAGGCGAGAGATTCCTAAACATTGGAGATGGAAGACCAGTTCCAGTTCTAGCTTTAAGAATTTTGAAACTTATATTTGAATCTCATACCATTGTTCTTAGTGATTATCATTTCTATCCTACTTTCTTTTTAAATATCATTTCTATAGGCCTTTTGGCCATGAACAATTATGAAATTTCAATAAAGAAAGGAGTTTGTAATATCATTATGAATGCTGTTACTGCTTTCTATGGACAACTGAATAATGGTGTATATATGTTATCACAACTTGTTAATGTAGTCTATTCTACTGGCAAGCACTCTAGATTAGATAGTGTATCAGATATCTACTTATGGCACTGTAGGCTAGGTCATATAAATAAGAATGGGATAAATAGGTTGACTCAGGAGAGAATCTTTGAAGTTAATGATTATGAATCACTTCCAACCTGTGAGTTCTATCTTCTTGGTAAAATGACCAAGTCACCTTTTATTGAAAAAGATGAGAAAGCCAATGGGCTCTTAGGTTTAGTACATACTGATGTATATGGACCAATGAGCATAAGTGCTAGAGGTAAATATATCTACTTCATCACTTTCATAGATGATCTATCCAGATATGGATATATCTATTTGATGAACATAAGTCGGATTCTTTTGAAATGTTCAAACGATTCCGAAATGAAGTAGAAAAATAAACTACAAAGAATATTAAAACTCTTTGATCTGACCGAGGAGGAGAATACCTTTCTGATGAGTTTCTCACATATCTAGGAGAGAATAGAATTCTCTCCCAATGACTCCTCCTGGAATATCATAGCATAATGATGTGTCTGAAAGGAGGAATCAAACTTTGTTAGACATGATCCGATCCATGATGAAATTTGCCAACTTGCCGATATTCTTCTAGGGATATGCACTCGAATCGACTTATTATCTATTAAATAGGGCTCCAAGTAAGTTTGTAGTTAAAACCCCATATGAGATATGGATAGGGCGTAAGCCAGCACTTTCGTACCTTAGGATTTGGAGATGCCCGACTTATGTCAAACGGTTAGTTACAGATAAACTTGGACCTAGGTCTAACAAGTGTACATTCATAGGATACCCAAAAAAGACCAAAGGATACTATTTCTATCATGCTGATGAACAAAAGGTGTTTGTTAATCTTAGGGCAATCTTTTTAAAAAGAAGTTCCTTAATGAAGGAACTGTTATCTCTGAGGTTGAACTTGATGAAGTTCAATAGGTAGAAAGTCCGACATAGAATGTTGAACCTAAGTTGGATTTGTCAGATCAGATCCGAAGCCTAGTGAACTAGCACCATTAAGGTGATCCGGTAGAGTACCCCGCCATCCAGACAGATACTATGAATTCTTGATTCAGGATGGTGATCCCATCGAACTCGATGAGAACGATGAGGACCCGATCACTTATATAGATGCGATGTAGAGATCCAACTCTGAGAAATGGCTAGAAGCCATGAGATCTGAAATGGATTCCATGAGGGTCAATGATGTATGGACATTAGTTGACCCACCTGAAGGGGTTAAACCCATTAGGTGTAAATGGATCTTCAAAAGAAAGAGAGGAGCAGACAAAAAGGTGGAGACCTATCAAGTCCGTTTGGTTGCTAAGGGGTATCATCAATATTATGATATTGACTATGATGAGACATTCTCCCCTGTGGTAATGCTCAAGTCCATTCGGATCATGCTTGCCATTGCTGTCCATCTGGACTATGAGATTTGGTAGATGGATGTAAAGACAATTTTTCTAAATGGAGAGCTTGGTATATCCCAGTCCATGTACATAGAAACTATGCTGAAGAGGTTCAGCATGGAGAATTCCAAAAAGGATTATCTTTCGATAGGCTAAGAATTTCTCTATCTAAGAAGGATTATCCGACAACTGCTGAAGAGAGAGAGAGTATGAGTAGAATTTCATATGCTTCGACAATGGAGTCTATTATGTATGCAATGACATATACGAGATCAGATGTGGCATACTCACTAGAAGTAACAAGTAGATACTAGTCTGACCCTGGAGAAAATCACTGAAAGGTTGTTAAAACTATCCTTAAGTATTTAAGAAATACTAAGGACCAATGGTTGGTTTATGGTGAGTCAGATCTGAAGTTTGTGGGGTTTACAGACTCCAGCTTTCAATCTGATCATGATGATAGTAAAAATATGTTGGGGTATATCCATCTATTGAAAAAGTTTCAAGCAGCATATAGTGGCTGACTCTGTTTGTGAAGCAGAGTACATGGTAGCATCAGATGCAGCAAAGAAAGCTGTATGGCTGAGGAAGTTCATTATCAAGCTCGGAGTAGCACCCTCCATTGATGATCTAGTCTTGCTCTACTGTGATAGCACTGGCACTATAGCTCAAGCAAAGGAACCGAAGGCACACCAGTGAACAAAGCACATTCTGCGCTGCTTCTACTTGGTCCGTGAGATCGTGGATCGTGATGATGTTGACCTTCAGAAGATTGATGGAAAGAAGAATCTAGCCGATCCCTTCACTAAAGCCCTGGCTATCAAGGAGTTCGACAACCATAAGTCGAAGATGGGTATTAGATACTATGCCGAGTGGCTTTAAGATAAGTGGGAGTTGTTGAAAATTATGTTCCAAAGCCAATCGTCAGTCTATTGATGGTTGAGATATTGTAATTGATTTATTAATTAATGAAAAATATTTTGATATCTTTTTTCATCACAAGTTTACATCTTTTAATGAACTCCATTATTATGATGAAGTTCTTAGGACTATTTAGTTTCGATAAAAAGAGGATTTATCGATTAGTCCTTAAATTTATTCACGACTAAATGATAGGCTATTAATTAGGATGACAACATCTATCGAGCATAGATTGCTATATGCTATATAGGTTGGTTATCCTCTTAACCAAGGTGTATGGAGACACTGGTATGGCATACAGGTGAGATGTATGGGTACATTATCATTGAACATGATCAATTCTAGAGCATTCTGCTATCGAGAATGTCTTTGATGGGATATAGGTATAAGTATCCCTTAGACTTGAGATCACCTCAGTAACTTGCAAGCAACTCATTATGCTTTGGTATCAGATTAACTAAATTTCTAATTCAACAATGAAAGGCTTCTAGGCATAGTCAAGTACTTATAAAGTTGGAGTATGATCAAGATGAAATTGACCACTCCAAGAGTTGGAGAAGAATGTAACACTATATTTTAATATAGTAAAACCTTGGCCAGGATAATCCATCAGATGGATTTGGTATTTTAAAATATAATGTAGACAACTTGATTAGACTTGATCGTTGAACTCTGATGTATCCTATGAGCATTGTGGTCAAGGAGATGAATTATATGGAAACTATATCCACATGGATTCTAAGGATGATATTCTACACCTTCGACCTATCCGACCGTCGGATATCATTGCTAGATGGTCACTTTGATTGGTATAAAAATTATTATTATGCTACTGGCTTAGGTTCAGACCTATGAGGTCACACATATTAGAGCTTATGATCTGATCGGATGGTTGATCAATGTTAAGAATCGTTCTAGGATTAAATAATCAATACGATTGGTGTTTAACCTAGTGCTAGTATTGTAGGAGGATCGATTAGCAATTGGATTGCTAATTGACTTAATTTGATTAAATAAATAGATTATAATTAAGTCTAATTAAATATGATTTAATTAGATTTAGTTTGGATTTGATTGGATTAAGTTTAATTAGTTTATTGGATGAGCCAAGTGCAAGGACGAACTAGTCCTAGTCTAACTAGGACTCAGATTAATCCAATTTTCTAATTTAATTAGAAAATAAATTAAAATTAAATCTAATTAAATTTAATTTAATTAAGTTCTTAAATGGATTAGAATCTTATTTAATTGGATTGGTTTAATCTTAATTTTATTTGGTTAAAAGATCTTGTTTGACCAAGTCAAAATAGGAGTCCTAGTGTGACCAGGACTCCCTATCTCCTTGCGCCACCTTAGTCCAAACGCCCTCTATACCTATTTTTTAGATATTTTTTTATGAAAAATCTCTTTCTTTCTAATTTTTACTCCCCCTCTCTCCCTCCAAATCATATTTAGAAGTTAGGTGGAAGACCAAGTAAAAGAAGGAATTGGTTTTGCTTAGGATTCTATGAGATAGAATCCTTATTGACCAAAACATCTTCCCTTGAGTGCCACCCCCTCTTTTAATTAATTCTTCTCTTATTCCATGAAATTAATCTTCTTTTTTGTGTGCCCTCCTTTGCTGGTCCACGCCAAAAATTATGGGGGAGGCACCCAAGAGTTGAGCGCCCCAACAACTTTCCATGTTTGGATATTCCTAGTCTAGAAATTTAACCTAACTTGGACTCTTCTTTTTCTCTATTTATTGAATAAATTTTGTTCTAATTTTTTCATAAAATATAGAGCTTTGGGAGAAGTTTGGGGTGTGCAAAAATTAGAGAAAGAGGATCCTTGGGCGTGGGGGTTCCATAGGCACCAAACTAGGTGTCTAAGTGAGAGAAAAGAGAAGAAGAAGAGGGTCTTCTTCTAGGGCTATTTTTTTTCAATCTCTCCTCCTTTCTTTTGAGTTTTTTTAAGAGAGTCTTAGATCAGCAAACTCTCATATTTCTTCTCATATTTTCGAAAGTCCAAATTTTGAAGAAGGGAGCATCGGATCGACCGTCAAAGAAGGATCAGCATAGTACTAGCATGCTATGCTGATTTTCTATATCGAACTTCAGATTAAAGATCGTAGGCTCGTGTGGACGACTCCTAGAGGTCGGATGCATGTGCGGCTTGTGACTTCATCCTTAAGTTCTGATCAGTAAGTTAGAACGTTTAAACTTGCTCAGGTAATAGATCTGATCTATTAACTTCATACCTATATTTGATGTAGTATAGATCTTGGTTGATTTGATCAATCTTTTTGTTCTTATTTGATTTTAATTTTTGATTTAATATCATGCCTTGATCAAGTAATAAATCTGAGATCTAGGTGTTTACATATTTATTTAAATAAATATTTGATTTATTTAAGTCTTTCGTTGCATGATCTTGAAAAGTTTCAAGATCTATTCATGAAATCCTAGATCTGATTCCTTCAGTATCAGATGGATCCACAGAGTACGATACTATGTGGATATTGGATTCAGCATGCTCACACCACTATACTTCTCATCGAAAGTGATTTGCTACCAACTAGAAGGCCGATAGTGGAAGTGTCAGTCTTGGAGATGATCATCCATGCAAAGTAGCTGGAATTGGTTCTATCAGGATGAGGATGTATGATGGGATCATTCGTACATTATCAAATGTCAGGCATGTACCGGAGTTAAAAAAGAATTTGATTTCTTTGGGCTACTTGGAGGAGTAGGGTTATACTTTTAGTAGCCTAGCTGAGAATGGATGTCTAAAAATTTTTAAGAAAGCTTTGGTGGTGATGAGAGGTAGAAGACTGAGTAACAATCTTTATAGAATGGAAGGCTCAGTGGTAAATGATAGTGCAGAGGTGCTAGCAGGGGTATAGGAGGAGCATATTTTATATTAACTATGGCACTATCGGATGGGTCATATGAGTGATCGTGGGCTCACTGAACTAAGCAGAAGAGGTACGAACCCAGCCCCGAAGAAGGAGGGCATAGATCTTTCTGAGCCGTGCATATTTGGCAAACAACATAGGATGAAGTTTGCTAGAAGTACCAAGCATAGCGAGGGAGTGTTGGATTTAGTGCACTTGGATTTATGGGGACCAGTTCCTGTATCAGCTAGAGGTGGGGCAAAATACTTTATCACTTTCATTGATGATTTCTCAAGAAAGGTGTAGGTTTATTTGATTAGAGAAAAATCAGAGATGTTTGCCCAGTTCAGAGCCTGGAGAGCTGAAGTAGAGAAGGAGTCAGAAAGATAGGTGAAGTGTCTGAGGTCAGACAATGGAAGGGAGTATACTAGCCTAGAGTTTAGGAGGTAGTGTGAGGAAAATGGCATCAAACACCATTACACGGTGAAGATAATTTTCTAGCAGAATGGTGTCGCGAAGAGAATAAATTGGACATTGATCGAGAAGGCATGGAGTTTGAGGCTGCAAACATCACTCCTAAAGTTCTTTTGGGGTGATGCTCTAATTTTTTCTTATTTTCTTATAAATAGGTCCCCTCATCATAAGCTGAATGGAGGAATTCCAGAGGAGGTCTGGAGTGAAAAGAAGGTAGAGCTTGGCCATCTGAAAGTCTTTGGTTGCACAGTCTATGCACATGTGGAGGCAACCGAGAGGAACAAATTGGATTTAAAATCTCAAAAGATGACATTCATAGGATATCCACAAGGAGTCAAGGGATACCTACCGTGGGACTCTCAGGCATAGAAGTCAGTGATCAGTAGGGATGTTATCTTTGATGAGAAGAGCATCTTGAGGAGGTTTGGGATAGATGAAACTGAAAAAATAAAGATGAACAGTGATGACCAGTCAGAGAATGATGGCATGTAGGTTACATCCACTTATAAGAGTATTCCTGTTGAGGTAGAGCTGGGTAGAAAAGTATTGTCTTAGATTGAAAATCTGCATGGAGGGTCGATAGTTCAGATAGATGTGCAGGAGTGGCCACAGACATCAGGCATGCCAGTGGGAGTGGCTTTGCACAAGTCCCAGCATGCTATTAGGAGGTCGATTAGATATGGCTTTGATGAGGTTATCTCCTATGCACTCATCACTGCTAATGGAGATCCAGAGAATTATGTAGAGGCCATGAAGAATGAGGATCATGATTCATGGATGCAGGAGAAGATGGAATCACTTGAGAATAATCGACATGACAACTGATGGATCTTCCAGAGGGTGCTCGATCTATTAGCTCAAAGTGAGTGTTCACAAAGAAAGAAGCACCTTTAGAATAAGATAAAGTTAGATTCAAAGCAAGGCTGGTAGCAAAGGGATACTCACAAAGGGAAGGAATTGACTACACAAAAATTCTCTCCTATGGTGTGTCATACATTTATTCGAGTTTTGTTGTCACTGGTGGCACAGCATAATATGGAATTGGAATAGATGGACATGAAGACAACCTTCCTTAATGGGACTTTGGAGGAAAGAGTCTATATGAAGCAGCTAGATGGTTTCATGGAGATGAGATAGGAAGAAAAGGTGTGTTTACTCAGAAAGTCTTTGTATGGCTTGAAATAATCCCCTCATCAGTGGTATCGAAGGTTTGATAGCTTTGTCTTGAGCCTGGGTTTCAGCAGATGTGAACATGATTATTGTATCTACGTTAAGAATGTAGATGAGGAGGATGCCCTATACCTGTTATTGTATGTAGATGATATGCTCATAGCTAGTAGAAGCATGGATGCTGTGAAAAGGTTGAAAAGTGCATTATCATTTGAGTTTGAGATGAAGAATTTGGATCCAGTTGAGAAAATCCTTGGAATGGAGATTTACAGAGATAGGTGCAAATGAGTGCTCCATTTGTCATAAGAAAAATATGTCTAGAAGGTTCTGAAGAGATTTGGGATGGAGAAGGCCAAACCTATAGAGATGCCATTGTCGAGCCATATGTCTCTCTCCAAGTTATAGAGTCCTCAATCAGAAGAGGAGAGAGAGTATATGAAATGAGTTTTTTATGCAAATACTGTAGGCAGTGTGATGTACACTATGGTATGCTGTAGACCAAATATAGCATATGCAGTGAGTGCAGTTAGTAGATACATGACTAACCCTGGGAAGGAATGTTGGAAAGCATTGGAATGGATATTGAGATATCTGCATGGAACAAGGGATTATGGTTTGGTGTTTGGTGGGCAGTCGGAAGGATTTGGAGAATAATCTATGAAGATGTGTGAAGGTTCAGATCCTTTAGACGGGTTAGTTGATGCAAATTATGCTGGTGATCTTGATACAAGGAGGTCTACTACTAGATACCTCTTCTACGTATATGGTGGATCAGTGTCTTAGAGATCAATCCTTCAGCCAATCACGATCTTGTCTACCACAAAGGCTGAGTACATTGGGATAATGGAGGCTGCAAAGAAAGTTCTTTGACTTAGGAGGATGATTGATGAGTTGGGGGTGGAGCAGAGTAAGGTTACACTATTCAGTGATAGTCAGAGTGCTCTGTTGTTGGCATAGAACCTAGTCTTCATGCACGCACAAAGCATATAGATGTAAGGTACCATAAGATCAGAGAACTGGTGGAGGAAGGTGAAGTGAAACTGATGAAGATCCATACCAAAGAGAATCAGTCTGATGCACTCATGAAGGTACTCTCCAAAGATAGCTTTTAGAGATGTGTGGCACAGATGGATTTGTTGAGAAGAAATGAGTTCACAAGGACTTGGAAGCACCAAGATGGAGAATGTGAGCTCAGAAGTGGCACTCCTAAGTTTTGAAAACATGAGAAGATAGGTCATGGAAAGATGGGAGCAAGCCAGAAGAGAAATCAGCTCTCCTAGCAAAGTTTAGAAATTGGGCCGGCTCATCCTGAGACTGAGCCGGCTAAGTTGGAAACTGGGCCGGCTCAGTCCAGGACTGGGTTGGCTAGGTCTCAGAGAAAAATTCAGATAGAAAGCAGCATTTTCGAGCTATTGGCATGGTACTATTACTTATAGTCGTAGGTTAGCCGGCTCAATTTTCATGGGTTATTATTTTGTGTATGTGGGTTGTTTGGATTTGGAGAGTTTTTCTATGAGCTTGGGCTTGACCCTTTGTAAAGTATATATACTAGAAATAGATCAAGATTGTAATGAGGCTAAAATATACTGAATAAAAGCTCTTTTCTTTAAGAAAACTCTTCTTTTCTTCTTCTCTATTCCTTGAATTATTTGATCGTGCTTCTGTAGAAATATCTGAGAAGTACTTCCTTATTGCTTGGCTAATCACCAGTGATCACGCCGATCCGTGTGCGAAGAGCACGTATTCCCAACACTTTTGGGTTACTAATCATGATTTTTTTTGGAACCCATATTCTTTTGACTATTTTGCCATTAAATTTTCTTGTATTACATGCAAATTCCTTATATCCTACCTTGCCACAACTAAAACAAGTGCTATGTGAAGTGCTATCAATGGATGAAGATGTGGTAAAGAAGTTCCCTTTTTTTTTTTTAAAGTCTATATCCTTGGCTACCTCTATCATAAACTCCCCTTTGATTATTTAATATCATCTATAATTTTTCTAAGCTATAAGTAAATTTGTCAACCAATGGTTTTAGTTTGTTTAATTCATTCTTTAAGATTTTGTTTTCTTCCTTTTGAAGAAAAAACTAAGTTTTTCTATCATAGGATCCATCTGATCGGATCAGATTTATAGCAAAATAATTTTAAAATTTTTTTTGATTTGATTAGATATGAGAGTTTTCAGATCTAATTAGATTGATCTAAAATTAGAAGCAAAAATAAAAATAAAAATAGTGATAATAATTATCACCTATTTGGATAAACCATTTATCCATTGTGATAATCTGATGACTGATCCGAGGTTCTGATTGAGCCATGCATGTGCCAAACCTCTACCGATATCCACTCGGGTTAGATCTGAAATCTCCTCCTCCTAGATTTGATCACAAAAGATTAGTTTTGATCTTGATTTGTAGAGCCTTTGAACTAATCTTCAAAGATAGCTTGTTCGTCTCTCGATTAGCAATCGATTTTGTAGCTTTTGTAGGATCAACGAGCAACTATTGCTCGCAAACTTTGGCCAACCCTTAGGAATGGAGAAGAGAGAGAGTATCTAGAAGAGAGGCATGGAGATGGAGATTTTGGTAGGGCTTCATTGTAGATCAATTGCCATTAATAACAGCTTGTGCAGGGCCCTTTAAATAGACCAAACCTAGAGTCCCTTCGAATATAACTTTGACTAGGTCAAAGGTGACATGCAGAAGGACTCTATATCTGATCTCCATGCCCCACCCTCTTATTTTTTTGATTTTGTCACATAAAATTTAGAGAAAGTTGGTGTGGAGATGGAGAGATAAAATTTGGATGGCATAAGCAACTTATCTCCTAGATATTTAATCTCATCAAGTATGTTTGACCCATTCAAATCCCATTTGAATGGGACACCTCCACCCTATCTATATGGGGCGCATGTCCAAGGGGGATGTGGCCCTCTCTCCATTGCACATAATGCCTAGGGGCATGCGCACCTAGAAAATCTCTCGGAGGTGCACGCCCTTATCCTTTGATTCCTGCAAACTAGGTCAACTCTTAACCCTTGTCATGTTCTCATCTTATAAGTTTTAAGATAAGCCTTATTCTAGTCCTATCTAATGGAATTAGTATAAGTCCTAACCAAGTTAGAACAAGCCTTAATTAGGCCAGGACTAGTCCAGTCAGATCAAGGTAAATCCATCCAGAATTTTTGGAAGAGGCTTGTCCAAATTTCATCTCATGATTTTAGGACAAGCCCTAATCTGGTTAAGATAACTCTTGTCTTATTTCTATCTTATGGGATTTAGGACAAGCCTTGATCATGCCAGGACAAGGTCCAATCAAATTAAGATAAATCCCTATAGAATATCTGAAAGAGCCATGTCCAAATTTTATCTCATGATTTTAGGACAAGCCTTGATCTCATTAGGACAAGCCTTGTTTTATTAGGACAAGGCCAATTCTCATTAGGACAAACTCCAGTCAGACCGAGACAAATCCATACAAAGCTCCTGAGTGAGCCAAATCCAATTTGGCTCAATCAAAATGAACCAGAAAGACTACAGAAAGAGAATGTTAGGCTCAATCGTGTGCTAGCACGATTTCCTTGAACCTAATTAGATCTAATCAAAATCAATCAAAGTGGATTAGCTCAATTGAAGACATCCTGATCCAAACCCTTGTTTATGTGGCCCAATTAGATTCAATTCTGTATGATAATGGGACATGTCATGATCTCCATTATCGACATTATCAAAAGTTCTTTTGATGGACCAAAACTCTTCCAATTCACCCAATTAGAATCATTGATCATCAAGATAGTTCTAATTGATCCCAAAATCTACTAGTGACACCTAGAAGTATGTGATGGCAATCCATCAGAATCAAAAAGTGAACCTCTCGGTGTGGCTATCTATGTGATTGGATTCTTCTATCATGAGCTCTGATGGAATTAGGATTAAGGTGAACTCATCAAATCCAACACCTATCATATGAATGAATCACTCGATTTGAGTTCGATGTGAAACCCTAATAGAAACTTCTTTCTATTAGATTCACACTATCATGGCTATAGATTTTAGGACTCGATTTTATAATCATCATAGGACTACTCCTCCTCTATCGAGGTTGATAGATCCCATCTTGATACGATCCAGTTCCTACAATGAACATGCTATAGCCAACATACATCTCAGGATTCTGAATGGCTAGGAGATTGAGTTATGGTGCAATCAAACTATAACACCCTTAAGGTAAACTGCCGATGTACCTTAGATCAAAGAATTAGATACACCATTGCAACATCGAGCTAGTCATCGACAAAAAGGTAGACTTCCTTATAATTGGTCATACTCAGTGACTTTATTCTCAATAAGTACCTATACTCTCACTCCGGTGTCTCCACACCGGAGACTCAAGACTCATCTATCCTAAGAAAGTAATCATTCATCGATCTTTTGGATCGATCACCATTTTTATGATGATCCTACGATCGAAAGCAGTTTATGAGTTAATTATGATAATACATGTCTTAAATTCTTAACTATTGAGAATTTGTATTATCATGTCTATTAACTCAATGGATGTATCATAGACACTTTAATACACATTATGATAGAAAAAATAATTTTTTAATTAATTTTAAATCAAAATTATAAAAATATTTCTAGAAAGTATTTAACAAGTGTCGGTCACTCTAGCTTCTAGGGCACACATCTAACAAATACTCACTTAACCTAAAGTCAATTAGCTATAAATCTAAGTTCCATCTTCTAAGATGGGCTTGGATCTTCTGCTAGCCTAAAGACTTCGTCAGTGGATCAGCTGTATTATCTATGGTGTCGACTCTCTTGATATCGACGTATCCTTTCTAGAGGTAATCGTGGATGAGGTGAAACCATTTTTTTGAAACTCTTCCAACTTATAGTACCACCAATGCATAGGAACAAACTTTCAGATGTCGACTTTTGATAATCTATGTCAGACATAAAGTCTGAGTCTTTATACCCCTGGACTTGGAGTTCACTATGCTGAACAACTTCAGCACCTCCTCTATGTGAGAGACCCAGCGTCCTCTTCAATCTATCCCTATAGACCTTAAAAACCCAAAATAAAGGATGCTTTATCTAAGTCTTTCATAAAAAATTTCTTAGATAACCATACTTTGACCTATGTCAGTATGAAAATATCATTTCCAATCAGGAGGATATCATTAAAGTCAGTTGATACCTGATTAGAGTTTTAAGAAATACATCATCAGATTATTAATTCTATCCCAAATAGTGGTTAAGTGAAGAACATAAAATTTAAGAGTTTTTATTTGACCAATTTTTCACTTTTATTCTTTAAATCATCTTTCTTTAATATGAAATTTTTTTTTAATTTTTTTACTGCTAGTACAATGTTTTAACCTCTTAAGCTTTCTATTTGACCCTTGTAGTGAGCTTTGGACCAATGACTCTCAAACCAATCAGTTTTAGGGCACTAGGTGTAGAACATCCCTCGGGCTTACTGACTCGAGTCAAATAGGCTACAGATTAAAACTAACTGTATAGCAAGCTTCTTCACATTGTCCACTTTTTATCGTGAATAACATTGCTTACTTAGGCAACAGGACCTGATTACTCGGTGGAAGACCAATGTTTAGAAGTTGCTTTTTATTCTCTCTTTATTTATTTATTTTTTTAAAAAAAATTTCATAATTTTTTTATAATAATTTTTTTGCCACTCATATCCATATAAAGTAGATTCTTTATAGAATATAGGCTAAAAAAAGATTTTTAGAATCACCCAGAAACTTATTTATTATAGACTTAACCATTTATTGGATTTTCTTAATAATTTGGTCCTTAGTATTTCAAAAATTCTTTAGACCATTAATCAATCATCGATTCAAATGTCTGAAAAATTTTAAATCGGCATGAAATTAGGTACATAAGACTAATTATCACCATACTTGGGGACTTTAAACATTTTAATTATCCTTCCCCCTAATTAATTTCCATTATTCTAAATGGAGGAAAGAAATAGAGTGTGATACATGATAATAAAATAACAAGAAAAGAATTCACCTGGCTTAATTTGGTTCTGGTTTTAGTCTGAGTTTATTTGTTCTTCAACTTGCATGGGTTTGTAGTTCTCCCCTCAACTTAGTTCTGAAAGAAGAGTAAACTAAAAAGAAAAAAGCAAATTCAAAAGCAAAAAGCTAGGTTGCCTTCCAATAAGTGCTAAGTTTAACATCTTCAACCGGATCCTATGAAGGCATTTTAGGTAAAATTAATTTGAGTACATCCTTTAGAGTTCCAAAAAGATAAGGCCAATCAGGAGGTCTTGTCATCATGGTAGAAAATCATTCATGGAATACTTTTCGGTGATTAATCTTAACCCTGATCAGTAAGGTGTATGGAGCAAGCATGTTGTAACAAAATTTAAAATTATTTTGATAATTAGGAAGGAATTATGTTTGTTGGGTCGAGATTAGGGGTGGTAGTTTATAAATTACTTTATCTATAACCTGATATACCCTATATCCTTTCTCAATTATGATATGTCTTTGTATCAACTCTTCCTGATCAAAGTCATGGCATTTTTTCTAAATTAATTTTAAATTTACCTTCATACATCATTTTAATATTATTGATAAATTTTGAAAGCTATCCTCGAAAGTAGTACCGAATATAGAATAATCAGACTTAAGATCATTATCCCTCATATCAGCAATATCCCAATCAACAGCTTCTTTATGTGCATTTAGAACATCCATAAGTTGGTCTTCCTGGGTAGGTATCACTAGTAAAGTGTCAATAGGTTCATCAGAAAGTAGTTTCAATTTTTGATCAATTGATGATTCTAACAAGGGAGCTATTGGTGGGCTAGGTGGTGGCTCAAGTTTTTCAATCCAAATTAAGATGATTTCGAGGTAGGATGTATCTACTTGGTCGTTAACTTCTATATTGTATCCATCATCATCAAAATCATCCACCTCATAATGAGCCATATAGGATTTAACGAATCTTGGGAAGAAATTATGGGTGTAGCTTCTTCTATTAAGTTGTTCACTTGTAATTCTTGGGAAGTCTCTATTAAACCCATCATCTCATCAGTTTGTCCATTCATGTTAAAAAGATTGGGTGATTCTAGGGCACTTAGGGATGGATCCATATAAAAATAAGGAGATGGAATTGGTAGTTTTGTCTCAATTATATGGTCTAAAGGGGTCTTTTTAGTTGTGTAGGATTGTTCTATGACCATATTATTTTTGAGAGTCTTAATTAATTGTTCAGAAAAAGTTTCTGGGATAATAAAATTTTTAGTCATATATGGTTCCTCAGATTCACACTCAGATTGATTAGGCAACTCACTTTCATCCTGCTGATTGAATGTAAGCCTTCGTTTCTTTAGTTCTTTAAAGTGTTGCATACAGGAGTGATAGGTTTGTTGTAGGGTCTGATTTTTGAGTTCTAATTCTTTTAATGCTTGCTGAATCATCTCTTCAGAAGTTGTCTCATTGTTATTTGAAGAAGATTGATAATGTGGGTAGGGTGTATCATAAGATGCATCCATGATTGTGGGTTCTTATGGCATCGGGATAATCACCGGTTATGATTGCCACGAAAAATCTGGTTGAGCCCCCCAACCTAAATTATAAATATTATATATGGATTATTTTTTGGTCTATAGGCCATGTGGGTTTGATCTTGATAATCATGCTCATACATATACTTAGAAAATCAGTTTGGACATCTTCTTGCAAAGTAGATGGGGCTCGAACAAATTGCACAAACTTGTTGTGCAGGGAGAAAACATGGATAGGAAGAGTTTTCATTGGCTATTAGACGATCTAATTTATGGGATAACTCATCCACTATACTTTTGAGATCCATCTTGGATTGTTTATTTATTTTATTTTATTTAATTTTAAGAGAATAAGAAAAGAGATGATGAGAGAAAATTCTATAGATGAGAGCCCTAAAGAGTCCTAGATCTAGGGATGATAGAAGAGAGTGTTTTAATTAGGGTTTGAATTGTAAAGGCAAACAAGTTGAGCAAATATGGACTCTCTATCCTAGGGTTAACCTAGATCTAGATAGCTCCTAACTACCAAAGTAACCTTTAAGCCCTCCAAGTAAAGAATCAGCCACTCAACTAGCCAGATAAGTGTAAGGTCGGTTGGGGTCCCTCCGTTGCTTTTCTTAGATACCAATTGTCTTAGTCAGGTAAGCTAACAGAATCAATTAAGTAACTATCTTCCTTCGGGATGTGATTCTTGAACTACTTGCCTTAGATACCAGTCAAACTGACTAACCCTAACCCGATCCAACTTTAAGATTTCTTGTCCTATTGAGCTTGAATATCCTTAGGGGCCAACGTCTAATTGATTTTAAGTTAAGATCTAGTTCAATACAATATGAAGGATGGTGATTTATGGGCTAAGGAAGGGTGATCAAATTTTTACTTTATTTTGTTTAATGGATTGTGCCCTTAAAGTAGATTATGAATATGCAATGCAAATCAAACAAGGTATCCAAATATGTTAAAAATTATTTTTTATGTTATGTTTTTAGTTTTGCTAAATTAATTAAGTGTTATGAGATGTTGGTGATTTTTTTTAGAGTTTATGGTTTTATCTTTTTATAAGTGTATTTTAGGTTTTTAATTTATTTGATTTTGTAAAGAAAGTAAATTCAAGTGATTAAGTCTGAAAAGCAGTAAATTAATCTAAATTATATGAAGCAAAAAATCAATTATGAAAGATAATAATTAACTAAATAAAATTAAAAAGTAATAAAAAGATTTTTTTATTTTTTTAATTTTTTAAATTAATTAATTAATTTTTAATTAATTGAAGCAATCATGCTATAGTTTCCAGCAATGATGCTAAAAATTTGACTGCTTATCATTAGAACATCAAATAATAATTTAAAATCGATCAACCAATTAATTAGAATAGTGATGAGTTAGATGTTTATTTTTTCGAAGATTAAAGGCAAAGTTATGTTCAATTTAATTAAAAATAAAATTAATTTATTAAGTAAAAATTTAAATGAGTAAATTAAAAAGGATTAATTTGAATTTAAGTAAATTAAAAAAAAAAATAAAATTTAATTAGGATTTAAGAGTCAACTAAAAGTATTCTGAAATTTTGAATCCATCTCTATCATGATTATTGTTGGTGTAGAAATTGGTTGACGTCGGATCGAGCTAGAGTTGAGGGAGATGAGATCGCCGTTGGAGATCTGTAAAATAAAATCCTATTCAGAGTTGGTAGTGTTGGCTCCAGTGGAATCCTCTAACGATCAAGTTAGCTCTTCTAACCAATAGAAATGGAGTGCTCAGACGAGAGCTCAATAGAGTTTTAGGAAGGAGAAGAGAGCTTAGAGCTTAGAAAAAATGTATCTAGAGGATTCCTTTTTATAAGCGGAGCTTGATTGATGGTGATAGCTACAGCTGTCTGACAGCGGGCCACTCGAGGCTTGGCAAGTTCGGTACGGAAGAAAAGGTGTCGTCAGGCTGATGGTGACAGCCACACCATCCGATAGTGCCATACCGTCCGGTAGCATCACCTATGGCAGACTGATGGCGACCGTTCATCGAGATTTAATAGTTGTAGCTTTAAGAAAGCATGCGTTGGTTGGTGGACTTTGGCATATATCAATTTCAGAGGAGTTCGGACTCTTGAAGGAAATACGTCTGGAGGGGATTATCCAAAAGTAATCCGCTGGAGGAATCCAATTGAGGAAGAAGTCCGGAAGGAGTTCATCTCTTGAAGGAGTTCGATCAAAGAAAAAGTTCGGAAAGAGTTTGGCTTTTGTAGGAGTTCGGTCGAAGGAAAAGCTCGAAAGAAGTTCGGCTCCCGTAGGCATCCGATTGGAGGAGTGCGGAGGGAGTTCGGCTTTCATGGGCATCCGATTGGCGGAGTACAGACGGAGTTGGACTCTCGTGGGAGTCTGACTGAAGGAGTACGGAGGGAGTTCAGCTCTCATAGGAGTCCGACTGAAGCTCGACCACTGAGAAGTCCGACTGAAGCTCGACCGTTGAGAAGTTCGATCGATTGAAGGGATTCGGATAAGACTCAGCCGCTGGGGAGTTCAAAAGGGGCTCGACCGCTGAGGAGTTCGGTCAGTTGAAGGAGTTCAGCTAAGGCTCGTCCGTTGAAGCTCTTCCATGACTATTGGTTGCATTAGGCTGAGCATCAGACTAGACTTTGATAGGAGTGGGGTTTATCCCCAATAATAGTCCTCCCCACTCCTGAGTTCGAAACTCAAAGGAAGAAAGTGTAGAAAAGATGACTACTGAAGTCCTCTTCAGGGCTCTATGCTAGTTCAGGTTGAAGCTGGTGGGAGATCTCGTCTTCAATCAAGGTTGAAGGAGATCTCATCTCCTACGATCGAGATCGAAGGTTGAGCTCCTCGGAGAAGATATCATCCCCAGCATCCGAGGTTAAAGGTTGAACACCTCGAGGGAGATCTTATCTCCTGCAGCCGAGGTTGGCTCGATCGCTCAGGAGAGATCTTATCTCTGGTCGAGGTTGAAGCTCGAAAGAGATCTTATCTCCTGCAGTCGAGGTTGACTCGATCGCTTGGAAGAGATCTTATCTCTAGTCGAGATTGAAGCTTGGGGGAGATCTTATCTCTTACAGCCGAGGTTGGCTTAGGGGAGATCTTATCTCCTGCAGCCGAGGTCGAAGCTCGGGGGAGATCTTAATCTCCTATAGTCGAGGTTGACTCGATCGCTCGGGGGAGATCTTATCTTCTGTAGTCAAGATTGGCTTGGGGAGATCTTATCTCCTACAGTCGAGGTTGAAGCTCGGAGGAGATCTTATCTCCTGCAGTCGAGGTTGAAGCTTGGGGGAGATCTTATCTCCTACAGTCGAGGTTGGCTCATGGGAGATCTTATCTCCTACAGTTGAGGTTGGCTCGGAGGAGATCTTATCTTCTGCAGTCGAGGCTGACTCAGTCACTCGGGAGAGATCTTATCTTCTACAGTCGAGATTGAAGCTCGGGGGAGTTCTTATCTCCTATAGCCGAGGTTGGCTTGGGGGAGATCTTATTTCCTACAGTCGAGGTTGGAGCTCGATGGAGATCTTATCTCCTACAGTCGAGGTTGGCTCGGGAGAGATCTTATCTCCTGCAGCCAAGGTTGGCTCGGAGGAGATCTTATCTCCTACAGTCGAGGTTGAGTTGAAGTTGAACTCCCTGAGCTCTGCAGTCGAGGTTGGCTTGGGGAGATCTTATCTCCTATAGCCGAGGCTGACTCGATTGCTTGGAAAAGATCTTATCTCCTACAGCCAAAGCTGACTCGATCACTTGGAGGAGATCTTATCTCCTGCAGCAGAGGCTGACTCAGTTGCTCAGGGGAGATCTTATCTCCTACAGCCGAGGTTGGCTCGGTTGCTCGGAAAGATCTTATCTCTAGCCAAGGTTGATATGGATGCTCAGGGGAGATCTTATCTCCTGCAGTTGAGGTTGAAGCTCAGAGGGAAGATCTTATCTCCTGTAGCCGAGGTTGAAGCTCGGGAGAGATCTTATTTTCTGCAGTCGAGGCTTGCTCGATTGCTCGGAGGAGATCTTATCTCCAATAGTCGAGGCTGACTCAGTTGCTCGGGGGAGATCTTATCTCCTGCAGCCGAGGTTGAAGCTCGGAGAGATTCTTATCTCTTGCAGTCGAGGCTGACTCGGTCGCTTGGGAGAGATCTTATCTCCTACAGTCGAGGTTGGCCCAGTTGCTCGGAAGAGATCTTATCTCTAACCGAGGTTGATACGGGCATTTGGAGGAGATCTTATCTCTTACAGCTAAGGTTGGCTTGGGGGAGATCTTATTTCCTGCAGCCGAGGTTGACTCGGTTACTCGAGAGAGATCTTATCTCTAACCGAGGTTGATTCATTCGCTCGGAAGAGATCTTATCTCTAGCGGAGGTTGAAGCTCGGAGGAAATCTTATCTCCTGCAACCGAGGTTGAAGGTAAAGCTTGGGGAGATCTTATCTTCTGCAGTCGAGGTTGAAGGTAAAGCTTGGGGGAGATCTTATCTCCTACAGCCGAGATTGGCTCAGGGGAGATCTTATCTCCTACAGCTGAGGTTGAAGCTCGGGAGAGATCTTAAGGTTGGCTCGGAGAAATCTTATCTCCTACAACCGAGGCTGACTCGATCGCTCGGAGGAGATCTTATCTCCTACAACCGAGGTTGAAGCTCGGGAGAGATCTTATCTCCTGTAGCCGAGGTTGGAGCTCGGGGGAGATCTTATCTTCTGCAGTCGAGGTTGGCTCGGGGTAGATATTATCTCCTACAGTCGAGGTTGAAGTTGAACTCCTCGGGCTCCTGCAGTCGAGGTTGGCTCGGGGGAGATCTTATCGCCTATAGTCGAGGCTGACTCGATCGCTCGAGGGAGACTTATCTCCTATAGTCGAGATTGAAGCTCAGGGGAGATCTTATCTCTTGCAGTCGAGGTTGGCTCGGGAGAGATCTTATCTCCTACAACTGAGGCTGACTTGGTCGCTCGAGGGAGATCTTATCTCTTATAGTCGAGGCTGACTCGATCGCTCGGAAGAGATCTTATCTCCTACAGCGGAGGCTGACTCGATCTCTTGGAGGAGATCTTATCTCCTGCAGCCGAGATTGGCCTGGTTGCTCAGGAGAGATCTTATCTCTAGTCGAGGTTGATATGGACTCTCGAGGGAGATCTTATCTCCTGCAGTCGAGGTTGAAGTTCGGGGGAGATCTTATCTCCTGCAGTCGAGGTTGTGCTCGGAGGAGATCTTATCTCCTGCAGTCGAGGCTAACTCGATCACTCGGGAGAGATCTTTATCTCCCGCAGCCAAGGCTAACTCGATCATTGAGAGGAGATCTTATCTTCTGCAGCCGAGGTTGAAGCTCGGGTGAGTATTTATCTCCTGCAGCTGAGGCTGACTCGATCGCTTGAGGGAGATCTTATCTCCTATAGTCAAGGTTGGCTCGGTTGCTCGGCATAGATCTTATCTCTAGCCGAGGTTGATTTGGATGCTCGGGAGAGATCTTATCTTTTACAGTTGAGGTTGGCTCGGGGGAGATCTTATCTCTTACAACCGAGGTCGAAGCTCGAAGGAGATCTTATCTCCTACAGTCGAGGTTGGCACGATCGCTCGGGAGAGATTTTATCTCTAGCCGAGGTTGAAACTCGGAGGTGATCTTATCTCCTGCATCCGATGTTGAAGGTAAAGCTCGGGGGGATCTTATCTCCTGCAGCCGAGGTTGAAGGTAAAGCTCGGGGGAGATCTTATCTCCTATAGTTGAGGTTGGCTTGGGGGAGATCTTATCTCTTGCAGCTGAGGTTGAAGCTCGGGGAGATCTTATCTCCTGTAGCCGAGGTTGGCTCGGGGGAGATCTTATCTCCTACAGCCGAGGTTGAAGCTCAGGAGAGATCTTATCTACTACAGCCGAGGTTGGCTCGTGGGAGATCTTATCTCCTGTAGTCAAGGTTGGCTCGGAGGATATCTTATTTCTTACAGCTGAGGCTGACTCGGTCGCTCGAGAGAGATCTTATCTCCTACAGTCGAGGTTGAAGCTCGGCAAAGATCTTATCTCCTATAGCCGAGGTTGGCTCGGGGGAGATCTTATCTCTAGCAACCGAGGTTGGAGCTCGAGGGGATCTTATCTCCTGCAGCAGAGGTTGACTCGGGGGAGATCTTATTCTTCTGCAGTTGAGGTTTTAGCTTGGGGAGATCTTATCTCCTACAGCCGAGGTTGGCTCGAGGGAGATCTTATCTCTTGCAGTCGAGGTTAAAGTTGAAGTTGAACTCTTCGGGCTCCTACAGCTGAGGTTGGCTCGGGGGAGATCTTATCTCCTACAGCCATGGCTGACTCGATCGCTCGGGGGAGATCTTATCTCCTATAGCCGAGGTTGAAGCTCGAGGGAGATCTTATCTCCTACAGCCGGAGGCTGACTCGATCGCTTAGGAGAGATCTTATCTTTTGCAGTCGAGGCTAACTCGGTCACTTGGGGAGATCTTATCTACTGCAGTCGAGGTTGAAGCTCAGGGGAGATCTTATCTCCTACAGCCGAGGCTGACACGGTCGCTCGGAGGAGATCTTATCTCCTGCAACCGAGGTTGGTCTGGTTACTTGAGAGAGATCTTATCTCTAGCCAAGATTGATACGGGCGCTCGGGGGAGATTTTATCTCCTGCAGCTGAGGTTGAAGCTGTTAGATATATGTGCCCTAGAAGCCAGAATTGGCTGACACTTGTAATACACTTCTAGGGGCAAAATTATAATTTTGACTAAAATCAATAAAATGGATTATTTTCTATCACATATGTGTATTTAGTGTCTGTGATACATCCTTTGAGCTAATGATAATGATAATTCATATTTTCAAGAGTTGAAAATTTAAGACATGAATAATCATTATTAACTCATAAAATGCTCCCGACCATAGAATCATTACAAGGATGGTGATTGATCTGGAAGGTTGGTGTACAATCGCTTCTCTTTAGTAGATGAGTCTTGAGTCTATGGTGTGGAGACACCGGAGCGAGAGTATAGGTACTCATTAGAGAACAAGGGCACTGAGCGTGACCACCTCGAGTAGTCATTAGGAAGTCTACCTTCTCGTCAATGACTGACTCGATGCTGCAGTAGTGTGTCTGGTTCTTTGACCTGAGTACATCTCTCT
>QRFJ01001324.1:85713-183032 GCA_006176705.1 Cocos nucifera | reverse complement strand
AAGAACAAGGATACCTTAGAGATAGAAGTCTTTTCTTTAGCGCCAATTTTGTTGGTGTAGAATTTGGTTGACGTTGGATTAAACTGGAGCTGAGGGAGATGAGATCGCCATCGGAGACCTACAAAATAAAGTTCCATCCAGAGTCGGTGGTGGTGGCTCTGGTCAGACCCTTCGATGATCAAGTTAGCTCTTTTGGCCAACAGAAATGGAGTGCTTAGGCGAGAGCTCGGCAGAGTTTTGGAAAGAAGAAGAGAGCTTAGAGCTTAGAGAAAACGATCTAGAGGGTCTCTTTTTATAGGCAGAGCTTGATTGATGGTGATAGTTATAGCTGTCTGATAGTGGGCCGCTCGAGACTTAGTGAGTTTGGTACGAAAGGAAATGTGTCATCAGACTGATGGTGACAGCCACACCATTCGGTAGCATCGCCTATGGCAGACTGATGGTGACCGTTCATCGAGATTTAATAGCCGTAGCTTTGAGAAAGCAGGCGTTGGTTGGTGGACTTCGGCATATATCAATTCTAGAGGAGTTTGAACTTCTGAAGAGAATACGTCTGAAGGAGATTATCCAGGAGTTATCTATTGGAGAAATCCGACTGAGGGAGAAGTCCGGAAGGAGTTCGGTCGAAGGAGAAGTTCGAAAAGAGTTCGGCTTCTATAGGAGTTCGACCAAAGGGGAAGCTCGGAAGAAGTTTGACTCCCATAGGCATCCGACTGGAGGAGCGCGGAGGAAGTTCGGCTCTCATGGACGTCCGACTAGAGGAGTACGGAGGGAGTTCGGCTCTCATGGGAGTCCAATTGAAGGAGTACAAAGGGGGTTTGGCTATCGTAGGAGTCCGATTGGAGCTCGACCATTGAGAAGTCCGACTGAAGCTCGATCACTGAGAAGTTTAGCCGATTGAAGGGATTCGGCTAAGACTCTACCGCTGAGGAGTTCGGAAGGGGCTCGACCATTGAGGAGTTTGATCGACTGAAGGAGTTCGGCTAAGGCTCGTCCGCTGAAGCTCTTCCATGACTATCGGTTACATTAGGCTGAGCATCAGACTAGACTTCAGCAGGAGCGGAATTTATCTCCAATAATTATGATAATTCTTTTTAATGCAAGAATTTAATATTTTTAAGAATTTAGTTATGATTATAATTTATTTCTTTAGAGTATGGATCACATCTCCCAATCATGACCATCTCAATAGAATTATAAATTATTCAATACTTTAATTATTAAAAAATGGTAATATGGCTTTTTATCGATTTTCTTTAATATAAATTATCAAATTAAGTATGGAATATATCTCCTGATCACAATCCATCTCCATAAATATAGCCTATTTAAATATCAATCAATAATAAGTATATTATATCAATCAATAATTTAAGAATGGGTAAGAGAATAATTTATTCATTGCATAAAAAAATTATAAAAAATAAAAAAAAATATAACCCATACTTGAAGACTTCATCTACATCCTAGAATCACGATCTTTAGTTGCACATAATTGATGATCTGCTACTGGCATCTTCTAATCTCCCAGGGTAAATAAAAAGAAAAAGAAAAGAAAAAGAAGAGAAGAAAGAGAGAGATTTAGAGGGCTGATTCTCCTAAAAAAGGGTCCTCTCTAGCTGTGGGCATGATAGGGGATTAAATAGGGAGAAACAGCTGGTGAGTTCTGGTTTGACTCAAATTGGAGTCCAGATCGAATTCCTCTCCTAGAAATATTACTGGCTGTCGGATGATCATCAAAAGGCCTTAAATCCATCACAAAATAGCCACACAGTCTCCTGATCAGAATCAGATTTGCCTCCCACCGTTCGATCTCCATCGAAATAAATATCGCCCGTTCGATCATGCAAATAGCGCCTTTAAATTCCTGGTCAAAATAGGAAATAGGTGTCCACACCGTTGGATGCAATTGACGTGATTTTCTACTGCACGATCACGTAAGTAGCCCCCGACCACCTGTAGACCGCGTAAAGACCCGGTTTGCCGCAGACCTCCGCCAATAGCTGCCTGACACATTAGATAAAATGACGAAAAAGCCCTCCCGAGCCACGATAAAAATGTGGTAGACCTTTAACGGTCTACACTCACCACATGTCGTGCGTGGATTGGCTGTGCACCGTTGAGCTGGGCAGTCCGCGCATTGTCCATGGATCGGCCAGTCGATTCACCATGCACCGACCGATTTATTTCCTTGATTCGGGCCAAATTTGGGCCGATTTTTGCTGGACCGGGTTCGGCTGGATTGACCGATTCAACTGGATTGGTTTAATTCAATTTTATTTATTTATTTTATATTATTTTTTTCTTTTTAAATTTTAAAACTTCATATCTTCTTCAGTTTAGCTCCATTTTGAATGAAACTTATTTCATTGGAAACCATAATTTGAGCTCTTCATATTAGTGGGCTTATTTTCTATAAAATATTAATAAAAATATTAATTTATTAAAATAAATATTAATTATTATATTATTTTAATACTTTTATTTAGTATTTTTATATGATTATCAGTCATCCACGTACAACACGAGGAAGAAAATAGTAATCCCATCGATCCTTTTGAAAATACATAATTTCTCCTTATTTTTTATGAAATCAAATGATTTGATTATATCATTGAATCAAGCTTTCCAACTCTGAGATATTTGCTTAAGTCCACAGATAGACCTTTGCATCTTGCAGACCTTTGTGATCACCATCACTGGATGTAAAACCAAGAGATTATTCCATATAGAAATTTTTCTTAAGATATCCATTTATGAACTCTATTTTCACATCCATCCATCATATTTCATAATCGAAATATACTGTAATGGCAAGTAATGTGCGGATGGATACCACTGGCAAGAGGATACTGATACCCTTTCACCATTAGCCTCGTCTTAAATATCTTTACATTCTCATCTGCACTTGTCTTTCTCTTGAAGATCCATTTACACTTAATAGGTATAATACCTTTAGGTAGATTTACCAAGATCTAGATTTGGTTCAAGTGTATCGAGTTAATTTCTGACTTTATTGTCTCTAACTATTTCTCAGATTCGATATTTGATATTGTCTCATCATAGGTTTGGGATTAGATGTGTATCTTAGAAGCCAGATTAGCTAATACTTATAATATACTTTTAAGAATAATTTTATAATTTTGACTATAAATTAATAAAAATTATTTTCTATCACAGTATGTATTTAAAGTGTATGTGATACATCCTTTGAGTTAATGGTAATGATAATTCATATTTTTAAAGAGTTAAAAATTTAAGACATAAATTTTCATAATTAACTCATAAACTGCTCCGGACCGTAGGATCATTACGTGGATGGTGATTGATCCGAAAGATTGGTGTACGATTGCTTTCTTTGAGTAGATGAGTCTTGAGTCTATGATGTGGAGACACCGAATTGAGAGTACAGATACTCGTTAGAGAATGAGGGTACTAAGCATGACCACCTCGAGCATTTATAAGAAAGTCTACCTTCTCGTTGATGACCGGCTCGATGTTACAGTAGTTTATCTAGTTCTTTGATCCGAGGTGCATCGATAATTCACCTTAAGGGTATTGTAGTTTGACTACTCCATAACTCGATCTCCTAGCCATTCAGAATTCTGAGGTGTATGTTGGCTATAGTACATTCATTGTAGGAATTGGATTGCACCAATAAGGAATCTATCTATCTCGGTAGATGAGGAGTAGCCCTATGATGATCATGAGAATCGAGTCCATAAGCCCATGGTCATGGTAAAGTGAAGATAATAGAAAGAGTTTTTATAAGGGTTTCACATAGGACTCGAATCGAATGATTAATTCATATGATAGATATTGGGTTTGACGAGTTCACCTTAACCCTAATTCTATCGAAACTCAAGATAGAAGAACTCAATCACACAGGTAGCTGCACCGAGAGGTTCACTTTCAATTTTGATGGATTGCCACCATATACTGCTAGGTATCACTTGTGGATTTTGGGAGCAATTAGAATGATTTTGATGATCAATCATTCTAATTGTATGAATCAGAAAAGTTCTGGTCCATCGAAAGGTATTTCGATGATGTCGATGATGGAGATCATGATATGTCTCATTACCATACGAAATTGAACCTAACTAGATCACACAAATAAGGATTTAGATCTGAATGTCATCAATTGAGCTAATCTAGTTCGATTGATTTGGATTAGATCCAATCAGGTTCAAGGTAATCATGCTAGCACACGATTGAGCTTGACTTTCTCCTTCTATAATCTTTCTGATTCATCACAATCGAGTTAAATTTGATTTTACTCATTTCTATATCTTGAATGAGTTTATTTTTATCTGACTAGAATAAGTTCAAGTTAGATTAATTATGAAAATTAAATTCATTCCTAGTGCAATTGGACTAGGGTCAATAGTTGACCTAATTAAGAAAATTAAGGATCACATGATCAGAGAATTTTAGAAATTTCTCTAGAAATTATTTTACTTTAATTTTTAGATATTTGATAGGGCATGAGTTATACTTTGGGTGTACAACATTTTGTGATTTTTGAAGGTTCCTAGATTGGATTTTGTAGAGTTTGATTTGGATCAAACTCTTAAGGGAAGAGTCTGAGACGCACATGGACTCTTCCTTATCCTTTCATGCTGCCACCTTTTAGATAGATTTTTGGTGTCAAAACCAAATGGGATCTGGGGTTTTTCATGGAGATCAGGTCTAAGAGTCCTAATAATCAAATTAATAAGGTTTTTGATCAAAAAGGGACTCCTTATAGTGCTATGTCTTGTATAAGAACTTTTCTCATAAAATTGCCTCAACGTAATTTATTTTTTCTAGACCCAAAGGAACCTTCTCTCTAATATCCACACCCCCTCTATCCTCTCTCTCCCTCTCTTCTACATCTCTAAAAGGTTAGACATAAATCTGAGTTGAAGGTCCAAGGTTTTTGGCACAAGATTTAGCATCTACGCGATGGTGTTTGTAAAATGAACAGACTGCCCTCAGAAGTCATTTTGAAGGCTTTTCAAATCAGATCCAAATCTGATTTTTGGAGGAGAGATTCATGAGAAGAAAATATTTAGATCCTACTCAAGTAAATACTGGTAGAGATCAGGCGCGTGTGTGGCTCCTTCTAAAACCTCAGAAATCAATAGAATCATCATAGGATAATTAGATTACGAAATCAGATACTTAAAATTAAATCTAATTTAATTTTATTTTTAATTTTTAATATCAGATATCTATGATTAGATCTGAGAAGTCTTAGATTTGATTAAAATTTTTTAAAAAAATTTAAAATATTTCTTTAGATCCAATTAGAACTGAATGATCCTGTGCCAAAAAAATTGGTTTTTTCTTCAACTGGTATTAGAGTCAGGTTGCAGTTCTTTGAATCTATTTTAGATCTAATTTTATTTTTATTTTTTTTTAATATTAAAAAATTTTAGATATTACATCAGATATGATTAGATCTAAAATCAAAAAATTAAAATTAAATCATTTAGATCTAATATGTATGAGATGCATGACTAAACTAGGAATAGAATAGTTCTATGTATAGTCCAGTATAATCATGTTGTTAATTTAATTAAATATAATTTTAGATCTATTTAATTTTTATTATTTTGATATTATAATTATTATAATCAGATCTAAAAAATAAAAAATAAAATTTTTAATTTTTGATTTATTCATATGTGATATGAAAAGATGTATGTTTAGACTAGTTGTAGAATAGTTCTATAAATTATTTAGAATAGTTTTATTTTGATATGATCAAATTTAAATCTATTTTTTAGATATTATATATGGTACTTTAGATCTAAAAAATATGCATGTTTAATTTAGTGATGATACATGAGATGTATGCAAAGCATGTATTAGTTAGATCATTAATTATATATGTGATATATGATCTAGATTTAACTAGTTTTGTAGTTTCAATTATATTTCTAATTAAGATATTCTTTTTGACCGTCTGATCATAAGGATAAAGTAGGATTTAAAGACTCTCTCCTCCTATTTGATGCGGTGTTCTTATGGCATGTAGGGGTGCTGCGCGTTCGTCCTTAATAAAAAATCAGAACTTATTTTCTGCAAAATTCTAGATCTTGAAATCCTAGGATTTTGATATATATTTTTTATTTATGAATCCAAACTTAATTAAGAATAAAGATTATGAAACTAATTAGATCTAAAATTAAAAATTTTCAGATCTAAGATATTTTCATAAAATTGGGTTCAGACTTGGGTAGCTTAATTAGGTCTAGCAGTTGATCAAATCGAATCAAGAGTTAGTTAGGTGGGATCAAGAGTGCTTAGAATTGACCAGGCCAATAGTTGTAAGTCTGGGTCAAGGTCGACTCACAGCCACATATGATCGATCTAATTAACACCTAATTTAGCTCCATGGTTCGATCCTGGATTGTAGGCTAATCCGATTAGTTCTGGTTCAATAATTTAGTATTTAAGATAAGTTTGGTAGATACGATCGATTGATTTTTAATTGGGGCTACTCAACTTGAATGCGTTCTTATCGAGTTAATGACATATCCTTTCCACCGATCTCACTTATCTGGCCATTTATATCAATCCAGTTCTGATTTGAGGTGGCTAATAGTTCGAGCTAACCCATGCCACTAGGCTTGTCATAATCGTTATGACTGAGTCAAGTCTAAGAGACCTAAATTGAATCTCCCTAAAAAAAGATTAAGTCAATTGGTCTTCCATCATTGTAGATGTGCGGGCCCTTTTCGGAGTTGATTGTTCTCGGCTGGTTACAGTGGTTCAGTTGCATCAAAAAAATACAACCATGTCTATTAGGCATTGGATGCTATGGATTAGAGGATGGGTTGGGCTCAATATTTTGGATACAGTGAGGGATCCAATCAGGAATCCAATTCATGTAAATGGTGGGTCTGACTTAACTAAGAAGTGGATCAATATTTCAAACACAATGAGATTCATGAATTAGAGACCAAATTAGGATGCACTATGATTAGAGAATCATTGAATAAGAGTTGTCCACTCATCAGTTGATCCATCATCAATAACTATTAGGTGAGATGGTGAGCCAGTCGGTGGGACCGCACCATCCATTATAAATCAATTGATCATGAAGATTTTTGCATCTCTGCCCAGAAAGTGTAGGGATCCAAGAAAATAGTAGGAGCCTAATTTATTTAAAAAAATAAAATTTTTAAATAAATTGATTAAGTCTAATTATAAAATCTAACTAAAAATTTTAACTCTCTATAGAAAAATATCTGCATCCAACCCACTAGCCTGTATCTTGGATACCTATAGACTGATCAAATCCAGCTTTAAGGATTGGCTCTAGAACTTTAAAATTATTTTAGATTTTAAGAAGTTGACTCATGTATTGGAGCAGAACTCTCCCATTTTACTAGCCCGTCCATCCACTGATCAGAGAGTGTCTCTAGAGAAGTAGATGAATGATGATAATAAAGCTAGGTATTACATATTAGGCTCGATGTCTAATGAGTTCCAGCATCAACATGAAGACATTAAGACTAGCCGTCAAATGTTGGCTTACCTACAAGAGTTGTTTGGTGAACAAAGTCGTGTAGCCAAATATCAAGTTACTAGAAGACTTTTTAAGGCTCAAATGCATGATGGACAGTCGATCCAAGATCATTGTCTGATGATGATCAAAGACTTAGAAGAGCTTAAGAAGCTTAGTGTCAAGTTGGACAAGAATTTATAGATTGATATAATTTTACCATCCTTGACTGATGCATATGGGCAGTTTATCATAAACTACCATATGCATAAACTATAGAATACTCTGACAGAATTTATGAATATGCTAGTACTGCTGAGCTTTTTATGAAAGGTTCTAAAGGCTCAGTACTTGCTGTGGAGCAGACTTCTTCCAAAAGAAAATCTTTTGGAAAGAAAAAAAAGTCTGTGAAGAAGCAGAAGGTGGATGGTGGGAAGAAGAAGAAGGCAGAGCTGAAGAAGAAGGCCGCTGACAAAAAAAATATTTTCATTGCAACACAGACGATCATTGGAAGCAAAACTATCCCTTGTACCTGGCCAGCCTAAAGAATAAGGAGGCAGGTCCTTCTGAAGGTATGCTCGTTATAGAATCTAACCTTATGATTTCTTCTGTATCCAGTTGGATGCTTGACTCTGGTTCCAGTGCTCACTTATATACTTTTATGTAGGATTTTGAGGATAGCAGGAGTCTGAGGGATGGTGAGATGATCCTACGCATCAGAATGAAGCAAGAATTGCTGCAGTGGCCGTAGGAACCTACCTTCTGTGATTATCGCTGGGATTAGATTTAGTTCTTAGAGACTGTTTTTATGTGCCTCCAGCAAGCAGGAATTTGATTTCTATTTCATGTTTAGCACAGGATGGCTATGTAATTAGTTTTCTTACGGACCATTGTAATATTCTTTATGAAAGAAATAAAATTGCAAGTGGTTTTCTTATAAATAGTCTCTATTAGTTACATATTAATGTTTCTATTTTCAATATCGAGTAAAATGTGAATGCCATAAGATCAAAATGACTTAGGAATAGTCTAAATGATAGGTATCTTAGGTTAGGTCATATAGCGGAAGATAGGATTAACAAATTAGAGAAATTCAGACTATTGAGTTCGTTGACTTTTGAGTCATATCCAATTTGTAAATTATGCGTTCATGATAAAATGACCAAGCTCCCTTTTGTAGGACATGGGGAAAGGGCCATAGAACTATTTGCCCTAGTACATACTAATGTGTACGACCCATGTGATGTGCCGGCTAGAGACAACTATGTTTACTTCATCATCTTTATTGATGATTTATCTTGGTATGGGTATGTGTATTTGATGTGACATAAATCTAAAGCTTTTGAAAAATTTAGAGAATTTAGACATGAAGTAGAAAAATAAATCGAAAAATTCATTAAGATTTTTTGATCAGATCGAGGAGGTGAATACCTTAGTCAAAAATTTTTAGACTATCTTAAGCAAAATGGCATAGTCTCTCAATGGACTCTACCTAGAATACCTCAACTCAATGGAATTTTAGAATAGAGAAATCAGATCTTATTAGATATGGTTCGATCTATGATGAGCTTCATGGATCTTCCTGAGTTTCTTTGGGAACATAGTTTAATGACTACTATATATTTACTGAATAAGGTTTTCTCTAAAATCGTTCCTAATATACCGTATGAGATATGGCATGGTAAGAAATCAAGTTTGAGTCACCTTAGAATTTGGAATTATCTAGCTCATGTCAAGAGACAACAGGCGGACAAGTTAGAGTATAGGTCCTTTAGAGCTCGGTTCATAGAATATCTTAAAGAGTCATTAGGATATTATTTCTACATTCCGAAAGACTACAATATGATTATGAGTCGACATGCCATCTTTCTTGAAAAATAGTTTATTTAAGATGGTGGCATTGGAAGGCAGATTAGGCTTGAGGAGAAAGTCTCCCAAGAGCAACGAGCTAAGAATCTTATGAAATCCAATCAGATTGAGCCAGTCCAATCACTACCTCCTCCATCTCGTAGATCAGAAAGAATTTTTTGTCCTTCTGAAAGGTACTTAGGTACTATTTCAAAGGACGTAGAAAAAATATTCCTCATGAGAAATGTGGTTCATGGTGATGATCCCAAAATCTATGATGAGATGATATTAGATATCGATTCTGAGAAATGGTTAGAGGTAATGAAGTCAGAGATTGACTCAATGCACTCGAACTAAGTCTGAATCTTGGTAGATCCATCTGAAGGTATAGTATCTATTGGATGTAAATGGATCTATAAGAGAAAGATAGGTGCAGATGGAAATATGGAGACATTCAAGGCTAGGTTAGTGGCAAAAGGATATACTCAGCGCGAAGGCATTAACTATTAGAATACCTTCTTATCAGTAGCCATGCTAAAATCCATCCGCACATTGCTTACTGTTGCAGCCTATTTTGATTATAAAATATGGCAGATGGACGGGAAAACGATCTTCTTAAATGGATATCTTGAGGAATATATCTATATGGAACGGCCGTTAGGTTTCACATCCAGTTATGCTAATCACAAGATCTGCAAGCTGTAAAGATCTATCTATGGACTTAAGCAAACATCTCAGAGCTGGAATGCTTGTTTCAATGATGTGATCAAATCATTTGGATTCATCAAGAATGAGGAGGAACCGTGTGTATTCAAAAAGATCAATAGGAGCACTGTTGTCTTTCTCGTACTATACATGGATGACATCCTCCTTATTAGAAATGATATTTTATGTTGACCATATTTAAAATATGGTTATCAAAAGAGTTCTCTATGAAAGACCTAAGAGAGGCATCCTTTATTCTAGGAATTAAAGTCTATCGGGATAAATCGAATAGGATGCTGGGTCTGTCACAAAAGATGTACATAGAGGAGGTACTAAAGAGGTTTAGCATGAAAAACTCCAAGAGGGGATTGGTGCCCTTCAGACATGGCATTCATCTCTTCAAGAAGATGTGTCCCAACACACCTGAGGAGATTGAATGCATGAGCAAGATCCCTTATGCTTCGACAATGGGGAGTCTCATATATGCCATGCTATGTACACAACCTGATATCACCCATGCTGTAAGTGTCATGAGTAGATATCAGTCAAATCCAGATGAATAGCACTGAACTTCTGTGAAATGTATCCTTAACTACTTGAGAAGGACTAAGGATATGTTCTTAGTTTTTGGTAATGAAGAACTCTAGGTCCAGGGTTATATAGACTCAGATTTTACGTTTGATATAGATGATCAAAAGTTGACATTTTTTAATCTATTTGTGTGTAATGGTGGTGCTGTCAGCTAGAAGAGTTCTAAGTAGACTATAATAGTAGATTCCACAATAGAAGCAGAGTATATTGCTGCATCAGAAGCTGCAAAGGAGGCATTCTAGTACAAGAAGTTCACCACAAAACTTGGAGTGATGCCATCAGATGCCGTCTCTCTGTATTGCGATAATAATGATGCCATAGCCCTAGCTAAGGAGTCGAGGTCTCATCAAAAATCTAAGTACATTGAGCGGCGATTCCACCTCATCCATGATTACATCGAGAAGGGTTACGTTGAGTCAAGAGAGTCGACTTCACAGACAATGCGATAGATCCACTGACAAAGCCTTTGGGCCAGCAGAAGATCGAAGCCCACCTTGAGAAGATGGGACTTAGACTTGTAGCCAATTGGCTTTAGGACAAGTGGGAGATTGTTAGATATATGTGCCCTAGAAGCCAGAATTGGCTGACACTTGTAATACACTTCTAGGGGCAAAATTTTATAATTTTGACTATAAATTAATAAAATGGGTTATTTTCTATCATAGTGTGTATTTAAAGTGTCTGTGATACATCCTTTGAGTTAATGGTAATGATAATTCATATTTTCAAGAGTTGAAAATTTAAGACATGAATAATCATTATTAACTCATAAACTGCTCCCGACCATAGGATCATCACGAGGATGGTGATTGATCCGGAAGGTTGGTGTACGATCGCTTCTCTTTAGTAGATGAGTCTTGAGTCTACGGTGTGGAGACATCGGAGCGAGAGTATAGGTACTCGTTAGAGAACGAGGGCACTGAGCGTGACCACCTCGAGTAGTCATTAGGAAGTCTACCTTCTTCGTCAATGACTGGACTCGATGCTGCAGTAGTGTGTCTGGTTCTTTGACCTGAGGATGCATCGATGCAGTTCACCTTGAGGGTGTTATAGTTTGACTACACCATTACTTCGGTCTCCTAGCCATATGGAACCCTGAGGTGTATGTTGGCTATAGTACATGTTCATTGTAGGAATTGGATTGCATCAAGATGGAGATCTATCTACCTCGGTGGTAGAGGAGTAGCCCTATGATGATCATGAGAATCAAGTCCATGAAGCCCATGGCCATGGTAGAGTGAAGATAATAGAAAGAGTTTCTATTTAGGATTTTCACATAGGACTCGAATCGAATGATTACATTCATATGACAGAGACTAGGGTTTGACGAGTTCACCTTAACCCTAATCCTATCGGAGCTCAAGATAGAAGAATTCAATCACACAAATAGCTGCACCGAGAGGTTTACTTTTAGTTCTGATGGATTGCCACCATATACTGTTACGTGTCACTGGTGGATTTTGGGAGCAATTAGAATGATTTTGATGATTGATTATTCTAATTGTATGAATCAGAAAAGTTTTGATCCATCGAAAGGTGTTTCGATGATGTCGATGAAGGAGATCATGATATATCTCATTACCATATAAAATTGAACCTAACTGGATCACACAAATAAGGGATTAGATCTGGATGTCATCAATTGAGCTAATCTAATTCGATTGATTTGGATTAGATCCAATCATCTTCAAGGTAATCATGCTAGCACACGATTGAGCCTGCCTTTCTCCTTCTGTAATCTTTCTGATTCATCATAATTGAGTTAAATTTAATTTAACTCATTTTTGTATCTTGAATGAATTTATTTTTATCCGACTGAAATAAATCCGGTCAGATTAATTATGAAAATTAAATTCATTCCTAGTGCAATTGGACTAGGGTCAATAGTTGACCCAATTGAGAGAGGGTCATATGATTAGAGAATTTTAGAAATTTTTTTAGAAATTATTTTATTCTAATTTTTGGATACTGGGCATGATTTATACTTTGGTTGTGCAAAATTTTGTGATTTTTGGAGGTCCCTAGACTGGGTTTTTATAGAGTTTGATTTGGATCAAACTCTTGAGGGAAGAGTCCTAGACGTACATGGACTCTTCCTTATCCTTTCATGCTACCACCTTCTAGATGGATTTTTGGCATCAAAACTAAATGGGATCTAGGGTTTTTTGTGGAGATTAGGTCCAATATTTCCAATGGTCAAATTAATATAGTTTTTGGTCAAAAAGGGACTCTTTATGGTGCAATGTCTTGTATAAGAACTCTTCTCACAAAATTACCTCAACATAATTTATTTTTTTCATACCCAAAGGAGCCTTTTCTCTAATATCCACAGCCCCTCTATTCTCTCTCTCCCTCTCTTCTACATGTCTAAAATGTTAGGCACAAATCTGAATTGAAGGTCCAAGGATTTTGGCATAAGATTCAGTATCTATGCGACGATGTTTGTGAGACGAACATGCTGCCCTTAGAAGTTATTTTGAAGGCTTTTTAAATCAGATCCAGATCTGATTTTTGAAGGAGAGATTTATGAGGAGAAGATATTCAAATCCTACCCAAGTGGATACCCGTAGAGGCCATGCACATGCATGGCTCCTTCCAAAATCTTAGGAATCAATAGGATCATCGCAAGATAATTAGATTACCAAATCAGGAACTTGAAATTAAATCTGATTTAATTTTATTTTTAACTTTTAATATCAGATCTCTATGATCAGATCTAAGAAGTCTTAGATTTGATTAGGATTTTAGAAAAAAAAATTTAAAATATTTTTTTAGATCCAATCAAATTTGAACGATCCTGTGCTAGAAAAATAGATTTTTTCCTCAGGATCATCACCATGAACCCTATTTCCCTTGAGGAACATTTCCTCTACATCCTCTGAAATAGTATCTAAGTACCTTTAGGAGGATGGAAAATCCTATTTGACCTATGAGATGGAGGAGGTAGTGAGTATGGATCAGCTCAGACTAACTGGATTCTTCAGGTTCCTTGGCTCATTGCTCTTTGGAGACTTTCTCCTTAAGCTAATCTATCTTTCGATACCATAATCTTGAACAAACTATTTCTCAAGAAAAATGGCATGTCGACTCACAATCACATTATGGTCTTCTGAAAGATAGGAATAATATCCTAATAACTTTTTAGGATATCCAATAAATCGAGCTCTAGGAGACCTAGACTCTAACTTGTCCACCACCGAACAACCCAAATTCTAAGATGACTTAGACTTGGCTTTTTACCATGCTATATCTCATACGGTATGGTAGAAATGATTTTAGATGAAATTTGATTCAGTAATTAGATAGTTATTATTAAACTATATTTCTAAAGAAACTTGGAAAGATCTGTAAAGCTCATCATGAATCAGACCATATCCAATAGGATCCGATTTCTCCATTCTGAAATCCTGTTGAGTTAAGGTATTCTAGGTGGAGTCCACTGTGAGACTATACCATTGTCTTTGAGACAGTCTAAAAATTCTCGGCTAAGATATTTGCCTTATCGATCTGATTGAAGAATCTTAATAGGCTTTCCAATTTGCTTTTTCACTTCATGTCTGAATTCCTTAAAGTTTTCAAAGGGTTCTGACTTATGTCGCAATACGTACACATATTCGTACCGAGATAGATCATTGATAAAAATAATGAAGTAGATGAAGTTGCCTCTGGTCGGCACATCGAATGGATCGAACACATCTATATATACCAAGACAAGTTGGTCCGTGGTCCTTTTCCTATGTCCTACAAAGAAAAGCTTGGTTATTTTGCCTTGAAGGCATGACTCACAAATCGAATATGACTCATAAATCAATGGACCCATTAGCCCAAATTTCTTCAATTTGTTAATCCTATCTTTGGCTATATGATCTAGTCTAAGGTGCCACAGATATCTTTCATTAACGCTATCTCTAGATCATTTTGATCCTATAGTATTCACGTTTTGCTCGACATTATAAACAGGCTTAATGACAAGCATTCCTTCAGAAGGTCCTTCTTTCTACTTGTTCTTCAGACTGGCTAGGTATACAGGGAGTTTTGCTTCCAATGACCGTCGGAGTTGCAGTGGAAATACTTTTCCTTCTCCGCGGCCATCCTTTTTGGCTTGTCTTTTTTCTCTCCTTTTGTTTGCTACTTCTTCGCAGACTTCTTCTTTGGTCCAAAAAATTTTCTTTTAGAAGAAGTCCGCTTTACAGCAAGAATGAGCCCTTTGAACTTTTCAAAGTTTGCTCAGCAGAAACCAGCATATTCATTAACTCGGTTAAGGTACATGAAGTTTAAGCATATGGAAGTTCATGATGATCTGCCCATACGCATCAGTCAAGGACTGCAGGATCACATCAATCTGTAGGTCCTTGTCCATTATAACTTTGAGCTTCTCAAGCTCCTTTAAGAATCATTATCAAACAATGATCTTGGATCGATTGCTCACCATGCTTCTACTGCACGACTTTGATCATCGAACAACTTTTGTAGGTGAGCCAACATTTCACGTGCAGTCTTGATGTCTTCAGGTTGGCGCTGCAACTCATTAGACATGGAGCCCAGCATATAGCACCTAGTCTTGTTATCACCATTCGACTACTTTTCTTGAGACACTCTCTGATCAGCAATCAGACAGATTGGTAGAGTGGGAGGGTCCTAGTCCAATACATAAGACAGCTTCTCAGAACTCAAAATAATTTTCAAGTTTTGAAGCCAATCCTTGTAATTGGGTCCGATCAGTCTATGGGGTATCTAAGATTTAGGCTAGGAGGTTTAATGCAGACATTTTTCTATAGAGAGTCAAAGTTTCTAATTAGATTTGTAATTTGACTTAACCAATTTATTTAGAGATTTCATTTTTAAACAAATTTGGCTCCCACTATTTTCTTGGATTCCTACATTCTCTTGGTAGAGATGCGAAAATCTCCACGATCAAAGACTTTTAGTGGGTGGTACGGTCCCACCAACTGGCTCACCATCTCACCAAATAGTTATTGCTGATGGGTCAACCAATGAGTGGACAACTCTTATCTAATAATTCTCTAATCATGGTGCACCCAAACTTGATATCTAATTCATGAAGCTCACCATGCCCGAAATATTGCTCAACTCCTTAGTTAAGTCAGACCCACCATTTGTACGAATTAGATTCTTGATTGGGTCCCTCATCATATTTGAAATATCGAGTCCAACTCATCCTCTAATCCGTAGCATCCAATACCTAATAGACATGGTTGCATCTTTCCGATGCAACTAAACCACTATAATCAGTCGAGAACAATCAATGCCAAAAAAGGCCCACACATCTACAATGGTGGAAGACCTAGGACTTAATATTTTTTTAGGAAGATTTTGATTTGGTCTATTAGACTCAACTTAGTCATAACAATAATGACTATCCAAGTGGCATCGGTTAGCTCGAATCGTTAGCCACCTCAAACCAGAACTAGGTTGACCCAATCGACCAAGTAAGTGAGATCGGTGGGAGAAATATGCCATTAACTCATTGTGAATGCATTTAGATCAAGTAGCTTCCAATTAATGACCATCGGTCATATCTGCCATACTTACCTTAGACACCGACCTTGTCTGACCAAAACTGACTGGGTTAGCCTATAATCCAAGCTCGAACCATGGAGCCAAGTTAGGTCTTAAAGTGATTGACCACATATGACTGTGAGTTAATCATGATCAAGACTTACAACTATTGGGCTGGTCAATTTTAAGTACTCTTGATCTTACCTAACTAACTTTTGATTTAGTTTGATCAACCGCTAGACCAAATTAAGCTACCTATATCCGAACTAATGATTTATGAAGGTATCTTAGATATGAAAATTCATAATTTTTAGATCTAATTAATTTCATAAACTTAATTCTTAATTAAATCTAAGAATTTAAAAATAAAATATGTATAAAAAATTTTAGAATTTCAGGATCTAGGATTTTGCAGAAAAGTAAATTTTGATTTCTGATTAAGGGCAAACACACAGGACCCCTACACATCATAAGAGCACTCCATCGAATGAAAAGAGAGGGCCTTTAAATTTTTCTTACTCTTATAACTAGATGACCAAGGAGAATGTCTTAATTAGAAATATGAACTATAATATAAAACTATTAGATCTAAAGCATATAACTATTATATGATTTAAGATCTAATCTATACATGTTTTGCATACATCTCATGTATCAATTTTAAATATTCATATGCATATTTCAGATCTAATTATATCTAATTTAATATCTAAAAATAAAATCTTAAATAATCATATTAAATAAAAGTTTTATTCTAGATAATCCATAGTATAGAATGTAGAACTAGTCTAGACATGCATCAAATATATCGCATATATGTGAAAAATTTATGCAATTATTGATTTCAGATCTAATTATATCTAATATAATATCTAAAATCAAATATATCAAATCATATAATTTTTAGAAAATTTAATGAACATTTCATTAAAATTTTTAGATCAAGATAATGTCATAAAACTACAGATCTAGTTTAGAACAAGCATTGTTTATACCAAAGATATATATTTAAAATATGCAATTTTTGATTTTAGATTTGATTACATCCTATGTAACATCTGAAAATTAAATAATCAAATCATAAAAAAAAAATTAGATCAAATCTAAATATAGATTTGAAAGCGGCAACCTGGCTCTGATACCTGTTGAAGGAAAAACTAGGTTTTTTTGCCACAGGATCCATCTGATTGAAATAGATTTTTAGAAAAATATTTTAAAGATTTTCTCCAATTTGATCAGATCTAAGAGTTCTTAGATCTGATTAGATTGATCTAAAATTAGAAGCAAAAATAAAAATAAAAATAGTGATAACAATTATCACTTGTTCGGGTAAACCATTTATCCATTGTGATGATCTAATGACTGATTCGAGATTCTGATTGAGCATTGCACACGCTCGGCCTCAACTAGTATCCACTCAGGTTAGATTTGAAAGTCTCCACATTTTGGATCTGATCATAAAAGGTCAAATCTGATCTTGATTTGTAAAGCCTTCCAACTAATCTTCAAAGGTAGCACGTTCGTCTCTCAATCAGCAAGCAATTTCGTAGCTTTTGCAGGATCAATGACCAACTATTGCTCGCTGATTTTGCCCAACACCTTAGGCATGGAGAAGAGAGAGAGAACCTAGAAGAGAGGTGTGGAGATGGAGATTTTGGTAGGGCTTCACTGTAGGTCAATTGCCATTAACAATAGCTTGCATAGGGCCCTTTAAATAGACCAAACCTAGAGTCCCTTTACATGTAACTTTGACCGAGTCAAAGGTGACATGCAGAAGGACTATATATCTAATCTCCATGCCCCACCCTCTTATTTTTCTGATTTTGTCACACAAAATTCAGAGAAAGGTGGCTTGGAAATGGAGAGATAAAGTTTGAATGGAGCAAGCAACTTATTTCCTAGATATTTGATCTCATCAAATATGTTTGACCCATTCAAATCCCATTTGAATGGGACACCTCCAACCTATCATATGGGGCACACGTCCAAGAGAGGACGTGGTCCTCTCTCCACTTCATGTAATGCCTAGGGGTGCGCACCCTTAGAAAATCTCCAGGGGGCACATGCCCTTATCCTTTAATTCCTACAAATTGGGTCAACTCTTAACCCTTGTCTTGTTCCCATCTTATAGGTTTTAAGATAAGCCTTATTCTAGCCCCATCCAATGGAATTAGGACAAGTTCTAACCAAATTAGAACAAGCCTTGATTAGGCCAGGACTAGTCTAGTCAGATCAAGATAAATCTATCCAGAATTTTTGGGAGAGGCTTGTCCAAATTTCATCTCATGATTTTAGGATAAGCCCTAATCTGGTTAAGACAACCCTTGTCCTATTTTCATCTTATGGGATTTAGGATAAGCCTTAATCATGCCGGAACAAGGTCCAGTCAGATCAAGATAAATTCCTACAGACTATTCGAAAGAGTCTTGTCCAAATTTTATCTCATGATTTTAGGACAAGCCCTGATCTCATTAGGACAAGCCTTGTTTTATCAGAACAAGGCCTATTCTCATTAGAACAAACTCCAGCCAGATCAGGACAAACCCATATAAGGCTCTCGATAAGCCAAATCCAATTTGGCTCAGTGAAGATGAATCAGAAAGACTACAGAAGAAGAATGTTTGGCTTAAACGTGTGCTAGCATGATTTCTTTGAACCTAATTAGATCTAATCCAAATTAATTGAACTGGATTAGCTCAATTGATGACATTCAGATCCAAACCTTTATTTGTATGATCTAGTTAGGTTCAATTTTATATGGTAATGAGATATGTCATGATCTCCATCATCGACATCATCAAAACATCTTTTGATGGACTAGAACTTTTTTGATTCATCCAACTAGAATTGTTGATCATCAAGACAGTTCTAATTGGTCCCAAAATCCACCAATGACACCTAGCAGTATGTGATGGCAATCCATCATAATCGAAAAGAGAACCTCTCAGTGTAGCTGTCTATGTGATTGGATTCTTCTATCATGAGCTTCAATGGGATTAGGGTTAAGGTGAACTCATCAAACCCAACACCTATCATATGAATGAATTATTCGATTCGAGTTTGATGTGAAATCCTAATAAAAACTCCTTTCTATTAGATTCACACTACCATAGCCATGGATTTTAGGAATCGATCTTATGATTATCATAGGACTACTCCTCTACCGAGGTTGATAGATCCTATCTTGGTGCAATTCAGTTCCTACAATGAACATGCTATAGCCAACATACACCTCAAAATTTTGAATGGCTAGGAGACTGAGTTATGGTATAGTCAAACTATAACACCTTTAAGATGAACTGCTAATGCACCTCAGATCAAAGAACTAGACACACGATTGAAAGGAACATGCCCTATAAGTCAATCAAAATATGTATTTTGATGGACTATTCTTTTATCTTCCAAACTCATGTAATAAAATTTTCAAATAAATAAAGATATTTATTTCATCATATGCTACATCTTAATTATTTATTTAAGATTATGATGAAATCCATAATTTAGAGCTATGATTTTAGGATTATGATGAGATCATACTAGTGAGACCTAAAATCTTAAAAATCCTAATTTTAAATATTTTTGATCGATGGAACATTGAGTTGGAGATCAATATTTTCGGTAAGACTGGCATATCCTATGTATGCTCAATGGAGAGGATGATTGATCTCATAATCACTTGTGTATGACACTAGTACAAGAATGTGGGTGCTCATTAGAGAATGAGTTCACTAATTTAATTCAACTCAAGAATATCTAATGGAGTCTTATCTACATGTCAATAGATGGTTCTCATAGTAGGAGTTGTGCATGTAATCCTTTGATCTGAGACTACCATAGAACCTTATATGTATGAATCTATATTTTGGTTCATACTCATTCATGACTCAGTTATGTACGGGGTGATCTAGATATGGTGGATTACATATGGAGATAGTGAGTAGGTCAACATGAAATCGATCACTCCTAGTAAGAAGAGATCGCATCCTACTTGCTTCAATCAAATGATGATTCAGGAAGTCTTTGATCAAAGTATGATGAAAATTAAAAATAGTTTCTAATATTTTATTAATTAAATCATCATCATAAGATTGAAAGAAACATGAATATGATATTGGACTTGACATATTTCCATACCCAGAGTCATATTTAGGATTTAGGAAGATCGAAGGATTCTGTTGCACAGTAACTTTCTAATGAAGGATATTTTTAGTATTTCTATCAAAATTCCATATCTTTTGGTAGACATGATACATTGCTAGATGTCAATCTTATCTTATGGGTTTGATCGAATTAAAGAATTTAATTTGATCGTTAATTAGAAAGTGCTCTAATTGGTCGAATCGGATTAGCTAGTTTTGATCTAAATCGGTTTGGTTGAGATCTAATAGATTAGGTCAAATCATACTCAAACCTACTACTGGCTAGATGTGGAACCCAATAGGTCATAAATAAAGAAAATCGATCAAGGGTCTAATTGGATTAGATTATGTTTGCAAGATGAATATGCTAGCATATATTGCAAACACTAGCACCTAGATTCAAATTGGATTCGAATCGGGTTTTAATTTGGACTAATTAAATCCAATTTGAGTCAAATCAAATTTGGCTAATTATTTGGATTGACCCTTGGCTTGATAACCAGGGTCTAGGCATCATCTAACAGTGACCCACGTGCTAGAGACTCTCTCTCTTGGTGCATGGGATTTTGGTTCATGCGTAAGGGACATATGGCGCATGGATAAGTTTGATGTCAATTTTCTTCCTTTATTTTACGTAATTTTTGTTACGTGATTTTAGATTTGAAGAGAGGATGCAGAAGAGTCCTTCTGCTAATGAATCTCTTCATTGGTTATTTGGAATTTGGATAACTAAGGGGTCTTTGCTGCCCTTATTATCTTTGGGCGCCCTTTGGACTAAAAGTCCTAGGCGCCTTGGACTCCTTCCATGCCCACTTATCTCCATGCCTCCCTTCTAATATGGTGCCATTTTTTGAGTCCCTTGGATTAGCATTTAATGTTGATCAATGGTTGAAATTAATGGCACCAATAAGAAAGTATTGCGACTCTTCAGAAGAAAGTTACGTAGAATTATATGAAGAGTCCTTTTGTTACAAGGCACCTCTTCATATTAATTTCTTGAATTCCACATAGCATTTTCTTCTGATGGGGCATGATATTTTTGAATGGGCATGAGATAAAAATATGGAGTGGGTGTGAGAAATTTTAGGTGGCACCCCTATGTACATTATAAATAGGGGTGCGCACCGAGAGTCCAAGGCATCAGAAATTCCTCCTTCTTCCTTACAAGAGTTTCTTTTGTCTAATTTTCTTTCTTTCCTTCTCTTTTCTAGACAAGATCCTAATAAGGACAAGAAGTTTTTCTTAAGACAAAGAGATTAGAAGGAAAAATTAAGAAGACAAGAAAAAAGAAAGTAAGGCAAGGAAAGGCAGGAAGGGTGACATTAAAGGCTTAGGAAGGTTATGCCCAAATAATTAAAATTTTTATTATAAAAAAATTAATTAAATTAATCAGAGGTTCTAATTATTTAATCAAGTTTTCATATGGATCAATATTAGAGGGTGAACACGTGGGCACCTAGTGGAACCCCGATGGACTGCTGCCGGTGATCAGGGTTAAATTAGGATTTTGCAATTAAAGGTATGTTCCAATATCCTAATTTATGTTATAAATGTATATTATATGATTTAAATTCTAATAAGATGATCCTAAGGTTTGGGTTTGATTTTATGAATTTCATAATTTTGCTTTAAAATCCATGCTTCCGTCTTGTACACCAAATCCTACAACGACTACAGCATCGAGCTAGTCATCAACAAGAAGGTAGACTCCCTTATGAATGCTTGAGGTAGTCACGCTCAATGCTCTTGTTCTCAATAAGTATCTATACTTTCACTCTAATGTCTCATCTTCATACCATAGATTCAAGACTTATCTATTCTAAGAAAGTGATTGTACACCGATCTTCTTGATCGATCACTATTCTCGTGATAATTCTATGTTGCTCTAAGAATTAATTTTGATAATTACAAAACATTTGAGGGGTTACTAATGATTTTGATTTGAAAAAAGATTTATTATATTTTAAGGGCAAAATTATAATTTCACCAAGTTCTAATTTGAAAGCCTCAAGCCAAGAAGATTTCTGATTTTTTGGAGGTAGTCCCATATTTTTTGGATGCATAAATTGGAAGAAAATCAGTTTTGAAGAAAAGGATCGACCCCTAGGTCATCCCTTGCTAAAACGGGTTGATTGGCATGCTGTTCCTGGCCGGCACACTCAAAGAGGATGATCCTGAGGTCATCTCCTATGCCAGGGGTCAACCCCAGGGTTGACCTTTGCTGTTCTGAAGGCCAAAAATATAGAACGTGAGTTTTTTGATTTTCTATTGTAGAGGTCAACCTCGAGGTCGACCCCTGTGCTAGAGAGTCGACCCCTGCGATGAAAAAACTCCATAATGACTAATTTTTTAGTCCATTTTGGCTGTATTTAATGTATATTTAAAGCCCTCCAATGGCTCTAAACCTGTCCAAATTTTTCTCTAGCACCTATTGAAGATATAAAGGCTAAAAAAAGAGGAAAAAATTCAAGACATTCAAGCATTCATTTTAGTCCTAAGCAAAAAGTTCTCTTCAAGCAAAGGCACTTTCATTTTAAGTTCACTAACCTCTCAAGAGCTCATTCAAGTCTCTAACAATTTTGAGAAAAATGAAAAAAGCTTCCTCCTTATTGTGTAACATGTTCTTAAGGCTTTATTTGCTCTAAAGGGAGCTAAACTTGTATTTCATTATCATTAACCCTTATACTCTATTTTTATATTATTTTTAGTTTTGGAAAGGTTCCAAAACTTGGGAAGATCTCTCCGAACCTTGAATTAGATTGTGTAGGATTGGCTTGTAACCCAAAAATAAGTATTCTAGTTTGGGATAGCTAGGGTTGGAAGTCTTTAATGTTGTATTCAGTTTGAATACGGTTAGTGAATTTAAATTCCCAAGTAAGAGCTTGAGGAGTGGATGTTGGTGCAAGATTGGCATCGAATCACTATAAATCATGTTTGTTTGTAGTATGCTTATTTGTTTCTATCTTTATCTTCTCTTTTTTTGCCTTCTTATTATTTACTTCTTCACTACACATAAAACTCTTACCACATATTACTTGCATATCATCACATATTCTTTGTAATTTTAAATTAGTTTTAAAAATTTTAAAAACTCAATTCACCCCCCTCTTGGATTGCTTAGCTAGACAACAAGTGATATCAGAGCTTGGTGCTTTAGCCCTACTTTTATTTAACCATCAAAGAGCTAAAGATCTATGGCAACTCAAGTCGGTGCTTTAGTAGTTGAGGGGTAGTCCACAAATCAATCTCTACTTTTTAATGGATCAAACAATACCTATTAGAAAGCTTGAATGAAGATTTTTATTCAAGTACTTGATTATGATATATAAAGTATCATAGTTAATGGATCTCACACATCAACTAAGATAATTGATGGTATAGAATCAACCAAATCCGAAAGAGAATGGGATGAGGTTGATAAGAAAATGGCTCAGCTCAATGCTAAAGTCAAGAATATTTTATAATGTGCTTTAGATGCTAATGAATTCTATCATATTTCCACATGCACAAATATGAGATAGATTAGAAGTAACATATGAAGGCACTAATCAAGTTAAAGAGTTAAAAATTAACATGCTTGTGCACAAATATAAACTCTTTAAAATGGAGCATGATGAATTAATAACTGAAATATTTACTCATTTTACGGATATCATTAATAGACTAAAAAATCTTGGTATGTCTTATTCTAACAGCGATCTTGTGAAAAAGATTCTTAGATCTTTACTAAGGACTTGGGAAGTCAAAGTGACTGCAATTCAAGAAGCCAAAGATTTGAACATTTTGCCTTTAGAGAAGTTTCTAGGATCGCTTATGACACATGAGTTAAGCATGAAGCAACATCAAGAGGAAGATGTTAAGAAGAAAACAATCACGCTCAAATCCACCACTTAATTGGATGAAGAAATCGATGAAACAGAAAATGAAAAACAAGATGAAAAATTAGCCCTCATCACTAGAAAGTTCAAAAGATTTTTGAAGAAAAAAATAAGGAATGAGGAAGAGGCTACCTACAAAAGGGGAGCATAGCTAGAAGAAGGATAAGAAGCAGCTCTTAATATGCTATGAGTATAAGAAGTCAGGACACTTTAGGTTTGGATATCTACAACTCAAGAAGGCCCCCAAGAAGTTTAAGAAAAAGGCTATGATGGCTACATGGAGTGATAGCGATGATTCGAGCTTCAAAGAAGAGAGTCACATGAACAAGCCAACTTGTGCCTTATAGCACATGAAAATGTGGTAAATGCCAAATTTCAAATAAATTTACTTTTGAAGAACTTCAAGAAGCTTTCTATGATTTAGTAGATGACTTAAAGAAGTTAGGGGCAAAAAATAAAGAACTCGAATCAATCCTTACTAAAAGAAAATGAAAGTATTTCAAGTGAAAAACTAACTTTAACTCAAGAGTATCTAAATTTAAAAAATAAAACTAACAAGCTAAAATCAATAGTAGAAAAATTTATTTTAAGTTCAAATAAACTACAAATGATACTTAAAAATTGAAAGGTCATTTATGACAAGGCCGATCTTAGCTACAATCCTTTAAAGAAACAAAAATTTTTGAAAAATATTTTTGTAAATTCATCAAGCAATAAGTTTTCAAATATTACTTACTTTAAATATGGTAAAGTATGACATAAATCCTATACATGCTTCTCTAGCAAATCTGAAAATTCAAATGTGAAGAAAATATAGATTCCAAAAGGAACCATTGTGACTAACCAAAAAGGACTAAAAACAACTTGGGTATCTAAAGTCAAAACTTGATTTTTGTATGTAGGTGTGTCTTGCATCCTAAGGAGCAAATTAAAAATGGTATCTTGATAGCGGATGCTCAAGATATATAATTGGTAATGAGTCTCAATTCATCACACTTAATGCTAAAAATAGAGAAATGGTCACCTTTGGAGATAATGGCAAAGAAAAGATCATCGATATAGGTAACGTTGGTATCACTCCCTCCAAATGTATTGAAAATATTTTATTAGTAGATGATTTTAAGAATAATCTTTTAAGCATTAATCAATTTTATGATAAAGGTTATAAAGTCATTTTTGAATCTTCATTGTGCATTGTAACTAGTCCCAATGATAATGGCATTAAATTTATAGGGCATAGGTATGGTAATATTTATATGGTAGACTTGAATGATTTTTTCATGATAAACATGCAATGCCTAGTAGTTATGAATGCCAAAATTAATGAGACTAATTGCTTTGGCATCATAGACTTGCATATATAAGTATGCATTCTCTTTCAAAACTTATTAAAAAGAAATTAGTTACTGGTTTACCTAAGTTGAATTTTGAAAAAGATAAGATTTGTGATGCATGCCAACTAGGTAAGCAAACTAGAGTATCATTCAAATCTAAAAATATAGTTTCAACTTCTAGGTCATTGGAACTATTGTACATAAATTTGTTTGGTCCTATAAGAACTACAAGCTTAGGTGAAAAATGTTATGGTTTTGTAATTATTGATGACTTTTCATGTTTCATATGGGTTTTCTTTTTGACACATAAAGATGAAACTTTTCAAGTTTTCTCAAAGTTTTACTAAAAAGTTATAAATAAAAAAGAATTTTTAATTCAAAATATTTGAAGTGATCATGGAATCAAATTTAAAAATCAAGACTTTGAAAAATTTTATGATGAAAAAGATATATACCATAATTTTTCAGCACTTAGGACACCCCAACAAAATGGGGTAGTAAAAAGAAAAATAGAACTCTAGAAGAAATTACCCGTACCATGCTATATGAAAGCAACCTCCCAAGATACTTTGGGACGAAAGCAATTAATATGAAATGTTACATTTTAAACCATGCCCTAATTAGACCAATTTCAAAGAAAACACCTTATGAACTTTGGAAAGGAAGAAAACCAAACATTGCATATTTTCATATTTTTGGTTGCTAATGTTTTATTTTGAATAATGGTAAAAAAAATTAAAAAAATTTGATGCAAAATTCAATAAAGCTATTTTTTTTGGTTACTACTCTTCTAGTAAAGCTTTTAGAGTTTTTAACAAAAGAACTTTAGTAATAAAGGAGTTAATACATGTTGTATTTGATGAGACTAATGATCTTCCATCAAGGATGAGTGAAGGCATTGATGATACAAGTCCTATTATAGAAGGGATGAATGAGCTCACACTAAAGGAATCAACAATTTAGAATAAAGAAGAACACGAAAAGAAACAAGAGGATGAAGGTGAAGAACAATAAGAATAACCTCAAGGTATAAATGATCTTCCAAAAGAATGGAGGTATGTTCACAATCATCCCAAAGAACTCATTATTAGTGATCCTACATATGAAATAAAAACTCATTCCTCACTTAAAGATGCATGTAATCACTTTGCATTTATATCACATTTTGAACCTAAAAGTATAGATGAAACTAAAAAGACTATAATTGGATTAATGCAATGCAAGAAGAACTTAATCAATTTGAAAGAAACAATGTATGGACTTTAGTATCAAGACCTAGAAATCATCCTATAATTGGTACAAAATGGGTATATGAAATAAATTGGATGAAAATAGAAATGTAGATAGAAATATAGCAAGATTAGTTATAAAGAAATATAATCAAGAAGAGGAAATTGATTTTGATGAAACCTTTACATCGGTTGCTAGATTAGAAGTCTTTGAAGGGAAAAATTAGATTTTTCGGATCAAGTTCGTTCAAATCTGATTGGATCGAGAGGCATATTTCAAAATTTTTCTCTTAGATCCAAATCAAATCTGATACTTTTCAGATCTAATTTTAGGATCTAATAAATAAAAAAAATTAAGATTAAATTAAATCAAATTAATTTACCTGATTTGGGTAATCCTATTACCCTGTAGATGATCCTGATTGCAGCGGAAGGTTCTGGAAGTAGCCACGCAAGCGCCTGGCCTCTACCGGTATCCACTCGGGTTGGATCTGGAGATCCTTCTTCTTCTCTATCACACCTCCAAAAATCAGATCTGGATCTGATCTGGAGGATCTTCAAAAACTCCTTTTGAAGATCTGCAGCTGTCTCTTGTAGCAGCAGCGCAGCCTTCTTATTTTTTGATCGCCTTTCCTTGATCTGAATCGCACCAAACTAATCCCAAAACACTTTTGGACGTGGAGAGGCAAGTAGATGAGTATGGCATGGAGAAGAGAGGGAGAGCAGCCTTGGTGGCATTGGGCAAAAGACTAGCCCTCTCAATTAGGGTTGGGCGCAAATAGGGTCTTATTATAGATCCTATCTACGTGATCCAACTCCTCTTCCTCCCAACCAATCACAACCCTTTGTGAAATCAGATCTAAATCTGATTGGTTGGAATAGAGACCCCCTGGATTCCCTTAGATTAGAGTCCCCTAAACCGACCTTAGATGGTGCCAAGACTGGATTCTTAGTAGAACTCTGATTGGAATCCAAAAGGGAGGTGGAGTCCTTGTCCAACAAGGACTCCTGGAGTCCCTCCTATGGGGCTCCACGTTTATCCCACTTGGGTGCACACCATCCTAGGTGTGCACCCTCCTCTGCCTATCTGGATAGGTGGACAGGCCCCCACCAGTCTCTCCAATAGGTGCATGACATGTGGTCAAAATGTCAAAGGGTCAAAGGTCAACGTTTGACCAAAGTCAAAGGACAAGAAATGGCAGGTGACCAAAAAATGGCAGGTAATGTCTTCAAATTTGTCTCATAAATAAGACAACCTTTTCTGACTTGGACAACCTCCAGTCAGACCATATGAAGGCCTCTGATTGAGCACAAACTCCTTTGGCTCAGTCAGGACAACTTATTTATGATAGTAAAAGAAGAACGTTAGGTTCAATCGAGTGCTAGCACGATTTCCTTGAACCTAATTGAATCTCATTCAGATCAATTGAACTAGATCAGTTCAATTGATGATCACCAGATTCAAACCCTTGTTTGTGTGACCCAGTTAGGTTCAGTTCTGTATGGTAATGGGATATGTCATGATCTCTATCATAGACATCATCGAAACTCCTTTCGATGGATCAGAACTCTTCTGATTCGAACAGCTAGAATGATCGATCATCTAAATCATTCTAATTGCTCCCAAAATCCACCAGTGACACCTAGCAGTATATGGTGGCAACCCATCAGAGCTGAATGCGAACCTCTTGGTGCAGCTACCTGTGTGATTAAGTTCTTCTATCTTGAGCCCCGATCAGATTAGGGTTAAGGTGAACTCGTCAAACCCTAGTCTCTGTCATATGATGTAATCATTCGATTCGAGTCCAATGTGAAAATCTAAATAGAAACTCTTTCTATTATTTCACTCTACCATGGCCATGGGCTTCTGGACTTGATTCTCATGATCATCATAGGGCTGCTCCTCTACCACCGAGGTAGATAGATTCCATCTTGATGCAATCCAGTTCCTACAATGAACATGCTATAGCCAACATACACCTCAGGGTTCCATATGGCTAGGAGACCGAGTAATGGTGTAGTCAAACTATAACACCCTCAAGGTGAACTGCCGATGCATCTCAGGTCAAAGAACCAGACACACACTACTGCAGCATCGAGTCAGTCATTGACGAGAAGGTAGACTTCCTAATGACTACTCGAGGTGGTCACGCTCAGTGCCCTCGTTCTCTAACGAGTACCTGTACTCTCGCTCCGGTGTCTCCACACCGTAGACTCAAGACTCATCTACTAAAGAGAAGCGATCGTACACCAACCTTTCCGGATCAATCACCATCCTCGTGATGATCCTATGGTCGGGAGCTGTTTATGAGTTAATAATGATTATTCATGTCTTAAATTTTCAACTCTTGAAAATATGAATTATCATTACCATTAACTCAAAGGATGTATCACAGACACTAAATACACAGGTGTGATAGAAAATAACCCATTTTAGTCAAAATTATAATTTTGCCCCTAGAAGTGTATTACAAGTGTCAGCCAATTCTGGCTTCTAGGGCACATATATCTAACAATCTCCCACTTGTCCTAAAGCCAATTGGCTACAAGTCTAAGTCCCATCTTCTCAAGGTGGGCTTCGATCTTCTGCTGGCCCAACGGCTTTGTAAGTGGGTCTGCCACATTATCTGCGGAGTTGACTCTCTTGACTCAACGTAACCTTTCTCAAGGTAATCGCGGATGAGATGATATCGCCGCTCAATGTGCTTGGACTTTCTGGTGAGACCTCGGCTCCTTAGCAAGGGCTATGGCGCCATTGTTGTCGCAGTAAAGAGGAATGGCATCTGATGGCATTACTCCAATTTCTGCAGCAAACTTCTTGTACCAGAATGCTTCCTTTGCAGCCTCTGATGCAGCTATATATTCTGCTTCCATGGTGGAATCTGCTATCACAGTTTGCTTGGAACTCTTCCAGCTGACAGCTCCACCATTGCACACAAACAGACTTCCAGATGTCGACTTTCGATCATCTATATCGGACATGAAGTCCGAGTCTGTGTATCCCTGAACTTGGAGTTCTCCATTACCAAAGACCAACATCATATCCTTAGTTCTTCTCAAGTACTTAAGGATACATTTCACAGAAGTCCAGTGTTCTTCACCTGGATTTGACTGATATCTGCTTGTGACACTCACAGCATGGGCTATATCAGGTCGTGTACATAGCATGGCATACATGAGGCTCCCTATTGCAGAAGCATAAGGGATCTTGCTCATGCGTTCTATTTCCTCAGGTGTGCTGGGGCACATCTTCTTGGAAAGATGAATACCATGTCTGAAGGGTATTAATCCCCTCTTAGAGTTTTCCATACTAAACCTCTTTAGTACTTCCTCTATGTACATCTTCTGTGAAAGTCCTAGCATCCTATTCGGTCTATCCCTATAGACCTTAATTCCTAGAATAAAGGATGCTTCACCTAGGTCTTTCATGGAGAATTCCTTAGACAACCACATCTTGACTGATGTCAACATGGGAATATCATTCCCAATAAGGAGGATGTCATCCACGTACAATACGAGGAAGACAACAGCGCTCCCACTGACCCTTTTGAAAACACATGGTTCCTCTTCATTTTTGATGAAACCAAACTTTTTGATCACATCATTGAAACGAGTGTTCCAGCTCCGAGATGCTTGCTTAAGTCCATATATGGACCTTTGCAGCTTGCAAACCTTGTGATCAGTATCACTGGATGTGAAACCTAGCGGCTGTTCCATATAGATATCTTCCTCAAGATATCCATTTAGGAATGCCGTTTTCACGTCCATTTGCCATATTTCATAATCGAAATAGGCTGCAACAGCAAGCAATGTGCGGATGGATTTTAGCATAGCTACCTGGGAAAAGGTATCCTGATAGTCAATGCCTTCGTGTTGACTATAACCTTTTGCCACCAGTCTAGCCTTGAATGTCTCCACATTCCCATCTGCACCAATCTTTCTCTTGAAGATCCATTTACACCCAATAGGTACTATACCTTCTGGTGGATCTACCAAGGTCCAGACTTGGTTTGAGTGCATCGAGTCAATTTCTGACTTCATTGCCTCAAGCCATTTCTCGGAGTCGATATCTGATATCGCCTCGTTGTAGGTTTTGGGATCATCACCATGAGCACCATTACCTATGAGGAACATTTCCTCTACTTCCTCTGAAATAATACCTAAGTATCTTTCAGGGGGACGGGAAACTCTTTTCGATCTACGAGGTGGAGGAGGTAGTGTTCTTATTGGCTCAACCTGATTTGGTTCCACTTGGTCCTTAGCTCGTTCTGCTTGTGAGACTTTCTCATCAAGCTTTAATCTGCTTTCCAATGCCGCTATCTTGAATAAACTATTTTTCAAGAAATATGGCATGTCGACTCACAATCACATTGTGGTCTTCTGGAATGTAGAAATAGTATCCTAATGACTCTTTAGGATATCCTATGAATCGAGCTCTAAAGGACCTAAACTCTAACTTGTCCGCTTGTTGTCTTTTGACATGAGCCGGACAACCCCAAATTCTGAGATGACTCAGACTTGGTTTCTTACCATGCCATATCTCATACGGTGTGGTAGGAATGGTTTTAGAGGGAACCCTATTCAGTAAAGTAGATTGAAGTTAATAACAGTGTCCCAAAGAAAATCAGGGAAGGTCTGTGAAGCTCATCATGGATCGAACCATATCCAATAGAGTTCGATTTCTCCGTTCTGAAACCCCGTTGAGTTGAGGTGTTCCTGGTGGAGTCCATTGAGAGACTATGCCATTTTTCTTGAGATAGTCTAGGAATTTTCGGCTAAGGTATTCACCTCCTCGATCTGATCGAAGAACCTTAATGGATTTTTCCAGTTTACTTTTCTACTTCATGTCTGAATTCTTTGAACTTTTCAAAAGCTTCAGACTTGTGTCTCATAAGATACACATACCCATACCTAGATAAATCATCGGTAAAGGTTATGAAGTAGACAAAGTTGCCTCTAGCTGGCACATCAAATGGGCCGCACACATCAGTATGTACTAGGGCAAGGAGATCTGTGGCCCTTTCCCCATGTCCTACAAAAGGGAGTCTTTTTGCCATGAAGACAAGATTCACAAATTGGATATGACTCGAAAGTCAATGGAACTCAATAGTCCGATTTTTCTTTCCAATTTGTTAACCCTATCTTCTGCTATATGACCTAATCTTAGGTGCCATAGATATCTATCGTTTGGACTATCCCTAGGTCATTTCATAGCATTCACATTTTTGCTCGATAGTTAAAAATAGGATACATCAATATGTAACTGATAAAGACCGTTAATAAGGAAACCACTTATGCAATTTTATTTTCTTTCATAAAGAATGTTACAATGGTCCTTAAGAAAACTGATTACATAGCCTTCTTAATGCTAAGCAAGAAATAGAAATCAAATTCCTGCTTGCTGCAGGCACATAATAACAGTCTTTTAACACTAAGTCTAAACCAGATGGTAAGTCGAAGAGGGTATGTTCCCATAGCCACTGCAGCAACTCTTGCTCCATTTTTCGACGCGTAGGATCATCTCACCATCCCTCAGCCTCCTGCTATCCTCAAGACCCTGCATAAAAGTGCATAAGTGAGCACTAGAACCAGAGTCAAGCACCCAACTGGATGCAGAAGAAATCATAAGGTTAGACTCAATAACGAGCATACCTCCAGAAGGACCTTGCCTTCCTTCTTCTTTAGGGTGGCCAGGTAAGTAGGGCAGTTTTGCTTCCAAGTGGCCGTCATTGTTGCAATGGAAACACTTTCCTTTATCAGCGGCCTTCTTCTTCAGCTCTATCTTTTTCTTCTTTCCTTCTTCCATCTTCTGCTTTTTCGCAGACTTCTTCTTCTTTTCAAAAGACTTTCTCTTGGAAGAAGTCCATTCCATAGCAAGTACTGAGCCTTTAGAACCTTTCATGGAAAACTCAGCGGTAACCAACATGTTCATAGTTTGGCTAAGGAATTTTGAAGTTTATGCATATGGTAGTTCATGATGAACTACCTATATGCATCAGTCAAGGATTGTAGAATTATATCATTTTGTAGATCCAAGTCCAACCTCACTTCGAGCTTCTCAAGCTCTTCCAAATCCTTGATCATCATCAAACAATGATCTTGGACTGACTATCCATCATGCATCTTAGCCTTGAAAAGTTGTTTAGTGACTTGATACTTGGCTGCACGACTCTGTTTACCAAACATTTCTTGTAGGTGAGCTAATATTTGACGAGCAATCCTGATATCTTCATGTTGGCGCTGAAGTTCATCAGACATCGAGCCCAACATGTAGTATCTGGCCTTGTTATCTTCGTCTATCCACTTATCCAGAGATGCTCTCTGCTCAGCGGATAGACGGGCTGGTAAGATGGGAGGATCCCGATCCAATACATGAGTTAACTTCTCAGAACCTAAAATAATTTTGAAGTTTCAGAGCCAATCCTTGTAATTTAGTCCGGTCAGTCTATGGGTGTCCAGAATTCATGCTAATGGATTGGATGCAGACATTTTCCTATAGAGAGTCAAAGTTTCTAGTTAGATATTATAATTAAGACTTAACTAATTTATTTAAAGATTTTATTTTTAAACAAATTAGCTTCCACTATTTTTTTGGATCCCTACACTCCCTCTGTAGAGATGAGAAAATCTTCATGATTAGTGATTTTTAGTGGGTGGTGTGATCCCACCAACTGACTCATCACCTCACCTAACAGTTATTGGTGATGGGTTAGCCAATGAGTGAACAACTCTTGTTCAATGATTCTCTAATCATGATGCACCCAAACTTGATCTCTAATTCATGAATCTCATCGTGCCCGAAATATTGATCCACTCCTTAGTTAAGTCAGATCCACCATTTGCACAGATTGGATTCCTAATTGAGTCTCTTACCATATCTGAAATATTGAGCCCAATCCATCCTCTAGCCCGTTGCATCCAATGCCTAATAGATATGGTTGCATCTTCCTGGTGCAATTGAGCCACTATAACCAGTCAAGAACAATCAACCCCAGAAAGGGCCTGCACATCTACAATGGTGGAAGACCTTAGACTTAATCTTTTCTTAGGGAGATTTGATTTAGGTCTCATTAAACTAGACTTGACATAGTCATAACCATTATGACTAACCTTGTAGCATGGGTTAGCATCTTATCAGCTTCAGTTGATTTTCCAGCAGGTTGTCACTATTTTATCCCAATAGTTTGCCACCTTAGGATTTGCTCGGGGGCAGAGATCTTAGGTTGATCCTCTATCAGACCAATCGATGGCTCCACATATCTCTACAGTATTTCAGATGCTCACTGCCATGTCTGCTTATTATGAGGATTTAGAGGATTTCTATACTGAGGTTGATTGGGAGGGTGTTAGATCTTCGGAGGCAGGTGATGGGGTGGGGGATCCTTCAGTCAAGCGAGTTTGTTCCCCCGATTTCTACTTTGTCAGTGGAGGGTAACAACCTTCATCGTGCATTGGAGGCTGAGATTCAGTCTTTGAGGGATGAGATTAGAGGATCTAGTGAGGATGTCTCTACTGCTATTGGTACTCTCATGCAGACTTTGTTGAGAGCAGTAGGATAGCTTGATTTTATTTGACTTATTTTTCTATCCCAGACCTCATCTTCCTTCACAGCAGGACCCTCTTGCCCTTCTGTTCATGCCACTCCTGCTTGTGCCACCTCTGCTCATGCCGGTACTTCTACCCATGGCTGAGGCAGACGTGGTCGAGGACGTGCCCATGGCTTTGATTCTGATACTCATCATATCTTTGATTCTTCTTCTGATTCTGATGCATCCAGCCATAATATCTATTAGATCTAGTATAGTTAGACTTATGTATTTAGGATCTAACTTATGGCCTTTGTACTTTTTGGTTGTTTGACATGGATGGTTGTATTTTTTATTATCCATGACTTTTGTATGGCCCGTGTAGTTTATAATTGTATATGAATTATAAATTAATAAAAATTATTTTGATATTTTTCATCATAAATTCTATTATCTTCTAATGAACTCATGTGTTGTAATGAAGTCCTTAGGACTATCTAGATTCGACAAAGGAAGATTTATCGTTTAGTCTTTAAATTGTTCGCGATCAAATGATATATTATTACTGAGAATGACAATGTTTATCGAGTATAGATCATTGTATGCCATATAGGTTGGTTGTCCTCATAATCAAAAAATATCGAGACATTGGTATGGCATGCAAGAGAGATGTATGGGTACATCTGTACTGAACGTGACCAACTTCGAAGATTTTCTCCTATTAAGATTAGCTCCGATGGAATATGGGTATAAGTGTTCCTCCGACCTAAGATCACCATGGTGACTTTCAAGCAACTCACTGTGCTTTGGTACCGGACTACCTGAATTTTTAATTCAGTGATGGATGATTTTTGGGCATAGTCAAGTACTTAAGAAGTCGGTGTATGTATCAAGATGGGATTGACAACTTCTAGATTCAGAAGTTGTGTTAAATGGTATTTCAATTTAGCAAAGCCTTGACCAGGGTAGTTCTTGTGAGGGATCACAGGACTAATTGCTTTGAGACACGATTTGGATGTATCTTCTAGGATTGACAGTCAAACCCTAAAGTCATCCTATGCACAGAGGTCAAAGGGATGAATTATACGGTAACCATATTCATGTAGGTTTTGAATATTGCGATTGTGACTATTCGACCTATCCAAACGTTGGATACCATTATTAGATGGTCACTTCGATTAGTACAGAAATTGATTTCTATGCTACCAGCTTAGGTTTGGACCTACGGAGTCACACACATTAGAGGTTACTACCTAATCTAATGGCTGGTGAGGAGTTTCACTCGACTGAGACTCTATGGTCAAGAGTTCCACTGGACTGGGACTCTTTGATTGGGAGTCCTACTGGGTTAGGACACTGAGTCTCAATATTTGAGAGTCTATGGTCAAGAGTCCCACTGGACTGAAATTTTTTGACTAAGAGTCTTACTACTCTGAGACTCTGAGTCCTACATATCTAAAACTCTGTGATTGAGAGTTGAGACTCTACAATCATGTGTTCCACTTATTTCGGACATCGGGATCAAGAGTCCCACTGGTTTAGAACTCTTTGATCAAGAATTTTATTTTGATGGGACTTTGTTGTCCAGATATCCACTGGATTTGGACTCTAATTTTATGAGAGGTTTTATTAGTGATTTGATTGCTAATTAACTTAATTTGATTGAGTAATTATTTTTGGTTCAAGTCCAATTGAATTGGGTTCAGTTGGGTTTGACCCGATTAGGTCACGAGTTGACCTAATCGTCGAGGAGTTTTGAACCCTAATTTGATAAGAGGTTGGGCTTGATCAATTCTTGATTTTATTGAGATCTAATTAAGTCTAATTAAGCCTAAATATATTGGTTTAATTTAGTTTAATTGGACCTAACCAATTTTGACTGGGTTGGTTCACTTGGTTGAAGTTTAGAATTCAAAGACTAGTTTGACTAGTCTTCCCATGAGCCACATTTAACCCCATGCTCCATTTAAATTCTCTCATACCTTTTTTCCTATGCACATAAGAGATTTTGACTTGTCTTTCCACGTCCTCAAGGGATAAGTTATGGTTAGTTGCCATCCAAATTCAAAAAGAGTTTGAATTTGGATCAGCAACAACCATATCTTATCCCTGGGCCACCTAAACTTTTGTGTGCCTATTATCTCCACGTGAAAGGAGTTTCTCATAGACTTTTCTTTGCTGAAGAGTGGGTGCACAACTCCTTTCCATGTCTCAATTAAGTTTAAATTTAGTTGGTTGAAGTTTTGGATTAAAATGAGATTTGAATTCAAAACTAGCAACCAACTTGTTCTCAGCTTCCCATGCGTATGTGACATTGTTTGGCGCAAAATAAAAAGGAGAGATTTTTGGGACATGTACAATTGACCTGAAAAGAAGTAGAAGACTTTCATGAGCCTTTGTGTGCATGAAAAAAAGTTTAAAATTTCTATGAGAAGGAAAAATTAGAGAGGGTTCAGCGTAGGGTTTTCATTGAGCGCAGCCCTAGGTATTTGACCTAGGGTTCGAGAAGATATTGCGTGAGCTACGAGCGTCCAAAGTACATAAAACTTTAGAGAGAACCTTCTCTACCTCTCTGCTACATCTACCAGCAACCTAGAGTATCCATGAAGCCCGTAGATAAAGATCGAAGTTATTCGATCAAAATAGCCCCTGAAAGACTTCGATGTCGAGCTAGCACTCGTGGAGAGCCGATCAGGACTAGGAGCCTCGTGTGGACGATCCATGGAGGCCAGACATCTATGTGGCTGTGTCATGACTAGCAAACCTCCTTGACAATGATCAGATCATGGTGACCGACTACCCATGAAAAAAGGTATTATATTTTGAACACATTAATGTAGCAAATAGTTTGCTGCATAGTCTTATTTGTCAGATCTATATGAATGCATGCATATTATGTTTAGATACTTAGTGTAAAATTTAATATTTTAATATGATCAATAGATAATTAATTAGATTAATTACTTTCTCCATTGCATCTTTACTATTTTTGAAATTTTTTTTGAAAGTAGCACTATAAATTTTACACTGCATCCTTCAAATGGTATCAGAGCAAGATTCGCTAAACATGATATGCTTGCATATTTAGATTGATAATTTAGATTTGATCAAAATATTAATTAAATAATTTGATTAATTAGATCTAAAAATTAAAATCAAGATTGCATGGACTGAAGGTTGTCCTACTATAGGGTTCACCTCCTATAGTGAAAAAGTTGTCCTAGTACGTTGCTGATCTAAATCATTAATTATAAAACCTTAGATCTGATCTAATATTTTTATGATCTGATTAAATTAGGCTTTAATTAATTTTTAATTATGAATGCATATTTAGATAGGATCTAAAGTTTGATTCATGATTTAGTATTATGTAATGTACATAGTTTCAGATTAAACTCTATAACTAGTATTGTTTATGAATTGAGTTGATTCAATTTTAAAGTTAGTCGACTCAATTGGTGAATAATGCTAAGTTGTAAAGAATCTTTCAAAATTTTAAAAAATATTTTCAAAATGCTGAACCCTAACCCTCAGCCCATAAACTTAATTAAAATTAAGTATAATAATTTAGTATCTAGAATTATGAATTAAGACTCTACGTCATTAATCATAAACTTATGAGTTATTTGGTTAGCTGAATTAGGTCCATAAATTAGATTAGACCAAAGGTTAGTTAAAGAATGGACTAATTTAGAGTAATTGATCAAATCTAATTAAATGTTAATTTAGATTAGGTCAAGGATTATATAGACTCAATTACATTAGTTATAGTTGGTCAAGTCTGTGCCTTTAACGAGGACCAAATGGACTTGATTTATGGCTACATGATTGAATCAATAATTACTAGGTTGATCAAATTGAAACTAATGAATTAGATGGTGTCTAAGGTAAGTCTGATAGTTTGATCAGTGGTTTTTAATTGGAAGCTACTCGCATTGATTTGGTCTTTGATGAGTTAATAGCATATCCCTTCACTGATCTCATTTATCTAGCCATCCTGGTGAATTAGATTTTGATTAGATCACATGGTGATTTAGGCTCATCCATGTCAATTAGGTAAATTAGTCTGACTGATTTAAGTGCTCTTAATGCCAGCTTAGATTAGATCCTTTTTAATCTGACTTTGTGAAGTTAGTGGGAGGATCAAAATTCGCTCACTGAATTTCTCCCTCTTCTTAAAATATGTTAATTAAATTCTCTAAAATTATTAGGTCTTTAAAAATAAAATAGTTATATAGATAACTAAATCATAGCCTCCCATTAAGTTGAGTGATAATGGGTTCATTAGTGTAATGATCATTGGAGGCCCAAAGGCCTGGTGATTATTGACTAATGAAATTATCATTCATCAAATGATAATTTGGTTAAGTCTTTCTAATGGTGGTTAGGTTGGCCGACCAAAGTCGGGCTTGATCATTTATTGGTTAGATAAGATCAAATATTATCATGTTAATGGTTGGACCTAACCGAACTTTTTCAGTGGAGGCCAAAGCCTACTGTTAGCTCTCCGGAGCAAAATCAATATCACTAGAAGTTGTTTAGAGAAATAATTGATTTTGAATCTACCTATAGATGCACATGGGTTAACTAACCAAAGTTGGGCTCGTGTGTAGTCTATGTGGATTTTAGTACCCACTAAGGAATTAAAGTAATTCTTTAAATTAGAGATAGAGGCTATCAATTTCTATAAAATAGTGGAAGAATCTTTAGACTAAAATCCAAGTCTTTAGGATAATTGATTCATACACTAATTAGATTTAGTTTTTCTTTTTATGTAGAAATAGTCACTAACCTATCACTCTGGTCATTGTTAGACAATGACAAATTATGGGATCCAACTTCGATAGCTAGTATCATAAGTTGTAAATCATCCTAGAGCATGAGAGGATCCTTTATATAGTAACGGATCCAGCACCTAAGGAGTCAACTCCGAATGTTAGAGGAGTAGTACAAGACACTTACCAAAAGTAGCTCAAAGACCGCACCACCATTTGGTACATAATGCTGGTGGCAATAAATAATGAGTTCAGCTACAGGTTCAAAAATGCCCAGCCACAGAAGATGCTTCAAATATTGAATGACTTCTTTGGCATGCCTGATGACGTTGAAAGGCACAAAATAAGTTATTCCATTTTCAATGCTCAAATAAGGAATGGGACCTCAGTCACCGATCATGTATTGCACATGATCAAGATGATTGAGCGCCTTAGCAAGCTGGGCTTTTTCCTGCATGAGTAGCTTGGTAAGGATGCGATCCATAATTCCTTGCCCAAGTTCTTCCTCCCTTTTTTAACTTATTTTAGAATGACAAAGCCTACAGTCAACTACTACAGCTTGTTAGAGTTGCTGCAGAACTTTGAGAAGGATCACCAACTCCACAAGAAGATGGTGAATGTAGTGGGAGGGTCTTTTTCTGATCATCGATCCTTTAAGAAAGAGAAGAAGAACAAGAAGAAGAAGAATAAGAAGATACAGCCTAATGCTGGGACGACCGCACAGAGTTAGACCAAGAAGTGCAAGCCCGACCAGAGCCAGGCGGAGTGCTTCTTCTGCAAGAAGTAGGGGCACTATAAGGTGTCAGCCTTAAGGCAGTCTTCTTAGAAAAGAAGTTTCTTGGTAAAGAAACTAATACCTCTAAGGTCGAACTTGATGAAGTTTGATAGGTGGAAGAATAGACATAAATTATTGAACCTGAGCTGGATCTGATTAGATCAGAATCAGAACCCATTATAGATGCACCTTTAAGATGATCTGATAGAGTACCACATCAATCGGATAGATACTATGGTTTCTTGGTTTGGGACAGAGATCTTATCAAACTCGATGAGAACGATGAGGATCCGATCACCTATATGTTGGGAATATGTCCCAAAGCCAATCGTGAGCCTGTTAATGGTGGGCTATACATTTATAATTGTATATGAATAATAAATTAATAAAAATTATTTTGGCATTTTTCATCATAAAATTTGTTGTCTTCTAATGAACTCTTGTGTTGTGATGAAGTCCTTAGGACTATCTAGATTCGACAAAGGAGGATTTATCATTTAGTCCTTAAATTGTTCATGATCAAAAGATACATTGTTATTTAGGATGACAATATTTATCGAGTATAGATCATTGTGTTTCATATAGGTTGGTTGTCCTCATAACTAAGAAATGTTGAGACATTGGTATGGCATGCAAGTAAGATGTATGGATACACTTGCACTGAACGTGACCAACTCCGGAGCTTTTCTTCTATCAAGATTAGCCCGAAGGATATGCATATAAGTGTTTCCTAGACCTAAGACTACCACAGTGACTTGCAAGCAACTCACTGTACTTAGGTACAGGACCATTTGAATTTCTAATTTAGTGATGGAAGGCTACTGGATGCAGTTAAGTACTTAGCTTATTGGTGTGTGAGTCAAGATGGGATTGACCCCTCTAAGTGTTGGAGCAAGTTTATCGCTGTATTTCAATTTAGCAAATCCTCGGTCGGGGTAGTCCATATGATGGACGCTAAATTTTGAAATATACTATAGATGAATTTTAGGATTGACAGTAAATCCTAAATCATCCTTTGAGCATCGAGGTCAAGGAGATGAATTATACAATAACCATATTTCACAGGTTCGTCATTGTTGCGTTGCAATTTTTTGATCAATCCGGACGTTAGATACCATTACTAGATGATCATATCGGTTGGTGCAGAGAATTGGTTCCTATGCTACCAGCTTATGATTCGAACCTATGGGGTAACACAATAAGGAGTTCCTACCTGATCTGATGGTTGATCATGAGTCCTAATGATCTAGGACACTATGGTCAAAGTCCCACTGGACTGGGACTCTATGATCAAGAGTTCCATTAGACTGAGACTTTGAGTCCTACTCATCTAGGACTCTCTGATCAGGAGTCCCACTGGCCTGGAACTCTATGATCGTGAGTTTGATTCGTTTGGGACATTGGGTTCAAGAGTCCTATTGGTTTGGGACTCTTCAGGAGTTTCATGTTGATGGACTCTATTGTCCAAACATCCATCCGATTGAGATTCTATTTTTATTGAAGGATTAATTAGAAATTTGATTGTTGGTTAACTCAATTTGATTGAGCGATGGAAATTTGATCAAGTTTGATCAAATTGGATTTGATTGGGTTTGACCCGATCAGGTCATGAGTTGACCTAATCGCTGTGGAAGATTTGACCCTGATTTAATCAAGGGCTGGATCAAATTAATTTCTAATTTGATTAGAAATTTAATAAGTTGGGTTAAGCCTAATTTAGTTAGATTTGATCTGATCTTATTGGGTTTGGAATAATGGGTTTAGTTAAAACCAATTTTGAAAAGTCAAAGGAGGTTTGAACTTTCAACTCCCTGTGCCTACAATATTTGACCAACCTTTGACCCATGCCCCTCTTTATTTTATGTAAATTTTTTCTCATACCTAGATACCTTCTACACCCCTTATCTCTTCTACCTTTGACCTGGTCCAATGGTTGGACTGGTCAAAATAATTTGAATTTTGAATTCAATGTAGAAGTTGAAACTTCTCAACTCCCTCTCATTCATATCCTTTTCCCACGCCAACTTTGATTTTACTTCATGCACTTTTTTTGTGCATTCTCAGAGTGGACACGTAGAAGGAGAGTCCTTCTACATGTCAAATACTTTGGTATGGGCGTTGGATAGGGATAAGATGGTTTTTGAATTTGATGTTGGTTGGGAGGTTGAAATAAGTTCAACCTCCTACCCTTATCTCTTTCCATGCACCTTTCCCATGGTATTCATGTCAATAAATTATGAAAATTTTTGTGCATGCAATAGAGAGAGATATAATTCTATGGTTAAAATTTTAATATGATTGGACATTAGTTTTGGGCAAGAAAAATCTTGGAGTGAAGGTGAGTATGGTCCTACAGCACCTTATTTTATCCTCATGCCTCTCTTCTCTTCTGATTTTCACCTCTAAGGATACTTAATTTTTAGATATGATCTAAATAGGATTTGTAGATATAAAATTCATCTTTTTATAAAAATTTATTTCATAGAAAAACTCTATATAGAGCGGGCGTGATAGAATTTTCAGTGTGTTAGGTTTTTTGGGTAGAGTGAAACCCTAGATTTGGGAATCTGGGTTTGGGTGGAGAGATCGAGTGCTGTGAGCATCAGATCACCACCAAATTTGAAACACCTCTTAATCATCCTCCATTGTTTTTGTTTTAATTTTTAAAATATCTAAAAAATTAAAAAATATATGATCGATCGGATCGATCATAATCAACTATTGAAGGCTCTGATGAGGAGCTAGCACTCTAGTGGGGTTGATCGGGACCAGGAGCTCCGTATGGACCAACTATAAAGGTCGAACACATATACGACTATGGTGCAATACTAGAATATTATCTGGTGGATTCAGATTATGGTAATCAGCTAGCTGCGAAAAGGTATTATGTTCTGAATAGATAGATGTAGTAAAGAGTTTGCTGCATAATTTTATTTTCAGATCTATATAAATACATACATATTATATTTAGATTCTTAGTGTAGAGCCTAATAATATGATAAAAAATTAATTAATTTTTCATTATATTTTAGCTATTTTTAAAAATTTTTTTGAAAGTAGAACTGCAAAGCCTGCACTGGTTCCTTTAAATGGTATCAGAGCAAGATTTGCTAAACATGATATGCTTACATATTTTAGATTGATAATTTAGATTTGATCTAAATATTAATCTAATAATTTAATTAATTAGATCTAAAAGTTAAAATCAAGATCACATGAACTGTAGGTTATCTTGCTTTAGGGTTTACCCCTTACAGTGAAAAGGTTATCCTGGTATGTTGCTGATCCATATCGTTAATCATAAAATCTTAGATTTGATCTAATATTTTTATGATCTAATTATATTAGGCTTTAATTTAATTTATGATCATGAATGAATAATTAGATAAAGTTTGATTCATAATTTAGTATTATATAGTGTACATAGTTTCAGATTAAACCCTACAACTAGTATTATTTGTGAATTGAGCTGATTCAATTTTAAAGTGAGTCGACTCAATTAATGAATAATACTAAATTATAAAGAATCTTTCAAAAATTTACAAAATATTTTTTGAAATGCCGAACCCTAACCCACAACCCATAAACTTAATTAAATATTAAGTATAATGATTTGGTGTCTAGAATTATGAATTAAGATTCTAAGTCATTAATCATAAAATGTGGGATATTGGGTTAGTTGAATTAGGTCCATAAATTGGGTGAGATATAAGGTTAGTTAAAGAGTGGACTAAATTAGAGTAATTGATTAAATCTAATTAAATATTAATTTAGATTAGGTCAAGGACTCTATAGACTCAATTACAATAGTTGTAGTTGGTCAAGTCTATGCCTTTAACAAGGACCAAATGGACTTGATTCATTTCTACGCGGTCGAGCCCGAAATTACTAGGTTGGTCAAATTAAAACTAATAAATTGGATAGTATCTAAGGTAAGTTTGATAGTTTGACCAGTGGTTTTTAATTGGGAGCTACTCGCACTGATTCGATCTTTGACGAGTTAATGGTATATCTCTTCCACTGATCTCACTTACCTGACCATCTTGGTGAGTTAGGTTTTGATTAGATCACTTGATGATTCGAGCTCACCCATATCAATTAGGTAAATCAGTCTGACTGATTTAGGTGCTCCTAATGCCAGCTTAGATTAGATTTTTTTTGATCTGACTTGGTGAAGTCAGTGGGAGGATCGAAATTAGCTCACTTTTCTTAAATATATTAACTAAATCCTCTAAAATTATTAGGTTCTTAAAAATGAAATAGTTATATAGATAACTAAATCATAGCCTCCCATTAAGTTGAGTGATAATGGGTTCATTAATTTGATAATCACTGGAGGCCCAAAGGTCTAGTGCTTATTGACTAATAAAATTATTATTCATAAAATGATGATTTGGTTAAGTCATTTTGATAGTGTTTGGGTTGGCCGACCAAAGTCAGGCCTGATCATTTATTGGTTAGATAAGACCAAATATGGTCATGTTAATGGTTGGACCTAATCGAACTTTTTTAGTGGAGGCCAAAGCCTATTGATTAGGTCTCTGAGGCAAAATTGATATTACTAAAAATTATTTAGAGAAATAATTGATTTTGAACCTATCCATAGGTGCACATGGGTTGACCAACCAAAATTGGGCTTATGTGTAGTCTATATGGATTCTAGTACCCACTAAGGAATTAAAGTAATTCCTCGAATTGAAGGTAGAGGCTACCAATTTGTATAAAATAGTGAGAGAATCTTTAGACTAAAGTTCATATCTTTAGGATAATTGATTCATATAATAATTAGGTTTGGTTTTTCTTATTATGCAGAAATGGCCACTAACCTGTCGTTCTGATCATTATTAGATAATGATAAATTAATGGGACCCAACTACGATAGCTGGTATCGTAAGTTGAAAGTCATCCTGGAGCATGAGCAGAACCTTTATGTCATAACGGATCCTGCACCTGAGGAGCCAACTCTGAATGCTAGAGGAGAGGTTCGAGCTACTTATCAGAAGTGGCTTAATGATCACACCACCATTTGGTGTATAATGCTGACGGCAATGAACGACGAGTTCAACCATAGGTTTGAAAACACCCAGCCATAGGAGATGCTTTAAATGTTGAACGACTCCTTTGGCATGCCTGACGATGTTGAAAGGCATAAAATAAGTTATGCTATTTTCAATGCTCGGATGAGGGATGGGGCCTCAGTCACCGATCATGTATTGTACATGATTGAGAACCTTAGCAAGCTTGGCTTTCCCCTACACGAGCAGATTGGTAAGGATGCAATTCTTAATTCCTTGCCCAAGTCCTTCCTCCCCTTCCTAACTCATTTTAGAATGATAAAGCCTACAGTCAACTACCATGGATTGCTGGGGTTACTGCAGAACTTTGGGAAAGATCACTAACTCTACAAGGAGATGGTGAATGTAGTGGGAGGATCTTCTTCTGGTCATTGACCCTTTAAGAAAGGAAAGAAGAACAAGAAGAAGAAGAACAAGAGGGTGCAGCCAAATGTTGGGATGACTGCACAGGTCGGATCAAGAAGTGCAAGCCCGACCAGAGCCAGATAGGGTGCTTCTTCTACAAGAAGCAAGGGCACTAGAAGAGGAACTATCCTTTGTACATTGCCTTCTGTTGGATATGGTTTGATTCATGATGGGGTTTGCTGGTTTGTTTATCTTCCTATGGGGATATGCGCTCAAATCAGCTTGTTATATTCTAAATAGGATTTTGAGTAAATCTATTAATAAAATACTATATGAGATATGGACATGGCGTAAGCCAGTGCTTTCACACCTTAGGATTTAGGATTGTCCGACTTACGTCAAACATTTGATGATAGACAAGCTTAGACCTAGGTTTGATAAGTATAGTTTTATAGGTTACCCAAAAGAAATCAAAAGATACTACTTCTACCTTGCTGTTGAGCAGAATGTGTTTGTCAGCCTTAAGGTAGTTTTTTTAGAAAAGGAGTTCCTTGAGGAAGGAACTAATGTCTCTAAGATCGAACTTGATGAAGTATGATAGATGGAAGAACAGACACAAGTTGTAGAACCTAAGCTAGATCTGGTTAGATCAGACCCAGAATCCATTGTAGATGCATCCTTAAGGCGATCTGATAGATTACCACGTCAGCCGGATAGATACTATGATTTTTTGATCCAGGATGGGGATCCTATCAAACTCGATGAGAATGATCAGGATCCGATCATCTATATGGATGCAATGCAGAGATCCGACTCTAAGAAATGGCTTGAGGCCATGAAATTCGAAATGAAATCCATGAAGGTCAACAATGTATGGACATTGTTTGACCCATCCGAAGGGATAAAACCCATAGGGTGTAAGTGGGTTTTCAAAAGAAAAAGGGGCATAGACGGAAAAGTGGAGATCTATAAAGCCCATCTGATTGTCAAAGGGTATCATCAACGTTATGGTATTGACTATGATGAGATATTTTCTCCTATGGCAATGCTCAAATTTATTCAAATTATGCTTGCTATCGCTGTCCATCTAGATTATGAAATCTAACAAATGGATAGCTTTCCTAAATGGAGAGCTGAATGAAGAGGTGTATATGATATAGCTTGAAGGATTCACATCCATAGATGAGTCTAAGGTGTGTAAGCTTTAAAGATCCATTTATGGACTAAAGCAGGTATCTCAGAGCTGGAACATACGATTTGATAAAACAATCAAAACATATGGCTTTGTTAAGAACGAAGAGGAGCCCTACATATACAAGTGGACTGATGGTTAGCAATAGTATTTCTAGTATTGTATGTGGATGACATTCTTTTAATCAAAAATGATATCCCTGTATTGCAAGGAAAGATCTGGCTATCATTATAATTCTTCATGAAAGATCTAAGAGAAGCTTCCTACATCCTAAGGATGAAGATTTATAGAGATAGATTTAAAAGATTGCTTGAATTATCCCAGTCTACGTACATTGATACTATGCTGAAATGGTTTAGCATGGAGAATTTCAAGAAAGGTTATCTACCGATAGGCCATGAAATTTTTCTTTCAAAAAGGGATTGTCTGACAACACCTCTAGAAAGAGAGCGTATGAGTAGAATACCATAGGCTTCGGTAGTGAGTTCTATCATGTATGTCATGACATATATACAACCAGATATGGCATACTCACTAGGGGTAGTGAGTAGATACCAATCTGATCCAGGGGAGAACCATTGGAAGGTTGTTAAAATCATTCTGAAGTATTTAAGAAATACTAAGGATCAGTGGCTTGTATATGGTGAAACGAACTTGAAACTTATGGGGTTCACAGACTTTAGTTTCCAATCTGATCATGATAATAGCAAGAGTATGTCGAGATATATATTCATCCTTAATGGTGGGGCCGTTTGCTAGAAGAGTTTCAAGCAGCACACTATAGCCGATTCAGTTTGTGAGGCAGAGTATGTCGCTGCATCAGATGTTGCCAAAGAAGTGGTGTGGCTGAAAAAATTCATCATCGAGCTCGGAGTAGCACCCTCCCTTGATGGTCCGGTTCTGCTCTATTGTGATAGCTCTGAAGCCATTACTCAAGTGAAAGAACCTAAGGCACACCAGCGGACGAAGCATATTTTGTACTGCTTCCACCTTGTCCAAGAAATTATGGATCGAGGTGATGTCGACCTTTAGAAGATCGACGAGAAGGAGAACCTGGCCAATTCATTCACTAAAGCTATTATGGTGAAGGAGTTCAATGACTTCAAGTCAAAGATTGGTATTAGATACTGCACTAATTGGCTTTAGTCCAAGTGGGAGATTATTGAGAATATATCCCAAAGCCAATCGTCAGCTTGTTGATGGTTGGGCTATACATTTATAATTATATATGAATCATAAATTAATAAAAGTTATTTTGATATTTTTCATCACAAAATCTATTGTCTTCTAATGAACTCTTGTGTTATGATGAAGTTCTTAGGACTATCTAGATTCAACAAAGGAGGATTTGTCGTTTAGTCCTTAAATTATTCACGATCAAAAGATATGTTGTTACTTAGGATGATAACATTTATCGAGTATAGGTTGTTGTATGCCATTTAGGTTGGTTGTCCTCGTAACCAAAGAATGTTGAGACACTGGTATGGCATACAAGTAAGATGTATGGATACATCTGCACTAAATGTGACCAACTTTGGAGCTTTTTTCTATCAAGATTAGCCCCAAAGGATATGGGATAAGTGTCCCTTAGACCTGAGACCACCATGGTGACTTGCAAGCAACTCACTATACTTAGGAACTGGACTATCTGAATTTCTAATTCAGTGATGGAAGGCTACTGGGTGCAATCAAGTACTTGGCTTATCGGTGGATAAGTCAAGATGGGATTGATCCCTTCAAGTGTTGAAGCAAGTGCATCATTGTATTTCAATTTAGCAAATCCTCGACCGAGGTAGTCCAAATGATGGATGCTAAATTTTGAAATATACTATGGATGAATTTTAGGATTGAAAGTAAATCCTAAATCATCCTTTAAGCATCGAGGTCAAGGAAATGAATTATACGGTAATCATATTCCACAGGTTCGTCATTGTTGTGTTGCAATTTTTTGACCTATCTGGACATTGGGTACCATTGCTGGATGGTTACATCGATTGATATAGAAAATTGATTTTTATGCTACCAGCTTAGGATTTGAACCTATGGGGTCAAACATATAAGGAGTTCCTACATGATCTAATGGCTGATCATGAGTTCTGATGACCTAGGACACTGTGGTCAAGAGTCCCACTAGACTGGAACTCTATGATCAAGAGTCCCACTAGATTGAGACTTTGAGTCCCACTCATCTAAGATTCTCTGATTAAGAGTTCCACTAGTTTGGGACTCTATGATCATGAGTTTGATTCGTTTGGGACATGGGTTCAAGAGACCCACTAGTTTGGGACTCTTCAGGAGTTTCATTTTGATGGACTCTGTTGCCCAAACATCCACCCAATTGGAACTCTATGTTTATTGAAGGATTAATTAGCAATTTGATTGTTGATTAACTTAATTTAATTGAGTGATGGGGATTTGATCAAGTTTGATCGAATTGGATTCGATTGGGTTTGACCCGATTAGGTCGTGAGTTGACATAATCGCTGTGGAAGATTTGACCTTGATTTAATCAGGAACTGGATCAAATTAATTTCTTATTTGATTAAAAATTTAATAAGTTAGATTAAACCTAATTTAGTTAGATTTGACCTGGTCTTATTGGGTCTGGAATAATTGGTTTAGTTGAAACCAATTTTGAAAAGTCAAAAGAGGTTTGAACTTTCAACTCCCTGCGCCTACAATATTTGACCAACCTTTGACCCATGCCCCTCTTTATTTTATGTGAATTTTTCCTCACACCTAGATACCTTCTGCACCCCTTATCTCTTCTGCCTTTGACTTGGTCCAATGGTTGGACTGGTCAAAATAATTTGAATTTTGAAATCAACATAGAAGTTGAAACTTCTCAACTCCCTCTCATTCTTATCATTCTCCCACACCCACTTTGATTTTACTTCATGCAATTTTTTTGTGCATTCTCAGAGTGGACACATAGAAGGAGAGTCCTTCTACGTATCAAATACTCTAGTATGGGCATTGGATAGGGATAAGATGGTTTTTGAATTTGATGTTGGTTGGGAGGTTGAAACAAGTTCAACCTCCGACCCTTATCTCTTTCCACGTGCCTTTCCCATGGTATTCACGTCAATAAATTATGAGAATTTTTGTGCATGTAAAAGAGGGGGTTAGCATTCTGTGGTAAAGATTTCAATGTGATTGGGCGTTAGTTTTGGATGAAAAAAATCTTGGAGTGAAGGTGAGCAGGGTCCTACAGCACCTTATTTTTCCCTCATGCCTCTCTTCTCTTCTAATTTTTGTCTCTAAGGATACCTAATTTTTAGGTATGATCTAAATACATTTATAGATATAAAAGTCATCTTTCCATGAAAACTTGTTTCATAAAAGAACTCCACATTGAGAGGGTGTGATAGGATTTTCAGTGTGTCAGGTTTTTTGGGCAGAGTGAAACTCTAGATTTAGGAATCTAGGTTTGGGTGGAGAGATCGAGTGCTGTGAGCATCAGATCACCACCAAATTTGAAACACCTCTTCATCATCCTCTAATATTTGTGTTCTAATTTTTTGGAGTATCTAAAAAATCATAAAGTATATGATCCATTGGATCGATTATGATCAGCCATTGAAGGCCCCGATGAGGAGCTAGCACTCCAGTGGGGCTGATCAGGATCAGGAGCTCCGTGTGGACCAACCATAGAGCCTGGATATGTGTGCAGCTATGGTGTGATACTAGAGTATTATCCAATGGATTTAGATTATAATGATCAGCTATCCACAAAAAGATATTGTGTTCTAAATAGATAGATGTAGTAAAGAGTTTGCTGCATAATTTTATTTTCTGATCTATATGAATGCATGCATATTAGTGTAGAGCTTAATATTCGGATATGATCAAAAATTAATTAATTAGATTAATTATTTTTTTATTATATTTAAGCTATTTTCAAAAAAAAATTTGAAAGTAGCACTGTAAATCCTGCACTGCTTCCTTCACTATATAGATGCAATGCAGAGATCCAACTCTGAGAAATGGCTTGAGGTCATGAAATCTAAAATGGAGTCCATGAAAGTCAATGATATATAAACATTGGTTGACCTACCTGAAGGGGTAAAATTTATAGGATGTAAGTGGATCTTCAAAAGAAAAAGGGGCGCGACGAAAAGGTGGAGACCTATAAAGTCCATTTGCTTGCCAAGGGGTATCGTCAATATTATGGTATTGACTATGACAAGATGTTCTCTTCTGTGGCAATGCTCAAATCCATTTGGATTATGCTTGTTATTACAGTCCATCTAGACTATGAAATCTGGTGGATGGATATGAAAATAACATTTCTAAATAAAGAGTTGGATGAAGAGGTGTATATGATCCAGCCTGAAGGATTCACATCCATAGATGAGTCTAAGGTGCGTAGACTTCAGAGATCCATTTATAGACTGAAGTAGGCATCTCGGAGTTGGAACATACGATTTGATTGAATAATCAAAATGTATGGCTTCATTAAGAACAAATAGGAGCCCTGTATATACAAGTGGGCTAATAGTCCAGCAATAGTATTCCTAGTATCATATGTGGATGACATTCTCTTAATCGAGAATGATGTTCTTGTATTACAAGAAATAAAGATCTATCATCACAGTTCTCCATGCAAGATCTAGAAGAAGCTTCCTACATCCTAGGGATGAAGATCTATAGAGATAGATCTAAAAGATTGCTTGAATTGTCCCAATCTATGTACATTGATACTATACTGAAATGGTTCAGCATGGAGAATTTCAAGAAAGGCTATCTACCGATAGGCCATGAAATTTCTTTTTCAAAGAGGGATTGTCCGACAACACCTCTAGAAAGAGAGTGTATGAGTAGAATACCATATGCTTCAGCAGTGGATTCTATAATATACGCTACGATATGTACGCGCTCAGATGTGGCATACTCACTAGGGGTAGTGAGCAGATACCAATCTGATCTAGAAGAGAACCACTGAAAGGTTGTTAAAATTATTCTAAAGTATTTAAGAAATACTAAGGACTAGTGGCTTGTATATGGTGAATCGGACTTGAAACTTATGAAGTTCATTGACTCCAATTTTTAGTCTGATCATGATAATAACAAGAGTGTGTTGGGATATATATTCATCCTTAATGATGGGATCGTCAGCTGGAAGAGTTCCAAGCAGCACACTATGGCTGATTCAGTTTGCAAGGCAGAGTATGCCACTGCATCAGATGCTGCCAAAGAAGCAATGTGGCTAAGAAAATTCATCACCGAGCTTAGAGTAGCACCCTCTTTTGATGGTCCTATTTTGCTCTATTGCGATAGCTCTGGAGCCATTGCTCAGGCGAGGAAACCAAAGACACACCAATAGACGAACCATATTTTGCACCGCTACCATCTTGTCTGAGAAATTATGGATTGAGGTGATGTCGACCTTTAGAAGATCGACGAAAAGGAGAACCTGACCGACTATTCACTAAAGTTGTTGCGGTGAAGGAGTTTAATGACTTCAAGTCGAAGATAGGTATTGGATATTGCACTGATTGGCTTTAGTCCAAGTGGAAGGTTGTTGAAAATATGTTCCAAAGCCAATCGTCAGCCTGTTGATGGTTGGACTATATATTTATAATTATATATAAATTATAAATTAATAAAAAATATTTTGATATTTTTCATCATAAATTCTATTATCTTCTAATGAATTCATGTATTATGATGAAGTCCTTAGGACTATCTAGATTCGATAAAGAAGAATTTATCGTTTAGTCCTTAAATTGTTCATGACCAAATGATATGTTATTACTGAGGATAACAACGTTTATTGAGTATAGGTCGTTGTATGCCATATAAGTTGGTTATCTTCATAATCAAGGAGTATTGAGATACTGGTATGGCATGCAAGTAAGATGTATGAGTACATCTGCACCGAACATGATCAATTCTAGAGTTTTTCTCCTATCAAGATTAGCTTTGATGGAATATGGGTATAAGTATTCCTCTGACCTAAGATCACCATGGTGATTTTCAAACAACTCACTGTGCTTTGATGCCGGACTGTCTGAATTTCTAATTCAGTGATGGAAAATTTCTGAGCACAGTCAAGTACTTAAGAAGTCGGTGCATGTATGAAGATGGGATTGACCACTCCTAGATTCAAGAGTTGTGTTAAATGGTATTTCAATTTAGCAAAGCCTTGGCCAGGATGGTCCTTGTGAGGGATCATAGGACTAATTATTTTGAGACACGATTTGGATGTATCTTCTAGGGTTGACAGTCAAATCCTAAAGTCATCCTATGCATAGAGGTCAAAAGGATGAATTATACGATAACCATATTCACGTAGGTTCTGAATTTTGCGATTATGACTATTTGATCTATCCAGACGTTGGGTACCATTGCTAGATGTCACTTTGATTAGTATAGAAATTGATTTCTATGCTATCGACTTAGGTTTGGACATGCGGAGTCACACACATTAGAGATTTCTACCTGATCTAATGGTTGGTGAGGAGTTCCACTCGACTAGGACTCTATGGTCAAGAGTCCCACTGGACTGGGATTCTTCGATCGGGAGTCCTACTGGGTTTGGACACTGAGTCCAATGTTCGAGAGTCTATGGTCAAGAGTCCCATTGAACTAGGACTCTTCGACTAAGAGTCATATTGCTCTGAAACTCTAAGTCCTATATATCTGAAACTTTGATTGAGAGTTGGGACTCTACAATCATGAGTTCCACTTGTTTCGGACACCGAGATCATGAGTCCCACTATTTTGGAACTCTTCGATCAAGAGTTTCATTTTGATGGGACTCTATTGTCTGGATACCCACTGAATTTGAACTCTGATTTTATGAGAGATTTCATTAGTGATTTGATTGCTAATTAACTTAATTTGATTGAGTAATTATTTTTGGTTCAAATCTAATCGAATTGGGTTTAGTTAGGTTTGACCCGATTAGGTCACAAGTTGACCTAATCACCGAGGAGTTCTGAACCCTGATTTGATCAGAGGTTGGGTTTGATCAATTCCTAATTTTATTAAAATATAATTAAGCTTAATTAAGCCTAAATGTATTGAGTTTAATTTAGTCTAATTGGACCTAACCAATTTTGATTGGGTTGGTTCAGTTGGTTGAAGTTTAGAATTCAAAAACTAGTTTGACTAGTCTTCCCAGGCGCCATATTTAACCCCATGCCTCATTTAAATTCTCTCATACCTTTTTTCTCAAGCACATAAGAGGTTTTGACTGGTCTTTCCATATCCTCAAGGGATAAGTTATGGTTAGTTGCCATCCAAATTCAAAAAGAGTTTGAATTTGGATATGCAACAACAATATTTTATCCCTGTGCCACCTAAACTTTTATGCACCTATTATCTGCATGTGAAAGGGGTTTCCCATGAACTTTTCTTTGTTGAATAGTGGGTGCACAACTCCTTTCCACATCCCAATTAAGTTTAAATTTAGTTGATTGAAGTTTTGGATTAAAATGAGATTTGAATTCAAAACTGGCAACCAACTTGTTCTCATCTTCCCACGCATATGTGACACTATTTAGCACAAAATAAAAAGGAGAGATTTTTAGGATGTGTGAAATTGATCTAAAAAGAAGTAGAGGACTTCTGTGAGCCTTTGTGTAAGTGAAAAAAAAGTTTAAAATTCCCATGAGAAGGAAAAATTAGAGAGGGGCTAGCACTAGGTTTTCATTGAGTGCAGCCCTAGGATTTGACCTAGGGTTCGGGAAGATATTGCATGAGCTACGAGCATCCAAAATCCACGAAACGTTAGAGAGAATCTTCTCTACCTCTCTACTACATCTACCAGCAACCCAGAGCATCCATGAAGCCCGTAGATGAAGATCGAAGTTATTCGATTAAAATAGCCCCTAAAAGACTCCGGTGTCGAGCTAGCACTCGCGGGGAGCCGATCAGGATCAGGAGCCTCATATGGATGATCCATGGAGGCTAGACATCTATGTAACTATGTCATGACCAATGGACCTCCTCGATGATGATCAAATTACGATGATCGACTATCCTCAAAAAAGATATTATGTTCCGAATACATTAATGTAGTAAATAGTTTGCTGCATAGTTTTATTTTTCAAATCTATATGAATGCATGCATGTTATGTTTAGATCCTTAGTGTAGGGTTTAATATTTTTATCTGATCAGTAGGTAATTAATTAGATTAATTACTTCTTTTGTAGCATCTTTGCTATTTTTAAAATTTTTTTTGAAAGTAGCACTGCAATTCCTGCACTGCATCCTTCAAAAACTTGGGTCAAATGAATGGTCCATCCCAATGTGAGCAAAGTTTACCAGGGAATAGTCTTAACCTAGAATTAAAGAGCCATACTTTTTGGTTAGATTTGAATGTTTTCCTCAAGATAATCTTATCATGGTAAGCCTTGATTCGAGTCTTATAGATTTTAGGACTTTCGTATGCCTCGTTACGTAACTCTTCTAATTCATTTAATTGCAGTCTCCTATTTGACCCAACATTTTTCATATCAAAATTAAATTTTTTATTGTCCAATATGCATGGTGCTCTAATTCTACCGGCAGATGATAAGGTTTTCTAAAAATAAGTCGATAAGGAGATATTCCTATAGGGGTTTTTTAAGCAGTATGGTAAGCCCATAATACATCATCTAATCTCTTAGACTGTTGAACCCTCTAAGTGATTTTGATGATGACCAAATATTAAAGCAAATGATTACTAATATATTTTATTTTAAGTATTTCAATGTTAGAAGAAAGAGAGCTCTTTGACCAAAACAAGGAAGACATACAGTGGAATTCAAATGAAAATCAAATCCCCTTAATTGGTGCAAAAATTCCCTCAAAATTTTCTTGGAGCAGTCTTCGAGATGTCTTGAAATTTTTTCGAGAGCTCTCGAGTGGACTTGCATGCCCCAAGCATAGTTCTGGCATGGTTTCGAGAGGTCTCGAGTGAATCTTGAGAGCTCTCAATCTTAGATGACAGAAATCTAGTTTCTGTGCTCCGAGAGCAAGAGGTCTTGCAGGATTTCTGAGAGGTCTTGTAGTTCCAACGAGACATCTTGTTCAGAACCATGAGGTCTTGGTCTCAGGCAAGTCATTTTTTTTAGAAAATTGATTTTTCGTATGACTGAAGGCGAGAGCTCTCTTGATCAAATTGAGAGTTCTCGTAACCTGGCAAGATATCTTGAGACAAATCAAGAGGTCTCGAGACTCGACAACAACCTTTTGATGGGACATTCTAGATCGAATTTTTTTCGATCCTAACAGCTAGTTGCTGCTCTCTAATAATCGAATTTTACTTTTTCTGAGCTCCAATCATCACCAGAAGAAGGAAATGCTGTTGATATAAAAGGAAGAAGACTTATTTTCAATTAACGGAACAAAAATAAGAGAAAGCAAACCACGCTCTATTCTTGATTGAATACTCAATCTCCAATCGGGCAGTTCTCTCAAGCTTTAAAGAACCCTCAAGTGCATTAACTCCACGCATTCAAAGAGGCATTCAACAAACTACAATAATAACTTTTCTGCTCACTCAAAGGGGCATTTCGAGTTGTAAAATCTTCTTTTTCTTTTTCATGTATTTGATTTCAGTAGGGGTTGGAACTTGGATTTTGGGCTTTTTCCTCTCCATTGTTTGTTCAGATTTGCCTGATCTCTGTAAGGATTATGGTTGGTGAACCTAGAGAAAATCAACTAAATTTTTGGATAGTGAGTCCGAAAAAACTATCCGACTGTAATCTTGCGGGATTATAGTAAAATTTTCAAGAGTTTTGCTTATGGAGTGGAAGTAGGTGCTGAAAGTGTACCGAACCACTATAAAATTCTCTTATTTATGTGTGTGCTGTCTTGTGTCTTCTATTTGCTCTCTCATCTAATTCACTTAGGATTTAATCATTTTTCATCGCACATATCTGCTTTAAATTTTTAAAACCTAATTCATCCCCCCTCTTGGGTTGTCTATCTAGACAATAATTGATATCAGAGTATTGATTCTCTACTAATTATTGATTTTATCAACTAGAGATAAAGATCATATCAACCCAACTAGGAGGTTCACTTGTCGAAGGATAATCCATAAATAGGCTACCTCTTTTTAATGGGTTCAACTATACCTATTGGAAAGCTCGCATACACATTTTTATTGAAGCCCTTGACTATGACATATGGAGTGTCATTGTCAATGGTCCACACACTCCCACAGTCCTCATCAATGATACATCCTCTCTTAAGCCAGAGAAGGATTAGGATGAAATAGACAAAAAACTAGTCCAATTAAATGCCAAGGCAATGAATGTACTCTATTATACCCTTGATGTTAACGAGTTTAACCGAATCTTCACTTGCAATTCAGTAAAGAAAATTTGGGATAGACTTAAAGTTACACATGAAGGAACAAATCAAGTAAAAAAATTAAAATTAACATGCTAGTTCACTAATATGAGTTGTTTAAAATGGATCCCACTGAATCTATTACTAGCATGTACACAAGATTCACTGATATTATAAATAGTTTAAAAAGCTTAGGTAAAGTTTACACTAACAGTGAATTGGTGAGAAAGATCCTCAGATCTTTGCTTAGGACATGGAAAGCCAAAGTAGCAGTTATCCAGGAGGTAAAAGATCTGAACATGCTACCTCTAGAGGAGCTCATTGGATCCTTGATGACACATGAGCTTGCCATGAGTCGGCACAATGAGGAAGATAATAAGAAGAAGAAAATAATAGCGCTGAAATCTATGGCTGCTGAAGAAGAAGATGATCTATCCATCAGTGAGAAAAATGATGAAGACATGGCCCTAGTGGTCAGAAAATTCAAAAAATTTATGGAAAAAAGAAGACAAGGATTCAAGAAAAGGAGCTTCATTAGAGGAGAAGCTAGTAGGAAGAAAGAAAAAGAAAAAGAAAAGGATCAGCCCACTTGCTACGAATGCAAGAAGCCAGGATATTTTAGGGCTGAATGTTCTTAGTTGAAGAAGGAGCCAAAAAGAACAAAAAAGAAAGCCAGGTTAGCAACTTGGAGTGACAGCGATGAGTCAAGCTCAGAGAAAGAAAACCAAAATGAACCAAACTTGTATTTCATGGCACAAGATGATGAGGTATCCTCCACTCTTGATTCAGATTTTATCTTTGATGAGCTTCAAGATGTTTTTTATGATTTGATGAAAGATTTCAAAAGGATTAGTACAAAAAATAAAAGTCTTAAGGAAATGACTCAAACACTTTTGGAAGAAAAGGAAGAGATAATTAGTAGCCACAATAAGTTAAAAAAAGAAAACAATATTCTAAAAGATGAATTGGATAAATTAAGACCTTTAATTGATAAATTCACTTGTAGTTCTAAAAAATTATAAATAATTTTAAATAATCAAAGAGGAGTTTATGATAAAATCAGAATAGGATATAAACCTAAAGATAAAACTAAGTTTCTAAAGAATTTCTTCACTGCACCCATATCAATTAGCACATCTCATATCACTTGCTTTAGATGCAAAAAGATAGGACATAAAGCATTTGAATATAATACTAGAAAATTCAATGGAAAAACTATTAAAAGTATTTGGGTTTCAAAATGAACCATATCTACTAATCCTAAAGGATCCAAGAAGACATGGGTACCTAAAACCATCATTTGATTGTTTGTACAGGAATGCCTTGTAGCCCAAGGATCAAAACAGGAGTGGTACTTAGATAGTAGTTGCTTAAGGCATATATCGGGTGATAAGCAACAATTCATCATCCTTGAAAGAAAAGAAGGGAGAGTAGTCACCTTTGGCGATAATGATAAAGGCAAAATAATTGGCTATGGTAAAATTCAGATTACTCCTACCACTTTTATATATAATATATTATTAGTTGATAATTTAAAATATAACTTGCTTAGTATTAGTCAACTTTGTGATAAAGATTTTAAAGTCTCTTTTGAATCTTCTTTATGCAAAGTATCTAGTTTCTTGGATGATAGTTTAAAATTCATTGAATTTAGGTATGGCAACATCTACATGGTGAATCTTGATGAAATTGCCATGAAGGTGGCCAATGCCTAGTTGCAATGAATGCTAATATAAAGAAAACTAGTTGACTTTGGCATCGTAGGTTAGGTCATGCCAGTATGCATGCTTTTTATAAATTTCATAATAAAGACTTAGTTAAGGAGCTACCTAAACTAAATTTTAAAGTTGATCATGTATGTGATGCTTGTCAATTTGAAAAACAAACTAGAGAGAGTTTTAAATCAAAAAAATATGATTTTAACTTCTAGGCCTCTTGAATTAATTCATATGGATTTATTTGGACCTACTAGGACCACAAGCCTAGGAGGAAAGAAATATGGTCTAGTCATTATTGATGATTATTCTCGTTTCACATGACTTCTATTTTTAGTTCACAAAGATGAAGCATTTCAATGTTTTCAAAGTTTTATAAGAAATAACAAATAAAAAGAACTCTACTATGGTATGTATCCATAGTGATCATTACACAAAATTTGAAAATAAATACTTTGAAGAATTTTATAATGAACATGGCATAGAACATAATTTTTTAGTACCTAGAACCCCTCAACAAAATGGAGTTGTTAAAAAAAAGAATAGAACCTTAGTTGATATGACTTGTACCATGTTGTGTGAAGAGAATTTACCTAAATACTTTTGGGCTGAAGCCGTTAACATAGGGTGTTACATCCTAAATAGAGTTTCTATTCATCCAATCTTAAAGAAAACCTCCTATGAGCTTTGGAAAGAAAAAAGATCTAATATTAATTATTTTCATATTTTTGATTGCAAATGTTTCATTCATAACAATGGAAAGGATAATCTAGGTAAATTTGATGCTAAGGCAGATGAAGATATATTTCTTGGATAGTCTACATCTAGCAAAGCATATAGAGTCTTCAATAAACACTCTTTGATCATTGAAGAATCTATACATGTTATTTTTGATGAAGCTAACAATCAATCTTCGAGAAAGAAAGATATTTTTGATGATGATACAGGAATTTTCGAAGATGGAATGAAGGAGCTAAACTTGAAGGACAATAATATTCAAGACAAAGATAATTCTACAATAATATTTGAACAAAATAATGATGATGAGAATGAAGCATCTAATGATCATAGAGATTTACCCAAGGGGTGGAGGTATGCACACAATCATCCAAGAGAATTGATATTAGGTGATCCTTCATAAGGGGTAAGAACCAAATCTTCTTTTAAAGATATATTTGATTATCTTGCATTTATCTCTCAAATAGAACCTAAAAATATAGAAGAAGCTGAATGAGACTCTAATTAGATGCTAGCCATGCAAGATGAACTAAACCAATTTGAAAGAAACAATGTATGGACTCTTATAAACAGACCCATTCACCATCCTATAATTGGCACAAAATGGATATTTAGGAATAAATTAGATGAACATGGTAATGTTGTAAGAAATAAAGCTAGATTAGTTGCTAAGGGATATAATCAAGAAGAAAAAATTGACTTTGATGAAACATATGCTCCTGTAGCAAGATCAGAGGCCATTAGATTGTTACTTGCTTTTGCTTGTTACATGAATTTTAAATTATTTCAAATGGATGTGAAAAGTATCTTTTTGAATGGTTATATTGCTGAAGAAGTTTTTGTAGAACAATCTTCTGATTTTGAAAATCACTCACTTCCTAACCATGTGTATACATTAAATAAAGTACTTTATGGACTTAAACAAGCACCTAGAGCATAATATGAGAGATTTAGCAAATTTTTACTATAAAATAATTTTATTAGAGAAAGTGTAGACACCACACTATTTTTGAAAAAGAAAAATAATGACCTTCTTGTAGTTCAAATTTATATGGATGATGTCATATTCGGAGCTACTGATGAAATTCTTTATCAAGAGTTTGCTAAGTTGATGCAGGACGAATTCGAAATGAGCATGATGGGGGAGCTGATCTTCTTCTTTAGGCTATAAATCAAATAATCAAAGGAAGGCATCTTCATCAGCTAAATGAAGTATATCAAGGAGATGCTAAAGAAGTTTGGCATGAAGAATGGAAAAGAGATCGGCACACCCATGAGCCCCTCATGCAAACTTGACAAAGATGAAAATGATAAGAATGTAAATGAAAAGTTTTATAGAGATATGATAGGATCCATACTTTATTTAACTATAAGTAGATCTGATATATTATTTAGTGTATGCATGTGTGCTAGATTTTAATCTAACTCTAAAGAATCACACTTACTAGCCGTTAAGAGAATTTTTAGATATTTGATCTACACACATAACTTAGGACTTTGGTACTTAAAACAATCCTTCATTAAATTGATTGGATACACTGATGCAGACTATGGAGGATGTAGAATTGATAGAAAGAGTACTAATGGCACCTGCTAATTCTAGGGTTGAACTTGATCTCTTGGTATAACAAAAAGCAAAACTCTATAACACTGTCAATGGTGGAGGCTGAATATGTTGCTGCTGGGAGTTGCTATGCTTAAATACTTTGGATCAATCAACAACTCGAAGATGTTGGAATTAAGCAAAATAAGATACCTATTAGATGTGATAACACTAGTGCCATAAATTTGACAAAAAATCCTATTCAACATTCAAGAACCAAACATATTAAAATTAGACATCATTTCATTAGAGATCATGTTCAAAGCAATAACATTGTGTTTGAATTTGTTTCAATAGAAATCAACTAGCTGACATTTTTACAAAACCTCTAAATGAAGATAGATTTTCAAAAATTTTGGATGAACTTAGTATTTATGATCCACTTTAAAAATATTTAATCTTGAATTTATTAGATTATTTTTAGTCTCATTCTATCATCCTAAACACCCTTAATTCCATCTTGAAAAATCAAGAAAAATTGGCTTGAATTTCCTCTTCTATTCTGATTTCTTCCCTCGATGCTCGAGAAGTCTCGGATTATTCACAAGACCTCTCGGTTGGATCTTGAGACCTCTTACATTTACCATGAGAGCTCTCAAAGTTTTTGAGATGTCTCATCTTTAATATGAGATCTCTCGATTCTTGCAGGTTCTCTTTTTAATCGATCTATGAGAGGTCTCCTATTTCATTCATTCATTCCGTTCTTTCGAGACCTCTCCTCCAAACTCTCCAAAACTCTCCTTCTCTCCTTAAAAACCTTCCAAATCACCTTCTCTTGTCCATTCCCTCTAAATGTTAAACCCCAATGACTCCAAAGAAGAGATCCCTCACCGCTCAAAGACCATCCATCACGCCGTTGATTGAAGCTAAGGCTAAGCGATAGTGGGACATGGCTCAACCTTCTCCATTTGCTACTTCATCTCATGCTCATCTCTTCGTTGCTACTAGGACTATTCCAATAGGCTGCTGTGTGGACATTAAATACCTAGACCAGGAACACTTCCATATTGGATCTTGGATCCGATAGCAAGGATGAAAAAAGCTGTATACCCTAGAGGTAAATGTTTATTCAGATTTGGTAAGAGAATTTTTTGACAACATTAGCTTTGAGTATGGATCGAAGGTAGAGTTCATTGTGAAAGAAGTGCACATTTTCTTAGATGAGAGAAAAATAGGATAGCTTCTTGAAGTGCCTAGGGCAGGGATTAGCAATCTAAACTTGTTTGACAAAACTGAAGCTCTCAAGTGCATCTTAGAAAGGGAGAATGTTGATAAAAATCTATAATTGGTCTCATATCTTCTCTCAATTGAGATGAGATTATTGCAATTCTTTGTCAGTCACATAGTTTTCCCTAAGGTAGGAGGACATGATTGGGTTGGGAAGAAAGAACTAGGTGTCATGTTCTTCATGGTGACTGGAACTTCCATTAGCTTTCCCTTTCTTTTGCTTCAACAACTGAAGGATACAACCAGCAAAAGCAAGGCTTGTTTATCCTATGGAATGATCTTCACCTTAATCTTCAAGGACTTTCAAGTTAATCTAGAGGGTGAAGACTTCAAAAAGCTAGCTTACACAGACTACATCAATGAAGGAACATTAAACCAGATGAAGTTTGTAAAAAAGAATGATAGATGGGTGAGGGCAGATGAACATTCTAAAAATGACCCCGAAGAGCATAGATCTCCACCCCCTCCACCATCACCATCTACTGCTGGATCCTCTTTCACTATACCAGGGTCCCCACATACTCCTTAAGTGCCTCCTTGTCCTGCTCCAGCACCTTTCTTAGCATTTGATCAAGATCTTTTAATTGAAAGGGTGGTAGAAGAGGTGGTTCAGAAAGTATCTAAAAGATTTATGGATATTCAGTCCAGTGTGAGGCATCAACTCTTAGTAAGCATTGAAGAACAAAGAATATCCACTGAAGGTTGGACAGAAATGCTTAGTCAACATATTAGTGGACTGTCTCAAAGACTAGAAATTTTGGAGAAGGAGCAATACAAGCCATCAGCTCAGATTGAACTATCTATCAGAGAATGCCAGAATTACATAGAGACTAGAAGAGAACATCACTATTCTGTGCACCATAGCTAAAGTCCTCATTTCAACCCTGTGGTAGATTTTGAGTCAGTCTCCATCCTCTTCTAGACCATCACCTTCTTCTAGACCATCACCTTCACCTAGACTTGCTCCTCACTTGTCCTCTACTAGACCCAAATCTTCCTCTGAACCCATCATTGAGTTCCTCTTGGATGAGAGCTAGGTCTAGTATCTCTTATGTTTTGATTTTCTTTTAGTTGCTAAGTGCTTCTTTAGGTATGTTGGTATGAGATTCATTTTTTGTAAACCAACATACATCTCTATCTATCTATCTATGTATTATTACATCTTGCAATGGAATCAATCTTTTTATGTTCTTGCCTTCTTTATCTTAATTATGATCTTCTCATTTTTGTGATTTTGATGTTGACAGAAAAGGGGGAGAAATATTAAGGAGAAAAATGCAAATATGTAATGACAAAAAGTGCAAATATATAATCAATTACAAAAAATAGGTGCATCCACCAAAAAGAACTTTTTAAAAAATGAAATGATTGAAATGAGCAAATACAAAAAGAAAAGAACGTTATTTAAATCCTATTCAATTCAAGAGAGCATACATTAAGAGGGAGTTTTAGTACAAAAATTTTACATTCATTAGTTCATGATATACATATTGCTTACACTTCTTTTATGGCTTACTTAATATTTTATCACCTTCAAAAAGGGGGAGATTGTTGAACCCCCTAAGTGATTTTGATGATGACCAAACATTAAAGCAAATCATTACTAATATATGTTATTTTAAGTATTTCAATGTCAGAAGAAAGAAAGCTCTTTGACCAAAATAAGAAAGACATAAAGTTGAATTCAACTGAAAATCAAATTCCTTTGATTGGTGCAAAAATTTTCTCAAAATTATCTTGAAGCAGTTTTTGAGACGTCTTAAAATTTTTTCGAGAGCCCTCGAGTGGACTGACATACCCTAAGCGCAGTTTTGGCATGGTTTCAAGAGGTCTCGAGTGAATCTCGAGAACTCTCGATCTCAGATGATAGAAATTCAGTTTTTGTGCTCTGAGAGCAAGAGGTCTCGTAGGATTCTCGAGAGGTCTCGGGGTTCCAGCGAGATGTCTCGTTCAAAATTGAGAGGTCTCGATCTCAAGAGGGTCATTTTTTTCAGAAAGCTAATTTTTCGTGCGATCGAAGGTGAGAGCTCTCCTGATCAAATCGAGAGGTCTCGTAATCTAATGAGATGTCTCGAGACAAATCGAGAGGTCTCGAGACTCGACGATAACCTTTTGACAGGGTATTCCAGATCAGATTTTTTTCAATTATAATGGCTAGTTACTGCTCTCTAAAGGTCAGATTTCACTTTTTCTAGGCTCCAATCATCACCAGAAGAGAGGGAATGCTGTGGATATAAAAGGAAGAAGGCTTATTTTCAATCAACAAAAGAAAAATGAGAGAAAACAAAGCATGCTCTGTTCTTGAATGTATACTCAAATCTCCAATTGGACAGTTCTCTCAAGCTTTGAAGAACCCTCAGGTGCATTAACTCCATGCATTTAAAGAGGCATTCAACAAACTGCAATGATAATTTTTCTGCTCACTTAAAGGGGCATTTCAAGTTGTAAAATCTTCTTTCCCTTTTTTGTGTACTTGGTTTCAGCAGGGCTGGAACTTGGGTTTTGGGATTTTTTCTCTCCATTATTTGTTCAGATTGATTTGTCTAATCTCTATAAGGATTGTGGTTGGTGAACCTAGAAAAAAACTAACTAAATTTTTGGATAGTGAGCCTGAAAAAATTATTCGACTGTAATCTTATAGAATTATAGTAAAATTTTCAAGAGTTTTGCTTGGGAAGTGAACGTCGGTGCTGGGAGTGCACCAAACCACTATAAAATTCTCTTGTTTGTGTGTATGCTTTTGTTTGTGTCTTTTATTTGCTCTCTCATTTGATTCACTTAAAATTTAATCATTTTTCATCGCACATATCTATTTTAAATTTTTCAAACCCAATTCACCTCTCCCTCTTGGGTTATCTATTTGGGCAATATAGACCAATCTTTATGATCGGGACTAATCATTTTCTCTAAGATCTTCTTTATTTTACTATTGGAAACTTCAACTTGTCTACTAGTCTGGGGGTGATATGGGGTGGCTATTCTATGTGTGATCCTATATTTCTTCATCAAAGCTTCAAAATGCCTATTTGTGAAATGCATACCCCCGTCGCTAATTATGGCCCTAGGGCAACCGAACCAACTTATAATGTTCCTATGAATATACTTGATTACCATCTTATGATCATTGGTTCATGTTGCTATGGCTTCTATCCACTTAGAAATATAATCTACTACCATTAGAATATACTCATAACCATAAGAAGAAGGGCATAAAATCAATTTCCCAAACATCAAAGATTTCAGCTACTAAAACTAGGGACAAGGGCATCATATCTTTCCTTGAAATATTCTCTATTTGTTGACATCTTAAATAATTACGACAGAAATCATGGGCATTCTTAAATAATGTTGGCCAATAAAATCCACTTTGGAGCACTTTTGCTGCCATTTTTTTTCCACTAAAATGTCCCTTACAAGCTAATGAGTAGCAAAAAGTTAGGATACTTTGAAATTCACTCTTAGGGACACATTGTCAAATGATTTGGTCTGGGCAAATTTTGAACAACTCTGATTCCTCCCAAAAATAGTGTTTTACTTGGGAAAAGAATTTATTCTTCTCTTGTTAGGTCCAATGGGATGGGACTTGTCCTATCGCCAAGTAATTAACTATATGTGCAAACCAAGGAAGATTATTAGAAGATACCAAAAATAGTTGTTCATCAAGGAACCTATCTCCAATGCTTTCACCATTATGCTCTACCAAGATCCTTGAAATATGATCTGCTACCACATTTTGGAAAACCTTTTTATCTAAGATTTCAAGATCAAATTCTTGTAACTAAAGGATCCATTTAATTAGCCTAGGCTATGTATCCTTGTTTGATAGCAGATATTTCAATGCAGCATGATCAGAGTAAACTAAGACCTTGGAGCCTAGAAGGTATGATCTAAATTTTTTTAGGACAAACACAGTTACAAGCAATTATTTCTCAATTATGGTGTAATTCAATTGAGCATCAGAGAGAGTTTTGCTAGTGTAGTAAATTGCATGAGATTTCTTATTGAATTTTTGCTCTAATACTATCCCTACCGCATAATCAGAAGCATCACACATAATTTTGAATAGTAGGATCTAACCTGATGGTTTAATAATTGGTGTAGTAGTCAATGCTATTTTTAATTTATTATAGATGGCTAAATAGTCTTCATTAAAATCAAAGAAATTATCTTTAGCCAAAAGATTACATAAGGGTTGAGAAATTTTGCTAAAGTTCTTAATAAAGTGCCTATAAAATCCTGCATGTCCTAAGAAGGATCGTCCTTATTTAACCAATGTTATGGATGGTAGTTTTAATATTATCTCAACTTTTACTTTGTCTACTTTGATCTCTCGCTCGGATATAGTATGTCCGAGTACAACTTCCTTACGAATCATAAAGTGACTTTTTTCCCAACTCAATACCATATTCGTCTCCAAACATCTTTTAAGTACTTTAGTTAAATTTTGGAGATAAACATCAAAAGTAGAGCCAAAAATAGAGAAATCATCCATAAAAATCTCTAAAAACTTATCGACCATATCAGAAAAAATTACCATAATGTACCACTGAAAAGTGGCTGGTGCATTACAAAGTTCAAAAGGCATTCTACGAAAGGCAAAAGTACTAAAGGGGTAGGTAAAGGTGGTTTTCTCTTGGTCCTCTGAAAATATAGGCACTTGATTGTATCATATCCATCTAGGAAGCAAAAGTAACTCTGACCTGCTAACCATTCTAGAATTTGATCAATGAAAGATAATGAAAAGTGGTCTTTCCTAGTCACGGCATTGAGTCTCCTATAATCCACACATACTCACTAACCAGTTGTCGTATGAGTGGGTAATAACTCACCTTTGTCATTTTCTACCATAGTGATATTCGATTTCTTAGGTAGCACCTGGGTCGGGCTAACCCACTTGCTATCAGAAATTGGATAGATAATACCTACATCTAGCCATTACGACCTTCTGCATGTTTGGATTTAATCTACATTGCATGTCTCTATGTGGTTTGGCCTCAGTCTCGCAATGTATGTGATGTATGCAAATAGAAGGGTCAATGCCTTTCAAATCAGCAATTGTCCATCCTATGACCTCTTTGTGCTCTTTAAGCACACCTACAAGTTGGTCTTCCTGATCAGTAGTTAAGTCGGAGGATATGATTATCGGTAGGGTCTCATCAGGTCTGAGGAATAAATACTTCAATGTGTCAGGAAGAGGCTTTAATTCTAGAGTAGGTGGTGCTTCTAGGGATGGTACTAGAGGGCTCGACTGAGTTGGTAATTGTTCATACTTTAAAATCCAAGGAGTGGTGCTAAAATTGGGTGTCTCTAAAAGTGCATTAATTTCTCTAATGTACCCATCAATGTCAAAATCATTTGCTCCAAAGTGTGCCAAGCATGCCTATAAAGGGTCTGGGTCAAGCAAGGTAGGGGGTTTTATCTTCTAAAACTTCCTCTAGTATATTGATTTCACTATGGTCGAAAGTGGGTGGTCCCTGTGCAGCGTTAAAAATATTCAACCTTAGCTTTTTATTTTTGAAAGATATATCCATAACCCCTATCCTATAGTTTATGCAAGCATTGATAGTCGCTAAGAAGGGTCTACCTAGGATGATAGGTACTTGGCTGAGGTTGCTACCAAGTTCCATATCTAACATCAAAAAGTCTACAGGGAAGTAAAATTTATCTATCTTCACTAGTACATCTTCCAACATTCCATGAGGTACCTTAATTGATCTATCAGCTAATTGTAGGGTTATCATTATGGGTTTCAATTCTCCAAATCTAGAAAGGTCATAAACAAAACTTGGGAGAAGATTAACACTTGCACCCAAATCTAACAATGCTTTTTTAATGGTCAGATCCCCTATAACACAGGATATGATTGGGGTACCAGGATCTTTAAGTTTAGATGGGGTTATTTGTTGAAAGATGGAGCTAGCTTATTTAGTTAAGTGGACTTTCTTAGATGTATGTGCTTTAGTTCTTTGTTTTTGAGTGCACAAATCTTTGACGAATTTGGCATATGTTGGGACTTGTTTAATAATGTTGGTAAGAAATCTGATTGATGCCGGAATCCATGCTGGAGTCAGAGAGGAGGAGGTCATCATCGGCGACCTGCAAAACAAGTTTGGCTGGAGTCAGGGATGGTGGCCTTGGCAAGACCATATGATGATCAAGTCAGCTCTTTGGATCAATAAAAATGGAGTGCTCAGAAAAGAAAGTGGTAGAGTCTCGAGAGGGAGAAGAATGCTTAGGAAAAATGTATCTGAAGGTTTCTTTTATAGACGAGACTTGTAACAAACTGATGGTGACAGCCATAACTATTGAGTAGTGGGCTGTTTAGGCCACGTGGAGTTTATTACGGAGAGTGGTGTCCATTGTCATGATGTGCTAGTCTGTTGAAATTTAATAGTTGAAGTTCGGAGGAGGTAGGTACTGGCAGCGAAGAGCTTCAAGTTTCATCAATTCTAGAGGAGTTTGAACTCCTTCAGGATCGTCTGTGTGTAAGTGGGTTCATGCTGTATAGATTGCTAGATCCGCATAGGCATGGAGGCCTTTCTAGGTGACAGTAGGGAGTTCGATCGGAAGGGGTTCAAAAGTTCACTGGAAAAATCCTAAAGGAAGTCCACTAGAGGAATCCAAAAGGAGGTCTGCTGGAAGGATTCAGAAGGAGTTTGACTAATGGAGAAATCCAGTTGAGGATGAAGTTCGGAGGGAGTTTGACTGATGGAGGAGTCCAATCGCTAAAAAAGTTTGGAAGACTTGCGATTGGAGAAGGTCGATTGGAGGAATGTCGAAAGGAGCCTGCTTGGGATGGAGAAGTCCGACCGAAGGAGAAGTTCGAAAGACTTGCGATTGGGGAGAGCTAACTGCTGGGTGAAGGTGCTCGGCCACCCCTGCCATTCAAGCTCATTTGGGCGAGGTTCGGAGGGATCTTGCTAATTCGATCGAGGGTCAATCTTAGTCATCGCTACCAGATGGGATCATTTGCAATCAGATATCTGGTCGAACTTCAATAGGAGCGGGTTCGCCCCTAATAATAGTCCCCCCACTCTCGAGTTTGAAATTCAAAGAAAGTGTAGATGCGGTTGCCGAAGTTCATTTTGGCTTCCCACGCTCGTCAGGACAAGATGTTTTGGCATTTACCGCACTAGCATCGAAGCTCTTTAAATTCAAAATGACTTTGAGAAGACGGTCCTTCAAATTTTCTTCTGCAACACTGCCCTAGGTACGATGTAATTAAAGATTTGCCTACTACCACACCCTGACCAGGATGAGTGGGACATGTGGCGCACACAGATCGACCGAAGGTGACTCACAATCATAACCACCTCGGGCATCTTTTCAGCTATTTAAGGCCTTCTTCCTCCTTCGAAACCCATTTCACCCAAGTTTCCTTCTTTCTCCGGCTCTTGCTCTTCTTCCGTCCAAGAGTTTCAATTCCACCCTTCATCTTTCCTAGTTCTAGGCATTCCTCTGTCCGATTCCCATCGTGCCCATCATCTCTTTGTCATCCCCAATCAACTTAGGTCAGCCGCTCAATGCCTATTGTTAATTACTCTTGCCTCTTTTACTCCTTGTTCTTTCGATTTTTCCATACAAGTTTTTCCACTTTGTTTTTCCCTATTTTTTAGGGTTTTTTAGGGGGGGTTTACTTTGATCTGCATATCTTTTGAAGCTTCCCAATTCGCTGGTTCTTGGAGCTCATCTGGACCAACCTTCCTAGATCCTGTCTCTTGACCAAGGTTGAGCCTAGGAACATATCCCATCAGTCTTTTATTTCGGACACCATCCCTTCCGTCCTCACCTCGAACAACCTTTCCCTGATCAGGATGCAGTATGGGATCCCACCAGAGTATGACCTTGAGATCCCAGGGTCGGACGACCATGCTAGTTTACCTTTGATTGGTCGATTTTGTTTGTATCTTGAAGTCTTGCATGCCGAACTTCGACTTCCACCTCCTTCCTTCGTAGTTGCCCTATTTTGCTTTTTGAACATCTCCTTTGCCTCCATAGTACCGAACTTCTTTCGGTTCGTAATCGACTTCCTTTTCCTCTATTGCTTGATCAAAGTTCAATTGATAGTCTCTCTATTCCAAAATTTCTACACCTTCAAATGTCATCCTTTCGCAAAGGACTGACGGTACTTCTTCCCTCAGTTTGGTAAGAAGGGATTGTTGAAAGGTGCTCCTTCTTCCATTCATAACTGAAAAAAGAAATACTTCTTCGTCCGATGCCCAACCCTGCAGCTTGACCTTTCCCTTAGGGATTCCTTAGGGAATCCATCCTTCGAGCTCCTAGCTTGGATGGAGCCAAACTCGAGTCTTCTAATAGGCTTAAGGCTTACCGAGCTCTCGGTCTTCCTAAGCTTTTGAAAGAACAGACCTTGTTTAACCTTAGCCTGAGCCCTCTTGATCCTGCTGGTATTAAATGCATTTGCATACATGTATGGCTTTTATGAAATTTGACGCATACCTTGGTTGATCGCGATTTTTTCTTTGCTGTAGAAATGGACTCCGATGTTGTCGGGATGCTCGCTTAGAGTCTGTATGCCAAGAAGAGAAAGGGGGTGGCTTTAGGTGAAAGCTTGAAAAGGGCGAAGGTCGGCGGCCCCAGCTCCAAGGTCCCGGATATCCCTACGGCTGCTCCCAAAGTCACTCTGAACGTCGAGGTCCTCTCAATCACCGAGGGCTATGTTGGGGCTGAGGACCCACAGCCCCCCGCACCCTTAGGTCTTCCCACTGGGAGGTTGGTGCTGGAGCCCCTTAATGAGAGGGTCGGAGATGACAAGAAGAAGAAGAGGGCTGCTATTGAGAAGGTGGCTCGAAAGGCTCGTTCGGGTGAATCGAGCGATAGCGGCGGTGATGACCTAGGGGCAGACCCCTTCGACAATCCATAGATCATCCAGGACTTGATCGATAAGTTTGCCCTATTCGAAGAGGTGGACCGCCTAGCCGACCTCGACCAAACATAGTTCACCTAGGAATCTCTTGGAACTTTCCTTAAGGAAGTCATCTTGTCATATTGCCCTTTCATCATAAATATGTATTTACCATTATCATTTTTATCTTACTGTGACTTGTCCATGGCAGTTGAGCCATCACATACTAGCTCACCTCAAGTGGATAAGTTGCCAGGAGGTAGATGCGTTGAAGGTCTAAAGGGACCTTCGGACCGAGGTTGATAGCTTGTGCGGGAAGGTCATTGAGGCCGAGCACCTCGTGGAGGAGAAGGCGGTGGAAAATGAGGATCTCCAGGGGGCACTTTGGAGGGAGGAGCTCATCTCGACCGAACTCAAGGCCGCATTGATCTTGGAGGAGGAGAAGAAGAAGGAGATCGAGATCAGAGTCGCCGAGCTGGAGGCTTAAATGTCGAAGTCTGCTTTAGAGGCGGTAGCCCGAGCCATGGAGGAGTTCAAAGCCTCCTCCAAAATGCAGGACTTAAACATTGCATTCGGCCAGAAGGCATTCATAAAGGGATTCAAACTTTGTGAAGGCAGGATGGCCCGAAGGTTTTTTGAGCTTGACCTTAGCTTCCTGAAGGAGAAATCCGATGAAGAAGTGGGGCCGTCCGGAGCTACGGTCGACTGCTCTCCTACCGAAGTAGTCCCTGACCCCTCTGAGCCTACTCTCGAGGTGCCCAAGCCTGTGTAGGAGCCTGTGGATGGAGGAATGCCTGAAACCAGGGAAGATGAAGGGAGGAATTGAAACTCTCAGATGGAAGAAGAGCAAGAGCCAGAGGAAGACGAAAACTCGAGTGAAATAGATTTTAGAGGAGGAAGAAGGCCTTAAATAGCCGAAAAGAGGTTCGAGGTGGTTGTGATTGTGAGTTGCCTTCGGCCGATCTGTGTGCACCACATGTCCCACTTATCCTGGCCGGGGAGTGGCAGTGGGCAAATCTTTAATTATGCCATACGTAGGGCAGTGTTACGGTAGAAAATTTGAACGACCGTCTTCTTGAAGTTATTTTGAATTTAAAGAGCTTCGATGCCAACATGGTAAATGCCAAAATATCTTATTCTGATGAGCACAGGAAGCCAAAAAGAACTTCATGTTGGGAAACATGCAGGGTTTCATGTATAGATTTCAAAACTTTTTCAAAATATAGAGCAGCGAAAGACATAGATTAAACTATTTAATCTACAATATGCATGTAATCAAATTACAAAATCCTATATCAAGGATCTATAATATATTATGATGCAAATATAAATCTGAAATTAAATTAATCAAGTGATATTGATCATATCAATACCTAGATCTAGAACAATTCTAGATTTAATTTTAGATCGCATCTAGGTCACCAAGAGATTAGATCTCTTATCTTTGCACGGGTCGAGAACTTCGTGGTTGAATCCATTATTGCCTTTAGAGCTGCACAAGCATCCGATCTCTATAGGTGATCCACACAAACCTGCAACATAGATCGGCTCGTCGAATGAAGATCTGCTCGAAGTGTTAGCTTCTCGCAGATCCCTCTTGATGGTTAATCAAATATATATTTTTTGGATCTCTTGGACACTCTAAGAGATGAAGAACACAAGAAAGAATAAGAAAGAAATCCAACCCTTGGATCTCTCATAAATCAAAAAATAAAATCAAGAAAAAATAAATCCTAAGAGAAGATAAATCTTCTTCTTCAGGACATCAATAGTTGATGTCCTAAAAATATCTCTATGCTAGGACAAGAGGAGACCTTCTCCTCTAGGATTTTTTCTAAGTTTTCAGATCTAAGATTTCTGATTTTATTCATACAAAAATTCCACAAAAAAAGGAGAAAAAAGGTTCTCAAAGAAACCCTAAGAGAAGACCTTCTTCTCTTCTTCTTCTTGCATCAGGACATGATCAAATCATGTCCAAAGAGGAATTAGCATGCCCCAACTCCTTGGAGCATGCAATCACCACTCCCACTCCCTCTCTTTCTCAGATTTTATTATATAAAATCTTCACAAAATTAAGGAGAAAGAAAACCATAAGATAAAGTACAAAGAGAAGACAATTTCTTATCTTTGTCTTTTATCAAGACATCAACAATTGATGTCCAAAAGAAATGGGCCTTCTCCAAGGTTGATGGCACCTCAAATCCCCATGCCTCTAAGCCTCTCTCGTTAGGTCTCCACGTACAAAATCCTGATGGTTTCATGCCCTCCTCAAATCAAATAGGAGGCGGCACAAGAAAAGGAAAGACTTGGTCAAATTCCTGGTGGTTTCACGCCCTCCTCAAATCAAATAGGAGGCGGCACAAGAAAAGGAAAGACTTGGTCAAATTCCTAGTCTTAAGGGATTTACAATAAGGTAGTTATGGAGTCCTATGGGGCGTCCAACTCTTAAGGGATTTCCTTGGATGCCCCCTCTCCTATTTTTGCTGCATGGAGGAGAGAAACCCACATACCAAACAAGAGAAAAGAGGGATGACCAAATTAAAATGTGGGGCATGGGATATTCAAAAGAAGGGAGGAAGAGATTAAGATTCGAGGGACTCTTTGAAAAGGAATTAAGTCAAACCTCTTTCCTTGTTAGACCAATTCAAATATAAAATCAAATCAAATTAGATTTGGGGCATGGGGACCTCTCATTGGCATGAGAAAACTCACGTAAAGATTTAAAAACTTTTAGGTGGGCGTGGGCTTTCATGGGTGCAAGAAAGAAGATAGAGCCCCAGTCCAATTGGGACTCCTTTTATTTGACTAGGTCAAAATAGATTTGAACCTGATTTAAATCATATTTAAATTAGATTAAATGCAATCCAATTAAGGATGATCCTAGTCCAACTAGAAGCCTAATTAAATCAAATTAAATCAAGATTTAAATCTAATTTAAATCCTAAGTCAATCAGGTGCACACAAGTCCTAGTCAAACAAGAAATTATTCTTTCTTGTAATTGGCTTATCTAATAAACCAACTAGATTTAATCTAATTAAGTCCAAACTAATTCTAATTGAATCTAATTTTATTATACTTGACCTCAACTTGATCGCTCAATCAAATTGAGCCAATTAGCAATCCAATTGCTAATCAATCCTCCTGCAACACTTGCATTTGGTCAAACATCAATCGCATTGAATGTTTGACCTCAAAATGATTCTCAATCATCGATTAACCATCTGATCAGGTTACAACCTCTAATATATGTGACCATATAGGTTTGAACCTAAGTCGGTAGCATAGGAACCAATTTTTATATCAATCAAAGTTACTATCTAGCAATGATTCCCGACGTTCGGATAGGTCGAATGTATGCAAAGCAATAATCTTAGAATCCTGGCCCATGGTTACCATATAATTCATCCCTATGATCAATAATGCTTAAGACAATTTTGAGTACATTGTCAAACACTCATACAAGTCATCTCTATGGTGTCTTAAAATTTTGCAAATCTCATGACACCTCATGAGGATTACCCAGGCTTAGGTTTTGCTAAATTGAAATACAGCGAGTCATTCTCTTCTTGAAGTTAATCAGGAGTGGTTAATCCCATCTTGACTCACACACCGACTTTACAAGTATTTGACTATATCCAAAAATCTTTCAAACCTATATTAGAAATACACAAGTCCGGCACCAAAGTATAGTGAGTTGCTTGCAAGTCATCGTGGTGTTCTCAGGTCGGAGGAACACTTATACCCATTGGCCTTAGCTAGCTACTCTTGATAGTAAAGTGCTACATTGGTCACATTCAGTACAGATGTACTCCTACATCTCACCTGGATTCCATACCAGTATCTCCACACTACTTGATTATGAGGACAACCAATGCATATGGCATACAACGATCTATACTCGATTAGTTATTGTCCTTGTTAATAACTTATCATTTGGTCATGAATAATTTAAGAACCATTCGATAAATCCTCCTTTATCAATTGATTATGGTTCTAAGGACTTCATCATAATTTAGGAGTTCATTTAAGGAAGATAGAACTTTTATGATGAACTGGCTAAATAACTATTATTATTAGATAATTCATATACTAATTCCAATCATCTACTACTTAGATGATTGGCTTTAGAATACATTTTCCAATAACTCCCACATGGACTAAAGCAATCAGAACAATATCAAATATCCTATCTTCCACTTGAGTTCGTAGAACTCCTTAGTTCCGAGGTCTTAGCTAATGGGTCAGTCAAGTTCTCCTTTTCCATCGATCATCTAAAGATCGACGTCGCCTTCATTAAAAATCAAAGGTGATAGCAATGCAGAATATGCTGATTTTTTGGTTTTTTAGTCTGAGCTATGGCTCCAGTGCTATGATAGAACTGGACCATCGGTAAAGGGTGCCACTCCCAACCTGCTAATGAACCTCAATAACTATACAGCTTACATGGTAGCATCATATGCTATGATGTCTCTACATCACTAACTGAATAGGCTAAAGTATCTTGCTTAGAACCTTTCCAGTAGATTGCTCCTATAATTAGGGTATGAGTCGACATTCTCTAGTTGTCATCTTGTACTGACTGAAATTAAAATATCCACATATTTTAAGTCAGTACTTCTATATTTGAATCACTGGATCTTAGTATTTTCCAAATACTTAAAGATTGTCTATACAATCTTTTAGTGTCTCTCACTTGGATCAAATTGGTATTTGCTCACTATCTCTAGTGAGTATTCCATGTCTGATCACGTACATGGAGAAATAAGATGATAGCTAAACCTTTATTCTTTGCAATGCTGGGATGTCATTCCTGATTAAGAGAATTTCATCCATAGACAACACAAGAAATAATACTATAGAATATTTTATCCAATTATAAATATAGAATTTGTCTTTGTTCATAACAAAGGCATACATTCAGAATGTATGTTCCAATTCTAATGTAATAGCCAAATGGGCTTTAAGGTCTTTACCTTTTCGTCTGCGCTACTCTGATCCTTTTAAAAATTCATTCACACCTAATGGATTTTATTCCTTCAGGTGAATCAACTAGTGTCCATACACTTGATTTCTATGGACTTCAATTTGGATCATGTGACTCCAGATACTGCACTGTATCCCTATAGGTGATCGAATCCTTGTTATTCTCATTGAGCTCAACAGGATCACCATCCCGGATCAAGATACTAAAGTATCTATCAAGCTGATGCGGTACTCTACCTGATCTCTTTAAAGGTGATACTTTAATGGGCTCCAGATTTGATCTGTTCAAATTCGGTTCTGTAGGTTTACTAGATTACGTCGGTTCTTTTCTACCAGTCAAATTTTTTCAAGTTTAACTTGATAGGCATCAGTTTCTTCTCCAAGAAACTTCTTTCCAAAAGAAATGCTCTACTGCTGATGAACATCTTATGTTCTTTAGCATAGTAAAATTAATAACCCTTAAATACTTATTAGACTAGGATCCAAGTTTATCTATGTGCAAATATATAACATAGGCCGATCAACTCTAAACCCGAAAGTGAGAGAGTCTAGGCCTATGTCCGATCCATATCCCATATGGAATCTATGTAACATATTTACTTAGAATCTTTTTTAGAGTAAAACTAGTAGTCATAAGAGCATAACCCTGAAATAGGCAGACAAGTAAACCCTATAGTGGATTGAACCATGTCTAACAAAGTTTAATTTTTTCTTTCAGATACACTGTATTTCAAAAAGAAATCCACTTGAGAGAGATTCCAATTCTCTCCTAGATATGTCAAAAACTCACTGGATAAGTACTTGCCTCCTCGATTTGATCTAAGAGTTTTAATACCTTATCTAGTTTATTTTTCTATTTCATTATTGAATCGTTTAAACATTTCAAATGATTCAGGCCAGACACATACATGCTCAGATAAGTCATCTGTAATGAAATACTAATATCTTTTTTTGGCACTTAAGTTCATAAGTTTATATACACCACTATGTATGAGACTTAGAACTTTATCAGCTCCTTCATCTTTTTCAGTAAAAGGTGACTTTGTCATCTTCCCAAGAAGACAAGATTCACAGGCTATCAATGATTCACAATCATTGATGTCGAGGTTTTCCTCTCATGCTAACATGTTTATCCTGTTCTTGTCAAGATGACTAAGCCTATAATATCAAAGATAGATATTCATGACATAATCTAACTTGGGTGTGTACATTACACTTAACAGGCTATATAATATTAAATATCATTTCTTTATTATCCGTATATTATTATAATATTATTCATAATAATATTATAACAATCTCTTTTATTGATAAATGATAACCATCTCTGATCAAAAGGCCATCAGAGATCACATTTATCATAAATGATGGATAATAGTGATAATCACTCAAAATGACATCTATTGAAAATAAGCTTGATAATTGCTAAAGCTAGGATTGGAACAAGACATCCATCCCCAATATTTAGATATTTTTCATCATTTTTAAATATCCCATTTACTTGTAGTCTCTGCAGTAAATTGCATAAGACTACCGGCATCTAATACCCATGTAGTAGAATTATTTATAGAAAAATTTTAAGGTGTTATCATATAACATATTTAATGAGCAACTTTTACTCCTTTCTCTTGTTTAGCTTATTATGGTCAAGGAAAGCAAGACAAATCTTCTTCATATGGTCAAGGAAAGCCTGTTAATGAGCAACTTTTGCTCCTTTTTCTTGTTCAGCCTGTTATGATTAAGAAAAGCAAGATAAATCTTCTTCTTATGATCCTGCTTCTAACATTAGAAGCACTATGCCTGATTTGGATTAACATTGGACTAATTGTTTTGACTAGGCTTTGAAGTCTCAATACGAACCGATTCGTACTGCTGAACCAAATTCAACTTTTGATACTAATTATTGAAGTTGGATCCCATAAGTCATCACTGTCTAACAGTGATAGGAGCAATTAAAGTTTAGCCTTAATCTGAGAATAGAGAACAATGACCTAAGTATATGATTATATTGAGCCTAAAAATTTGGACTTTAGTCTTAAGGTTCTTCCACTATTTTATTCGAATTGGTAGCCTCTACCTCCAATTCGAAAAATTACTTTAATTTTCTTATAGGTACTAAAATCCACATTGACTGCACACAAGCCCAATTATGGTTGGTCAATCTATGTACATCTAAGAATAGGTTCATAATCAATTATTTCTCCAAACAACTTCTAGTAATTTAAGTTTGCCCCAGAAACCTAATCAGTAGGCTTTGGCCTCCACTGTAAGGATTCAATTAGGTCCAACCATTAACATGACTATATTTGGTGCATCTAACCAATGAATAATTAGGCCCAATTTTAGTTGACCAACCTAACCACCATTAGAGAGACACATTCAAGTCATCATATGATGAATGATAATTCCATTAGTCAACAAGCACTAGGCCTTTGGGCCTCCAATGATTATTGAGTTAATGGACTCATTATCAAACACCTTAATGAGAGGCTTTGACTTGGTTATCTTCATAACTTTGTCATTTTAAGAACCTAATAATTTTAGAAGATTTAAATTATTAGTGATTTAAAAATAGAAAGAACATGAATCAATTTGCTCCCACTGATTTCACCAAGTCAGGTCCTCCCACTGACTTCACAAGTCATTGATGAGGATTATGATCAATTTTGGTCCATGGATACCTATATCAGTCTCATTGATTTCCTATATGACATGGGTTAGCTCAAATCAACAAGCAACCTAATCGAAATCTAATTAACCACATTAGCTAGGTAAGTGAGTTCGGTAGGAGGGTCTGCCAAGGCTTGCCTTAGACACCATCAAAAATGGCCAGGTAAGTGGGCTGCCAATTAAAAACCACTAGTCTGGAATGCCAGACTTACCTTAGACATCAATTAGTTTGTCAGTTTTGATTTGGTCCGCCTAAAGACTCAGACTCGACCACTGAGCCATGATCAGATCTATTTGTTAGATATAAGGACTTTGATCAACTATAACTATTAAATTGATCTATAGAAAAGAAATGACCTAATCCTAATTAAGTATTAATTAGGTTTGATCAATTTTTTAACTAAGTCCATATTTAATCTAACCCTAGGTCTAACCCAGTTAATGACCTGATATAAACTAACCCATTTAACCTTTAACCCAAGTTTTATGAAATTGTCTTAGGATCTTTGAATCATAAACCTAGATCCTAAACAATCACTTAATTCTCAATTAAGTTCAAAGTTTGAATTTATGGAACCTCAGAACTAGTTTTTGATTTTATTATTTGAAATATTTTTAAATTATAAATAATTTACATTGAATCACATTCAATATATGGTTTTAGATCTAATTTATTTTATTATTTAGATCATGTCCTAATATTTTGAATCTAGGGTTTTGTAGAAAGTAAATTCTTAATTTAAATTCTATAAAATAAATATGTCATACAAATACATTCTAGATTCAAAACAAAAATTACATATCAACATATGCAATAAGAGGATCTAAATCTAAACATAAAATACATCATGTGGATCAGATCATAAACCATTTAAAATTAGATTTAAAATCTTAAAATAAACTATAAATTATTTTAGATCTCATCTAATATATTTATGACTTTGGTTTCTCAGATTGGCACATACTAAGATAATCTTTTCACTGTAAGGGGTAAACCTTACAGCAGACAACCTTATGACAGTATGTGCAATCCTGATATTATTTAGATCTAATCTAAATAATCTAAAATAGATCAAATATCTATTTAATTTTAGATTTAAATTAGAAAATTGAATCATAAATTTTCTTAGATCTAATCTAAATTATTCATGATTCAGATTTAGATTAGCACATATTAGGATAACCTTTTCATTGTAAGGGGTTAACTTTACAATAGGACAACCTTATGGCAGTATGTGCGATCTTTAATTAATTTTAATTTTTAGATTTAATATAATATAAATATGATCATATTATAAAAGAACCTAGATGCTCTGATATCACTATTGGAAAATATGTAGGGTTTCATGCATAGATTTCAAATTTTTTTTGAAATATAGAGCAGCGAAAGACATAGATTAAACTATTTAATCTACAACATGCATGTAATCAAATTAAAAAATCCTACATCAAGAATCTACAACATGTTATGATGTAAATATAAATCTGAAATTAAACTAATCATAAGTGGTATTGATCATATCAATACCTTGATCTAGAATAATTCTAGATCTAATCCTAGATCGCATCTAGTTCACCAAGAGATCAGATCTCTTACCTTTGCACTGATCGAGAACTCTGTGGTTGAATTTGTTATTGCCTTTGAAGCCGCACAAGCATCCAGTCTCTAAAGGTGATCCATATGAACTTGCAACATAGATCGGAGGTTCGTCAAACGAAGATCCACTCGAAGTGCTAGCTTCTCGTGGATCCCTCTTGATGGTTAATCAAATACATGTTCTTCATATCTCTTGGATACTTCAAGAGATGAAGAAAACAAGGAGGAATAAGGAAGGAATCCAACCCTTGGATCTTCCATAAATCAAAAAATAAAATCAAGAAAAAATAAATTTCAAGAGAAGATAAATCTTCTCCTTCAGGACATCAACGGTTGATATCCTGAAAACATCTCTATGCTAGGACAAGAGGAGACCTTCTCCTCTAGAATTTTTTCTAAGTTTTCAGATCTAGATTTTTGATTTTATTCATACAAAAATTCCATAAAAAAAGAAGAAGGATTCTCAAAGAAATCCTAAGAGAAGACCTTCTTCTCTTCTTCTTCTTGCATCAGGACATGATCAAATCATGTCCAAAGAGGAATTAGCATCCCCCAACTCCTTAGAGCATGCAATCACCACTCCCACTTCCTCTCTTTCTCAGATTTTATCATATAAAATCTTCACAAAATTAAGGAGAAAGAAAACCATAAGACAAAGTACAAAGAGAAGACAATTTCTTACCTTTGTCTTTTATCAAGACATCAATAATTGATGTCCAAAAGAAAAGGGCCTTCTCCAAGGTTGTTGGTGCCTCAAATTCCCATGCCTCTAAGCCTTTCTCTTCAGGTCTCCACGTACAAAATCCTGGTGGTTTCACACCCTCCTCAAATGAAATAGGAGGTGGCATAAGAGAAGGAAAGACTTGGTCAAATTCCTAGTCTTAAGGGAATTACAAGGTAGTTATGGAGTCCTAGGGGGCGTACAAGGTAGTTATGGTTTCACACCACTCCCACGTACAAGGTAGTTATGGAGTCCTAGGGGGCGTCCAACTCTTGGATGCCCCCTCTCCTATTTTTGCCGCATGGAGGAGAGAAACCCACATACCAAACAAGAGAAAAGAGGGATGACCAAATTAAAAGGTGGCGTGGGATATTCAAAAGAAGGGAGGAAGAGATTAGGATTCGAGGGACTCTTTGAAAAGGAAATAAGTCAAACCTCTTTCCTTGTTAGACCAAGTCAAATATAAAACTAAATCAAATTAGATTTGGGGCATGGGGACCTCTCATTAGCATGAGAAAACTCACACAGAGATTTGAAAACTTTTAGGTGGGTGTGGGCTTTCATGGGCGGAAGAAAGAAGAGAGAGTCCTGGTCTAATTGGGACTCCTCTTATTTGACTAGGTCAAAATAGATATAAACCTGATTCAAATCATATTTAAATTAGATTAAATGCAACCCAATTAAGGATGATTCTAGTCCAACTATGAGCTTAATTAAATTAGATTAAATCAAAATTTAAATCTGATTTAAATCCAAAGTCAAATAGGTGGACCCAAGTCCTAGTCAAACAAGAAATTATTCTTTCTTGCAACTGGCTTATCTAATAAACCAACTAGACTTAATCTAATTAAGTCCAAACTAATTCTATTTGAATCTAATTCAATTAAACTTGATCTCAGTCCTATTGCTCAATCAAATTGAGCCAATTAGTAATCCAATTGCTAATCAATCATCCTACAACACTTGCATTAGGTCAAACATCAATCGCATTGAATGTTTGATCGCAAAATGATTCTCAATCATCGATTGACCATTTGATCAGGTCACAAGCTCTAATGTGTGTGACCCCATAGGTTTGAACCTAAGCCAGTAGCATAGGAATTAATTTTTGTACTAATCGAAGTTACCATCTAGCAATGGTTCTCGACATTCGAATAGGTCGAATGTATGCAAAGCAACAATCTTAGAATCCTGGCCCTTGGCCCATAGTTATCATATAATTCATCCCTATGACCAATAATGCTCAAGACAACTTTGAGTATGCTATCAAACACTCATACAAGTCATCTCTATAGTATCTCAAAATTTTGAAAATCCTGTGACACCTCACAAGGATTACCCAGGCCTAGGTTTTGCTAAATTGAAACATAGCGAGTCATTCTCTTTCTGAAGTTAATTAGGAGTGGTCAATCCCATCTTGACTCGCACACTGACTTTACAAGTACTTGACTGTACCCAGAATCCTTTCGAACCTATATTAAAAATATAGACAGTCCGACATCAAAGTACAATGAGTTGCTTGCAAGTCACCGTGGTGATCTCAGATCAGAGGGACATTTATACCCATTGGCCTTAGCTAGCTACTCTTGACAGTAGAGTACTACATTGATCACGTTCAGTATAGATGTACTCCTACATCTCACCTAGATGCCATACTAATATCTCCACACCACTTGGTTATGAGGACAACCAATGCATATGGCATACAGCGACCTAGACTTGATAAGTTATCGTCCTTGTTAATAACTTATCATTTGGTTGTGAACAATTTAAGAACCATCCGATAAATCCTCCTTTATCGATTGATTGTGGTTCTAAGAACTTCATCATAATTTAGGAGTTCATTTAATGAAGATAGAACTTTTACAATGAACCAGCCAAATAACTATTATTATTGGATAATTCATATACTAATTTCAATCATTTACTACTTAGATGATTGACTTTAGGATACATTTTCCAACACTTTGACAACCACATCTACACTCCCTTCCTTCGAATTTCGAACTCGAAAGTGGGAGGACTATTGTTGGGGGTGAACCTACTCTTGCCAAAGTTCGGCCAGATATCTGATTGTTGAATGATCCCATCCGATAGCGACATCCAAGATTGACCCTCGATCGAATTTGCAAGATTCCTCGGGACCTTGCTCAAATGAGCTTGAATGGCAAGGGTGGTCGAACTCCTCCACGCCAAGCAGTCAGCTCTCCCGATCGCAAGTCTTCTGAACTTCTCCTTCAGTCGAACTTCTCCATCCCAGGTGGGCTCCTTTCAACATTCCTCCAGCCGACCTTTCTCGATTGCAAGTCTTCCAAACTTCTTTGATGGTTGGACTCCTCCATCAATCAGACTTCTTTCGGACTTTATCCTCAACTAGATTTCTCCATCAATCAAACTCCTTCTGAATCCTTTCAGCAGACCTCCTTCTAGATTCCTCCAGTGGACTTCCTTCAGGATTTCTTCAGTGGACTTTTGAACCCCTTTCGATTGAACTCCCTGCGTCACCTAGAAGGGCCTCCTTGCCTATGTGGATCTAGCAATCTCATAGCATGAACCGACTTACACACAGATGATCCTAAAGGAGTTTGAACTCCTCTAGAATTGATGAAACTTGAAGCTCTTCGTCGCAAGCATCTACCTCCTCTAAACTTTAACTATTAAATCCCAATGGACTGGCATGTCATGACAATGGATACCACTCTCCGCAATAAATCCATGTGGCCTGAACAACCCACTACTCAGCAGTTACGACTGTTATCATTAGTTTGTTACAGGCTTCATCTATAAAAGAGACCCTCTAGATAAAATTTTTCTAAGCACTTTTCTCCCTCTTGAGACTCTACCACTTTCTTTTCTGAGAACTCCATTTCTGTTGGCCGAAAGAACTAACTTGATCATTGGAGGATCTTACCGGAGCCACCACCCCTGACTCCGATCGAGATTTTTTTGTAGGTCGCCGACGATGACCTCCTCCTCTCCAACTCCAACATGGATTTCAATGTCAATCAGATTTCACACCAACATGATTGGCGCTAGAGGAAGGGCCCCTCTTTCTTTTGAGGTTCTCTTGTTCTTAAAGGAGTGCTCAGTAGAGATCTCTCTCCTTCCCCCTCGAAGTTCTTTCCTAATTGATCTCACAAGGATGCCTCATCGAAAGGCTTCCACCCAATGGTCGACCATCTCCATGGTCGGATCTCATCCAGATCTATCCACCCCCATCTCATCCTTGGCATCTCAAGTTCCACTAGCGGCAATGGTGGATGCAGAGCAATTTAAATTACTGGTTCAATAGGTTAGGAGCCTCACTGAAGCAGTGCAGGCCATGCAGTAGTAGCGACCTCTAGTGTCGGTTTGGTTGGAGCAGGCTTCTTTGAAATCCCAAGACCTAGTCTGGGGATGATCGACTTGGACGAGTCAGCCAATCACCTCTGAGAAAGGGAAGTAGAGGGTAGGGAGCCCCTACTCTGACCATTACTCTAACCCTAGAGGGAATCTGCCCCCGTTCAGTTAGAAAACTCTAGAGATCCATGATCGCGAAGATCTCTTAGATCAAAAGTTGTAAGAAATGAATCAGCAAATTGAGGAACTTCGCCATGCTTCTTTCTCTTATCGTAATGATATCTGCACTGATCCTCCTTTCTTTCATCAAATCATGCAGGAATCGATTTCGTCGAACTTTAAGCTTTCTTAGTTAGAGAGCTATGATGGGACTATCGATCCGATCGACCATCTAGAGGCCTTCCAGAGAATAATGTTACTCCATGATGCACCAGATGCCATTTTTTGCTGAGCTTTCCCATCCACTTTGAAGGGGACAGCCAGGAATTGATATGCAATAGTTAAGCTGGGTACCATCTTCTCCTTCGATCGGATGAGCCATCAGTTTGTAGCTTACTTCATCAGCAACTAGTACTCTCGCGAGGTTCGGACTCTCTCATAACATTAAGTAGAAGGAAGGAGAGTCCATCCAGGCCTATGTCATCTGATTTAATGCTGCTGTGCTGGAGGTTCATAATCTAGACTAATGATAAGTGATAAAAATATACTAATAAAAGTATTAAATAATAAAATAAATTAATTTATTTTTTAAAAATTAATATTTTTGTTAATCTTATGTAGGAAAGAAGGCCACCAATATGAAGATCTTATTTTTTAAATTTAGATAAAATAAATTTCAGGCAAAATGGACTTCAAATGAGCCTAAATATGAATTTCAAGGGAAATAAGAAAAAAGTTGGTCCGGTTCAAATCGGTTCAGAAAAATTGGCTCAACAGACCATGCTCAGATCGATCGACCGACTGATGCCATGCTTATGTAGCGTCGATGTCAGAATTTTTTGCGGTGCACGGTGGACCACTATAGAGGGTATTTCGAAGATTTCACAAGAAGAAGCGCGCTCCGATTGGCTGAAAAAAATGGCAGTCCATGCAACACCGGGCTCGTGCATGGTCTATAGAGGGCAATCTGAAAATTCTACCTAATCCAATGGATGCCTTTCATTAGAATTTGATCGAACGACTGATAGTTGTGCGCTGACAAACGGTGGATGTAGCTCTTAATCGAGATCCAATGGTTGAGATTCATCTCGACTTTTAACTAAGAATCTGAAGCTCTCCTGTGCATGATCTGACAGCCTAGATTCAATCTTTAAGGCTGATCCAATGGTCCAAATGAATTCTGACTTGATTTAAAATTTTAAAATAATTTTTGAGTAATTTTTGGATCATTTGATCGACATCTAATGGTCAGAATTGATCCAGAACTCTTTTTAAGTTATTTTGAGAGTTTTAAACCCGATTTCAATGGAATTTTGACCTAAGACCGCCCAAATTATTTAAAGGCCTACTGTTGCCGAAGAAAAGAGGAGTAAAGAGAGAGAGAAAAAAATATAGAGGGTTTTGGGAAGAGAGTTTTAAGAGAGAGCCTGGGAATAGGGGAAAAAAAGAGTTCAGAGAGTTTTGAGAGAAAGAAGAGAAAGGGTTTTTATTTTATTTTTTTTCTTTTCTTTTTCTGATAATCAAGACATCGATTAAGGAGCTTCTCTTCTTCTTCATCAAGTTTTTCAAACCAAGAGCAATGGATAACCAATTTCAATAATTAAATAGTCTAATTTCTTTATGCTTTTTATTTTATTTGCTATTTTTGAACTTGTTATTATGAACTAAATTTTTTTTTACTAAGGCTAAGGTGTAGCCATTCTTTTGATGCAATATTCAATATGATTTATTTTTAATTTTTAATTTTATTTATGAGGAGTATATAAATCTAATCTTAATGCTTTTAGATTACTGACCATCTTCTAATTGATCTGATGAGCATAGATGTTACGGACCAAGTATATTTATGTTATTGCTTCTTGATTATATATCTTGTATTATGAATCAAATTAGAATTCATATGCATGCAAGAATTTTAGTACATTTTGGATGCAGCGTATTTTAATTAGAGGATTTCACAAAACTTAATGCATTAATGTTTATTTAAATTACATCTGGACCAAAGGATAATTAATAAATATTGATAGTTTTACTATGCTTGGACCAAAGGATAGTGAATAAACTTTGAGACTCCACTGTTACATAAAATAAAATTAATCTAATAATCTGAATATTGTATTGACTGAGTTGGTAAATTGATTGCCTTAGTAATCCATTGCTCTTAAGTTTAAAATCCTAATAATTACACTCTCTCTATTTCCTTAAAATTTTTAATTATTTCTTTATTTTATTCTTTAATTTCTTATTCTCATAAATCGGTCTTCTAAATAAAGCATAGAAAAGAGCTTTTCAGTACTTATTTTTCACTCCTCTAGGGATGATACTCTACTTATTTACTTTATTACTTGATCGATTAGTGCACTTGCGATAGCTATAGATTAGCATGTATCAAGTTTTTGGTGCCATTGCCAGGGATTGTGTTTAAAATAATATTCAAATTTTGATCCTAGCTTTACTTTAGAATTTTATTTTTAATTTTTATTCTTACTTTATTTTTTTTAAAAAAAAGATTATTCAATGCATGACACGTACTGGACATAGTAACTTACTACCTTTAGATCCAGAAATTGAAAGGACCATCAGAAGACTACAATAAGAAAGAAACAAGGCAGCTGAAGATCCTAACGATATTAATCTAGGATTGGATATGGCGATCGAGGGACAGCATGTCGACCAGTACATTATCCATTAAATGATTACATCACACCATTTGTAGCCGATACAGCTTCGAGCATTAGGAGACCGTCTATGCAAGCAAACAACTTCGAAATAAAACCGACGATGATCCAGATGATTCAATCAACTGTCCAATTCAGTGGACACATGCATGATGATCCGAATGCCCATATTTCTAACTTTCTTGAACTTTATGATATTTTTAAAATTAATGTGGTGTCGGATGATGCTATTAGATTAAGATTATTTCCTTTCTCTTTATGGGACAAAGCTAAAAGTTGGCTTCATTCTCTTCCTATAGGTTCTATCACAACTTGGGATGTCTTAGCCCAAAAATTCTTAGCCAAGTACTTTCTACCTTCCAAGACTGCCAAGATGTGCAATGATATTACTTCTTTTATGCAGATGGACATGGAGACACTATATGAGGCTTAGGAGCATTTTAAGAAATTGCTGAGGAGATGTCCACATCATCAACTATCTGTATGGCTTCAGGTACAAACTTTCTATAATAGTTTATCTCCTACTAATTGTTCTATGATTGATGCAGCAGCAGGAGGAACCATTAACCAAAAAAATGGAGGAAGAAGTCTTTGATCTGATTGATGAGATGGCATTAAATAACTATCAGTGGCAAACAGAATGCATGATGCCGAAAAGACCAGTAGCTGTGCAGGGAGTAGATTGCGTGCCAACCTTATTAGCTAAAATTACAGCCCTTAGAGTCGAAGTTAACAACTTGAAGGGAACAACTATGCATGTTCAGAGCATCACCTGTGACCTGTGTGGAGGAGGATACGATACGAGCAATTGCTAGATAAGTAATCCTTTTGCTAAAGCAACTAATATAGCTAATTATGTTGGTAATTTTTTCAGACCGCAACAAAACAATCCCTACTCCAACACATACAATCAAGGATGGAGGCAGCACCCAAATTTCTTATGGAGCAATCAAAATACAGCACAACAACAACCCCCAGGGTTCCAAGTACCTAAAAAGAAGTCCAACATGGAGGAGCTGATGGTCAAATTTATACAAAACTAAGAAGCAACTATAAAAAATTTAGAAGCCAAACTTAGGCAGGACCAAGTAGCAGCAATTCGAAACTTGGAGATGCAAATAGGTTAAATGGCTAAGATAATCTCCAAGAGATCTCAAGGATCCTTGCCCAGCAACATGGAGACCAATCCAAGGGAGCAAGTCAATGCTATCACCCTAAGAAGTGGTACAAAGCTGGAGGAGCCACATCAGAAGAAAGAGACTGAAGAGCCAACTACAAATAAGAAACCATCAACTAAAATTCGTCAGTCACCAAAATAATCAACAGATGGATGGTCTCCAGGTATACAGTTTGTCGATCCAAATGTGAAGCCCTACGTGCCGCCACTACCATTCCCTAAGAGATAAATACAGCATCTAGATAAGAAATTTTCTAATTTTTTTAAAATTTTAAAGAATTTACATATTAATATTCCTTTTGTAGATGCTATCACTCAAATGCCCAGGTATGCCAAGTTTCTCAAAGAAATCCTAATAAATAAGAAAAAGCTGAAGGAGCATGAGAGGATAAATTTAAATAAAGAATGCTCAGGAATACTTCAAAATAAATTACCACAAAAGCTAAAAGATCTAGCGAGTTTTACTATCCCTTGCATTATTGGTGATTGTAGTTTTGATAAAGTTTTATGTGATTTAGGAGCAAGTATTAATCTCATTTCTTTTTCTATTTTCAGAAAGCTGGATCTAGGAGAACCGAAGCCTACCACTATTACTCTTTAATTAGCTGACAGATCCATCAAATATCCAAGAGGTATAGTGGAGGATGTCTTGGTAAAGATAAACAAGTTTATTTTTCCTGTTGATTTTATTATTTTTGATAAGGAAGAAGATTATGATGTACCTCTTATCTTAGGAAGACCCTTTTTAGCTATTGAAGGAGCTTTAATAGATGTTCAACAAGAAAAATTAATTCTTAGAATCCAAGACAAATAAGTTACTTTTAATGTTTTCAAAGATACTAAACATCCTGATGATAATCAAACTTGTTTTCTAATTGATATTATTGATAATTCATTATATGAGAATTCTATAGAAAATAGGTTTGAGACTATGAAAGCTAGCAAAGTCCAATTGAAAGAGGGCTTGATCAAACATGAAAGTATTCCAATTGAACTGGCATGGGATTGATTCAATCAGAACTCAAAGAAAGTCAAGCTGAAGACTATAAATCAGAACAACTAGATAGGTTATTTCTTTTCTTTTTAGTTTTGATTATTTTTCTTTTTTTTTATTTTTTAGTAATTTGTTGTTGCTATTTTACTACTTTGGTGTGTATTTTTAGTTTTGCAGAAAAAAATCAATGAGAGCTCAAGCAAAATTTTGAAGCTTCAAAGAATCAGATTGAACCAAATCTATATTCCTTCCTGTCCTTTATTGCACTCTTTATTTTTCTTTTCCCTTTAAGACAATATAGAATAAGTTAGGAGATAAAATATATAATAATAATAATAATAATAATAATAATAATAATAATAATAATAATAACCATATGTCAAGAAGAAAATCTTGAGCAAGATAGACTGGATAAGTGATAAAAGATAGAAGTATCTGCTAATGAATGTAACGAGTTAAAGAAGTAGATTAGTTGGTCAGACTTTTAGTAGCCTACTTAGGTCATCAAAAGACTATTAGCACTTCTAATTACACATGCACACTAACAAGGCAAAGTAGGTATTGATTATAAGGCCAACTGAGGATTTAATTATCACTAAAAATTGATAATTAATATACATTCTAATAAAAAAAACTTGAATTTAAGGAAAGAGCTACCTGCCTAAAAATAAAGTGCAAAAGATAGAGTATATGTGGATTACTGAAAGCCTAGTAATTGGGTCTCTGCACCTAGGTCAAGTATGAAAATTTATGTAAAATGGTGGAGGAAAGGCTGGGATGCTCAGCACATTAAAAAAAAAAAGGACAGTGTGAAAGCTATCTTAATTCATGAGTATAAAATTAGAATTATATAGAAAATTAACCAAAATAGATGATAAGAGAGGATACTTTTGTCCTTTAATTTAATACTGAAATGCTAAAGTTAGTCATCACGAACACAAGTGTTGTAAATCTTTGATGTACTCTAAGAAAATTTTTAATTGTATTGACTGCAAAATTTGCTTCTAAAGCTTAATGCTTAGTTAATGATATTTTCTAAACTTTTTGATCTTTAGTCCTAGATTTTATCTTTTTGATGGATAATCTTATTGAAACATGGTATTAAATAAAATATTGCTAAGGGACTAGTAATGACTAAGTTGGCGGGTGTGATAAGTGATAAAAATATACTAATAAAAGTATTAAATTATAAAATAAATTAATTTATTTTTTAGAAATCGATATTTTTATTAATTTTATATAGGAAAGAAGGCCACCAATATGAAGATCTTATTTTTTTGGTTCAGATGAAATAAATTTTAGGTAAAATGGACTTCAAATGAGCCCGGATATGAATTTCAAAGGAAAAAAAAAGAAAATTAGTCCGGTTCAGAAAAATTGGCTCAACAGATCATGCTCAGATCGACCGACCTGCTGATGCCATGCTTATGTAGTGCTGATGTTAGCATTTTTTGCGATGCACGGTGGACCATTATAGAGGGTATTTTGGGAATTTCATTGGGAGAAGCGTGCTCCGATTGGCTGAAGAAAGTGGCGATCCATGCAACACTAGGCTCGTGCATGGTCTACAAAGGGCAATCTAAGAATTCTACCTGATCCAATGGATGCCTTTCACTGGGATTTGCTCGAATGGCTGATAGTTGTGCGCTGACGAATGGCGGATGCAGCTCCCGATCGAGATCCAACGGTTGAGATTCATCCCAACTTTTAACTAAGAATCTGAAGCTCTTCTATGCATGATCTAATGGCCAAGATTCAATCTTTAAGACTGATCCAATGGTCCAAATGAATTTCAACTTGATTTAGGATTTTAAAATAATTTTTGAGTGATTTTTGGACCATTTGATCGACATATAACGGTTAGAATTGATCCAGGACTCCTTTTGAGTTATTTTGTGAGTTTTAAACCCGATTTCAATGGGATTTCAACCTAAGACCACCCAAATTATTTAAAGGCCTACTGTTGCCGAAGAAAAGAGGAGCAGAGAGAGAGAAAAAAAATACAGAGGGTTTTGGGAAGAGAATTTTAAGACAGAGCCTGGGAACAGGAAAAAAAAGAGTTTAAAGAGTTTTGAGAGAAAGAAAAGAAAGAATTTTTATATATTTTTTTCTTTTCTTCTTTTGATAATCAAGACATCGATCAAGGAGCTTCTCTTCTTCTTCATCAAGTTTTCCACACCAAGCGCAACGAACAATCAATTTCAGCAATTAAATAGTCTAATTTCTTCATGCTTTTTATTTTATTTACTATTTTTGTACTTGTTATCATGAACTAATTTTTTTTACTAAGACTAAGGTATAACCACTCTTTTGATGCAATATTCAGTATGATTTATTTTTAATTTTAAATTTTATTCATGAGGAGTATATAAATCTGATCTTAATGCTTTTAGATTATTGACCATCTTCTAATTGATCTGATGAACATAGATATTACGGATCAAGTATATTTATGTTATTGCTTCTTGATTATATCCTTTGTATTATGAATCAAATTAGAATTCATATGCATGTAGAAATTTTAGTGCGCTTTGGATGCAACGTATTTTAATTAGAGAGTTTTACAAAACTTAATGCATTAATATTTATTTAAATTATACCTGGACCAAAGAATAATTAATAAATATTGATAGTTTTGCTACGTCTGGACCAAAGGATAGTGATAAACTAGGAGACTCCACCATCACATGAAATAAAATTAATCTAATAATCTGAATATTGTATTGACTGAGTTGGTAAATCGATTGCCTTAGTAACCCATTGCTTTTAAGTTTAAAATCCTAATAATTACACTCTCTCTTTTTCCTTAAAATTTTTAATTATTTCTTTATTTTGTTCTTTAATTTCTTATTCTCATAAATCGGTCTTCTAAATAAAGCATAGGAAAGAGCTTTTCAGTACTTATTTTCCAATCCTATAGGGACGATACTCTACTCATTTATTTTATTACTTGATCGACTGGTGCACTTGCTATAGCTATAGATTAGCATGCATCAACTAGTCTGTCGCTATGGCCGCACTGAAGGATGGCCTTTAGAAAAATAATCTATCATTTTCCTTGAAGAAGAAGTACCCCAGAGACTTTGCTGATATGCTGGCCCAGGCTAAAAAGGTTACGCCCGAGTAGAAGAGGCCTTTAAGGCCAAGGATGGTGAAGCCATCGGAGAGTGGTGAGCAGGTGAGTCGAGTATGCCAGAAGCTAGAGAAAAGCTGAGTGAAGCTCAGCCATGCTCCAGAACTTCTTCCAAGCGCAAGCGAGTCCAAACCCCTCTTCGAGCTCGAAAATAAAGAAGCCTTGATAGAAGGGCATGGTAGGGCTCTTCCCTCAAAAGGTTCCACAACTATGCTCCCCTCAATGCTCCAAAAACCCAAGTTTTGATGGAAATCAAGGAGCAGCTGTTGAGGTTGGAGAGGATGTGCACTCATTCTAGCAAGTACAATCCTAATAAATACTCCCTCTACCATCGTGACCATGGTCACGATACTGAGGAATACATTCAGCTCCAAGATGAGATCGAGAAGCTCATCAGGTGAGGTTGGCTTGGCCAATTTCTATGGTGTTGGCTTGAGGGAAGAGAGGATCGACCAAGAGCACTGCCACAACTAGAACTACTAATGAGGGGGGAACAAAAAGAAGATTGACCGCCTCTTGGTATCATCAACACCATCTCTAGGAGACTTTGACAAGAGGAGGCCGACGGATCTGAGGGACCGACAAAGAGGTGGAGAACTGAGGAGACATAACTTTCACTAAAGCAGATGCCCAAGGAGTTCAATTCCCATATAACGATGCGGTTGTAATTGCTTTAAATATTATAGACTATAATATACGCCGCATCCTTATTGATAATGAAAGTTCGATCGATGTCTTATTTTATGATGCTTTCTCCAAAATATCTACACCTCATAGTCAGCTTGGACTAATGAACTCTCCATTGGTAGGCTTCACTAGTGATGCTATATCAGTTAAAGGCATAATAACTTTGATTGTGGTTGTAGGACAATACCTAAAATAGTCCAGGGCACAGGTGGACTTCCTGATAGTAAAAGCTCTATCAGCTTATAACGCAATCCTCAGCCGACCTGGTCTAAATGCACTTTGAGCAGTAGTGTCGACATACTACTTGAAAATGAAGTTTCCAACAAGCTATGGGATCGAAGAAGTCAGAGGAGATCAAGTCCTGACGAGGCATTGCTATTTAATTGCCTTGTAGAGGGGTGAGCGGCCAGGTCCTTGTCCGATTGATGGATTGGATGTTCACAATAATCTAACGAAAGAGCAGAAAGAGCCTATGGAAGACCTTGTTTTCATCCCACTGAATGATGAAAATGCGGAGCATACAGTATAGATTGGCTCCAACCTAGTAGAAGAGATATGAGAGCAGCTTGTTGAATTTCTATGGAGGAACACAAATGTTTTTGCTTGGGTCCTTGATGACATGCCTGGGATTGATGTAGAGGTCATGGAACATCGCCTGACTGTTGATCCTAAACATTGGCCAGTGAAAGAGAAGATGTGCAGCCATGCTCTAGAGAGGTAGAAAGCAATTACGGAGGAAGTTGACAAGCTCCTTAAGGTCGGATTCATCCGAGAAGTCTACTATCCAAACTAGGTCTCTAACGTCGTGCTCATCAAAAAAGTGAATGGCAAGTGGAGAATGTGCATAGACCTTAAAAAGTTGAACAAAGCCTATCCAAAAGATAGCTACCCCTATCCAGGATTGATCAGTTGGTGGATGCGACCTCGATCTATGAGCTCCTCACTTTTGTGGATGCTTTTTCTGGCTACAACCAAATCCGAATGGCAGCAAAGGATGAGGAGAAAATTGCTTTTATTACTAACCATGGTCTTTACTATTACAGGGTTATGCCTTTTGGACTCAAAAATATAGGAGCAACATATAAGTGCCTGATCAATAAAATGTTCAAGAAATAAATTGACTGCAACATGGAGGTATATGTAGATGACATACTTGTCAAGAGTCGAGCTTCAATAAATCACATTGCTGACCTTGAAGAGATCTTCAGCGCCCATAGGAGTTATAAGATGAAGTTGAACCCAACCAAGTGTGCCTTCGGCATGACTTTGAAAAAGATTTTGGGATTCATGGTGTCGAAGCATGGAATTGAAGCAAATCTAGAGAAGATTTTGGCCATTCAAGAGATGACTGCTCCAAAATCAAACAAAGAAGTTTAGCACCTGACTGAAAAGATGGCAGCCCTAAACTGCTTCATCTCGAGGTCGATCGAGTGATGCATGTCCTTCTTTCAGATCCTAAAATGGCCAAAGAACTACTGGACTACCAAATGTCAACGAGCCTTTAAAGAGCTCAAGGACTACCTCTATTCACCTTTCCTATTAGCAAAGCCCGAACTCAAAGAGAAATTATTTTTGTACCTAGTGGTCTCCCCAGCAGCACTTGCGACAGTCCTAGTCAAAGAAGTGATGAAAGTACAGCGGTCGATCTGCTAAATATGCCAAGTCTTAAGGGACGCTGAGATCAGATATAATAAGTTAGAAAAATTAACTTATGCCTTACTGATTACAGTTCGGAGACTTCGATCTTACTTTCAAGGGCACACCATAACCTTCCTCTCTGATCAACCAATCAAGGCAATTTTTCATCGAATGAATGCCTTCGGAAGAATAGCAAAATAAGCAATTGAGCTCACCGAGTTTGACATTAACTACCAACCTCGACCATCAATCAAAACCCAAATTCTGGTAGATTTTAAAGTTGAGTGCACCATTTCAAATGAAGTTGAGCCTGAACAGATTAAGTCAATGTTCTCTGGTTACAACCAAATTTCTTTAAGGAAAGAGCCAACCTCCTCGAACATTTTTGGGCTCTATATGCAGATGGCTCATCCAATGCTTCTGGTGCGGGCACAAGACTGATCTTGGTTAACCCAGAAGGAGTCATCGCTGAATATGCACTATGCTTCAAATTTTCTGCCATAAATAACGGAGCCGAATATGAAGCTTTGACTATAGGATTAAGGATCACCAAAGAATTGGAAACAGATCGACTCCAAGTCTACAGTGATTTTCAATTAATGGTTAGACAAGTTAGTGGCAATTATGAGGTTCGAGAAGAAAGCATGATAAAATATCTTGAGAAAGTGAAGAGCTTGACTCTGACCTTCAACAATTTTGACATCAGGTAGATCCCAAGTGCGGAAAACTCTAGGGCCGACCTTCTATCAAAGTTGACAATATTAGCCTCGACTGAGCTGCCCAAGGAAGTCTACTTTGAAGTTCTAAAACACTCGAGTCTAGAAGAACAACAGTTTGTACTATAGATTGATCATGAGCCATGTTGGATTGATCCATTGGTTGCTTATCTCAAGGATGGAGCTCTTCCTCATGACCTGAAGGAAGCTCGAAAACTTAGAAATCAAGCCTCCTGGTAAGTTCTGTATAAAGGAAAGCTGTACAAAAGATCATATTTCTTATCGCTCTTGAGATGTCTCAGGCCTTCAGAAGCCAACTTTGCCTTATGGAAAGTGCATGAAGAATTTATGGAAGTCATATGGGGGTCAGATCCTTATCACACAGACTGCTTCAATAGGGCTACTATTGGCCAACCTTGTACTATAATTCTATAAAGTATGTCAAGAAATGTGACCACTGTCAGAGAAATGCAGACATTCAAAGGCAGCCAGCTTTCAAACTTACATCCCTGAGTGCCCTTTGACCGTTTGCTCAGTGGGGGATGGACATACTCAAACCTTTTCCCATGGCATCTGGATAGCATAAGTTCCTCTTGGTGGCAATAGATTATTTCACAAAGTGGGTCGAGATTGAACCTCTAGAGAAAATCACCGAAGCAAAAGTATAGGACTTCATCTGAAATTCGATCATTTGCAAATTTGGCTTGCCTTAAACCCTCATAATAGATAATGGGCGGTAGTTTGCTAGAGCAAGATTTATCAAATTCTATGAAGATTTGAACATCTTCCACTATTTTACATCAGTTGCCCATCCATAAGCAAACGATGAAGCCGAAGTAATAAACAAAATCCTACTGTAAGGTATCAAAGCAAAACTTGAAAGAGCAAAGGAGACTTGGGTGGATGAACTCTATCATGTGCTATGGGCATACCGAACTATCCAAAGATTATCAATTAGGTAGACCTTATTTGCCTTAGCTTTTGGAACAAAAGCGGTCATCCCAATAAAACTCAAACTTCCATTAGCATGAGTTGTGGCATTCAATGAGCAGCATAACTCATCGGACCTCAAGGCTAACCTCAACTTGTTGGAGGAAAAATGGAAAAAAGCTCATGTTCGGATGGCGGCCTATAAGCGAAAGGTAGCTTGTTACTACAACTCTAAAATCAAGGGCAAAACATTCAAAATGGAGGACTTGGTACTTCGATGAACAGCTATTTCATAACCTTAGAATCAAGAAAAGCTCACTCCAAATTAGAAAGGCCCGTGCGAAGTAAAGGAGGTCGTCTGGCCCGGGACTTATCACTTGAAGAAGCTTGGAGGAGCGACACTCCTACAGCCTTGGAATTCAGAAAATTTAAGAATGTATTATCAGTGGTTTTCCTTTAATAAAACTCCTTTATTCCAATATTATGGTTTTTATTGCAAAAATCATGTGATGACAAGAAATAGCTTCTTAAAATGATCAAAAGTGGCTGTGTTAGGAACAAGAGGAGAACCTCATCCTGACATGAGCAAAGTCGAAGGCCTCGTTAACTTAAGATGGAATGAGGGGGGAGGCCCTGACAGTGGCTCCAATGCGGCCCTATAGCCATATTAGGAATAGGAGGACCTCATCCTAACATGAGCAAAGTCAAAAAACCTCGTTAACTTAAGATGGGATAAGGGAGAGACCCCGACAGCGGCTCCAATGCGGCCCTACAGCCATATTAGGAATAGGAGGAGGACCTCGTCCTAACATGAGCAAAGTCGAAGGCTTCGTTAACTTAAGACGGAATGAGGGAAGAGCCCAACAGTGGCCCCAATGCACTCCTACAGCCTTGTTAGGAATAGAAGAGGATCTCATCCTAACATGAGCAAAGTTGGAAAGCCTCGTTAACTTAAGACGGGATGAGGAGAGAGCCCTGACAGTGGCCTCAATGCGCCTCTACAGGCATGCTGAGGAGGATCTTGTCCTA